>JAXQQM020057798.1:0-10448 GCA_034641835.2 Pinus albicaulis | reverse complement strand
GTCCGAAATTTATTAGGAAGTGGTTATAACTATATGTGTTCTATTTTGTGTTGGAAAAAATGCGAGAGGGGGGGGGGTGAATCGGTATTTAGAAATTTGTTGAAAACTTTTTACTTTTTCTTTCTCTAGAACCCATACGCTACTTTACTGAATCCAACTCATGTATATACGCGGATATCCTTAATAAAACTTGCTTATTAACAGAGATCTCATTATGCTGATAATTCTTTGCTTAGATCATTGCATCATTCATTCATTAGATGTTTAGTAAACAGTAAACATGTGCAGTAAGAACAGAATAAATCATCACACATAAGCAACACACATGAACACCAGGATTTAAGGTGGAAACCAAATTCGGGAGAAAACCACCGCTGCCGTCGTCTCAGTATTCAATATTTTATTATAAAGAAAACATCGTACAACCATGTACTGGCGCAGACTCATACCAGCACGCAGGCACCCACCTGCAGAAGGCTACAACCTTCTCTCGTTTACCAGCCTCTCCTGGAAGGGAGCTACAACCCCTTGCTCTCGTTTACCAGCCTCTCCTGGAAGGGAGCTACTACCCCCTGCTCTCGTTTACCAGCCTCTCCTGGAAGGGAGCTACTACCCCCTGCTCTCGTTTACCAGCTACCACTGGAAGGGAGCTACAACCCCCTCACTGAAGGCTTCGACCCTCAGCACCATTGCGGACCACGTTTCATCAATTTTCATACTGGATCCATCAGCTTCCATACAACATACCTTGTAGGCCACTTTTCATCAGATTTTCAGACTGGACCCACTCCACACATTTAAGCTCATCATCTATCAAACTGAAACTTATAACCCCATCAATTCATTCATTGAATCATCAACCAATCAACCAACATAATCAGCAGTCAAACAACCCAGATCTGTATGAATACATCATTGACAGATAGCAGTAAAACAGTAAAACAGATTAGACATTTCAATCCGCATACTTCAACAAAACCCTAGATTTCATATGCGCTTTTACTTCACTGAACCTGCGTATATACGCGCTTTCACATAAACAAACATGTGTATACATCTGCACATATTTCAGAACTAATCTCAAATTCCATACGTGCTTTTGCTGAAACTAACCTGTGTATGCATGCGCTTTTTCTGAAGAGATCCTACGTATAGATCTGTAACTTTTCAGGACTATGCAGCTCTTTAGAACAGATAACTTAGATCTCCTCCTTTACTTCAGCAAAGAATCGCCATATCATAGATCTAAACATTTCATAAATAGATCTAGACAATACATGGTCATTTCAGATCTAGAGATCCCTCTTCATCATTTTCTTCATCCATCATTGTATTCATAGGTGCATTATATGTTCAGATCTATTAATGAACTGTAACCCATTCCATGCAGATATACTTCAGAGTGAAGTATTCATTCAATACCCAGACACATGCACACCCTTTCACTATGAACTTCTTCTCCTTAAATAGATTTAGCTTTTACCAATACCATAAGCCAAAGCCACACAACTTCCAATGGTATTCTTGGATGTAATCAAATAAACCATATAGCGCTCAATATTGTGTGCCAAAACCATGGTAATGCCCCTTGGTATTCTAATTTTTGAGCGCAAATAGGCATACGCTACTTGGCACGTTCTTTTCTGCGTACATATGCTACTTAGCCTTTACAAACCCACGTATGCTTTGTGACATACCATTTTCATCATTTCTCTAGCCCTTATAGGAAATCCTTTCTCCATTACATCTGAGATGCTCTGTAGATACATCAGATTTACATCATTAATAAACTCATCAAGTCAGTTTCCATCAAGGACAAATTTATCAAGCAGGTTGCCATCAAGGACAACACTGCGCATCATATTTCAATATTTCGATCTGCATGAGGATCATAAGATTCTCATGACTGATCTATCCCTGGATTTTCTGATGTAACCACTATATAGTTCTCGGCCCTATAGGTCGAGAGGTTAGCAGAGAACAACAATATTTTGTTTTTGTAATTGTGTTTAGATTAATACAGATTATCCTGTTATTGCTGTTACATGCGTGATTCTATTTAGTTTCCGTTGAAGTTACTTCTCTACCTGCGCCCTGCTAGGGAGGAAAGGGCCCTTCTTCTTAGCAGGGATTATAGTGATTAAAGTAGTTGTGTGTATGTAATTGTATTTTAGTTTATGTATCAATAGAGTGTTGTTACTGCTGTTCAGCTAAGAATATATTTGCTTCGATTTCAATACTTTATATGTTGTTACACATATGATAATAGAGACACCAGCTAGGTACTTATTGTGTGGCAAGATAGACAAATTAATTGAAGTGTGATTTCAATCTTGTAGATTCTTTTATTTCTGCATGAGTGATTTATTCCAGCATTTACTTCAGCAGCGATTTCTTTTCTTTGGAATTGCTTCTGGTTGGTGTATTAACACAAACAGTGCAACTTTCATTGGAATAAATAGACGTCCCTGGATTGATAATTAAATGTGTGTTGTTCAGTCATTTAATATGTGATTTATATAGCCCAATATTGACCATGTTCCCCCTTAACATATGTTAAATCTTATTAAATGCATGAATTTATGACTCAACCAAATATGAACCTTCCTATCACTAAGGAGTCATGCTTAGATTAATCACCTAGCAAAGTGGGCTTACATATTGTGACTCAACAATATATAAAATTCCCAAAATAATTGGATTACATACATAAATGACTTGACCCCAATATTCAAACAAGACTGAATATTAAAATTATTACATAATAGGTCTTTACATGACCTTTACATCAAGAGATAGATATGACATTTATAACCAAAACCGGAGACCTCAATAGTGAGGTAGCAAGACCATGATTGTCATCAGAAAAAATCATACACCATAAAGGGACCTACAATGTGAACATCTTCATCACCATATTGAAGTAGGATGTAGCTTCAATATGCAATAACATCAATATATGACCAATTATTTCAAGCATCACCAAGCAAATTTAGTATTACAAGACATAGATCTAAGCAACAACATCATCAAAAATATCTTTAGCATATCTCTTCATCAATGCCAACAAGAAATTAAAAATAGAATCATTTAGACAGTAGTTCTCAAGCAGCTATAATTCCAACAATGTGTTATTAGAAGAATAATAGATGCTCCCCCTGAACCTGTGCCAATTATTCTCTTGTCAAGTCCGATCATATCCAACTTATCAGGTAGCAAAGCCATAAAAAAGAGTCATATTGCAGCAACTCACGAATAATCATAAATCAATATCATTTCTAAGTAAAATCCAAGCATCATTAATAGACTGTAATTATCACTGTCAGAACTAGAAAAAATAATTGACTGAAGCATATCAGAGACCTTCCCCTTGTCTATCCCACTGTTTCTTCATCTCAAAGAGACATACGTGACTGTATAAATAAAAACTCGTGTATATATGTGATTGTCCTTCATGTAAACCACATACATAAGTAAACTGTAGTACTTTACAATATCATCTCCCCCTAAACATGAAATATCTATCAGAATATTCAACATAGTGATGAAGCAGATATCACTCCTAGTTTCTATCTAAGATATTCAAAATAATCACGTGGAAGTGGCTTTGTAAATATATCTGCAACTTGTTCCTTTGAAGGAACACATTCCAGTTTGAAATTTTGTTCAACCGCCCGTTCTCTCAGAAAGTGATATTTTGTTGGAATATGCTTGGTTTTTTAGTGCATGACAGGATTTTAGAAATACTTATGGCATTAATATTGTCACAAAGAATAGATACAGGTTGATGACAAGTGATTTGAATATCTTGCAATGTTTGCATCATCCATAGAGGTTGAGTACAACAAGATGCAGAAGCAACATATTTTTCCTCAGTAGTAGATAAAGTGATGGAGCTTTGCTTCTTGTTGAACCATGATACCAAGTGAGGTCCCAAATAAAATTCTCCTACACTAGTACTCTTTTGATCAACAATATTTCCATCCCAATCTGCATGTGTAAGAATGAAGTGAAAATTGTGCATTTTTAGGATACCATATACCAAGGTCTTTAGTTCCTCATAGGTACTTGAATATTGTCTTAACTGCTTGGAGATGAGTTTATTTAGGAGTATCTTGAAATAGTCCAACAACAGCAATTGCATGCATAATAGCTGGTCTTGTGCCAACAAGGTAGAAAAATATTATAGATCATAGACCTGTATTCCAGCTAATTGACTGAAGGAGAATCATCATTTTGACAAATAATGCATCCTATTACCATTGGTGTGTTTACGGGCTTAAATTATTCCATACCATATTTCTTCAATATTTTCTTGAGATACTTGGTTTGACAGAGAAAGATACCATTCTTTGTTTGTTGAACTTGAAGACCAAGAAAGTATGTTAGTTCACCAAGTAGAGACATCTCAAATTATTTCTACATAACTAAATAAAATTATTGACTCATAGATTCTGCATTACTTCCAAATATGATTTCATCTACATAAACAACCACTATCAAAAGTTTTTATGTATCACAATTTATATATAGGTTGATGTTTGCAGTCCCCATTGTTAGGTCCCTATATTACTAGTATAGTCCCTTATTGTTGTTAGTGTAACCCACTTATTGTTATTATTGTACCCTTGTAACCCCCATATTGTTATTATTGTTCCCTTAAATTATTATTGTTATATCGGCTAGGATTACATTGTGGCCCCACTAGGATTACATTGTGGCCCAATGGACTCCTATATGTAGAAAGGAGGTTTTGTAATTTGAATCATGCAAGAATTGTTCATTCATGTAATGTATTGGAGGTTTCCCCCTCGAAGTGGCTTATTTCTAAGGCGTTGATATCTCTTTTCTTCTCTTTTGGAGCTGGTTTCACAACATTTGGTATCAGAGCTTTGAGATTCTAGGGTTTCGCTGCTCCAAACAGGTCATCTTGGAATTTTCGCTATAAAATTTTCTCTAAGAAGGTTCATAATCTGAAAATTTTAGAGTGCGAAGCCATAATCCTAAGGAACATCGTCGCAAAATTTTAGAGCTTGGTTCTCAATATTTTCGGAGATATGATCTGTGAAAATTAGGTCATTTTGCAGGCTCCTAAATTTAACCTAAACAAGTCATTGTGGTATTTTCGTAATAACCTTTTTTCTACAAAGGTTTTGAAGCTGAAATTTTTAGAGTGTGAAGCCGCGATCCTGAGGAACATCTTCACAAAATTTCAGATATTTGTTCACAATATTTTCAAAGATATGATATGTGGAAATTAGGGCTTTTTGAGGCTTCTGAATTTCATCTCAAAGATGTGATCGTGGGAAAATATTCATAGCTCTCTCTCTGAGCATTATATTGGAATGCTGTAAAAAGTGGTCACAAGAAACAGACTGTAGTTTTCTTTCTATCAATTTCAGGGCCAAAGGAGGAAACAATGACACGTGGCAAGTCATTCAAGTTCGCTCTACTGAACCAGTCCAAAATTGGATCATTGTGGGAGATTGGACATAACTTTTCCTTGAAGAATCCAAATCAAATCAGAACTGTGGCATTTGAAAGAAGCTTCATAGGGCTACTACAAGGCTTAATTTTAGATATTGATGATCCGCAATTATAGATATAATTCAATTTCAATATCGAGCTCCTCAAAAGCAAGTAAAAGGTGTGTATTTTTTTTCCCGAATTGCATAAGTCTTGTTTGAAGAATCAATTTGAATTGATTCCAAGGGCATATTATAGAATAGATATCAGTATTGGATTCTAAAATGGCCCCTAAAAATAATTCAACACGCATTAAGCGTTTAGAAATCTCTACTATGACTCATGAAGACAAAGAATGGCAACATGACATATCAAAATTACAAGGGAAAGTGCAACAAATTTTTCTCTCGCAAAGAGCAACAAAAAATGACATGGAAGTTTTGAAGAAAGGCGTGGAAACTAATATGGATGGTTTAAAGAAAGGCGTGCAATCTAAGATGGATGGTTTGAAGAATGGCATGGAATCTAAGATAGATGGCATGGAAGCTGGCATGGAATCTAAGATGGATGACATGGAAGCTAAGATCAATGAGAAAATAGAAAACATGAAGAATGATATAAAAGAAGACATGGAAGGTTTGACAAAGGTTATACAAGAAATGTTTCCTAATGGTGAAAAGATAGTAGAGGAAACTCATGATGAGAACAAAATAAATATTAATCGTGATTTCATAAAATATAATGTTGGCGGGAAGAACCACCATATTCAAAAAATAGATATGAGGAAGTTTGATGGAAAGGATCCTGTAACATGGATACTACAGATGGAGCAATATTTTGATCTCCATAATGTGAAAAACACACAAGGTATGCATTGCAACTTTACATTTAGAACAAAATACATTTGTATGGTATCGACGGATTTTCTCCCATAAAAAAATTGTCACTCGGTCAATTTTTCGGAGGAAATGATAGAACATTATGAGGATACGAAGAGCAACACCTTCTTTAGCCAATTGATAAATCTCAAACAAAAGGGTTTTAGTGGTGGAGCACATTAAGGACTTCCAAAAATTGAATATAAGGGTAACTGATATTCCATAGGAATATAGGATTGATGTCTTCATAGGGACTTTGAAGGATAACACCCAACTTGAAGTTCGCGTTTGGGAACCTGATTCATTGGAGAAGGCATTCAGGTTGGCAAGAAAATTGAATGTAAAATTATGGCGACAAGGAAGCCTACCAATCACATCTATAAAGAGGAAGTGTTGCTACTCCTATATTTCCACAACCTACAAGGTTGAAACCAAAAAAATTGGAAGAAAAAAAGAAAAAAGGGCTTTGCTATAGTTGCGATAGAAAATACACTAAAGGTCATAAGTGTGTTGAAAAATTATTTTACATAGATTGTGAAGAGGAAGAAGAAAATGAACAAGAATCTTCAAAAGAAGAGGATATACACTAGGAAAAAACCCTAGAAGAGGAAGAAATGAGTCGAACCATATCGTGTAATGCATTGGTAGGAATTACCACTCCTCAAACTCTCAAGGTAGAAGGACATATCAAGAACAAAAAGGTAATAGTGTTGATTGATTTGGGTAGTGACCATAATTTTATTCATTATAAAGTAGCCAAGGAATTTAATTTTTTCCTATACCCAGCACCAGAATGTCAAGTGATGGTTGCAAATAGAGGAACTATAAATTTCTCTGGAAAATGCCATAATATCAAGCTAACCATGGGGGAATATTTATTGAATATTCCAATGCTTTCCATTCCAATGGGAGGTGCTGATGTTGTTCTAGGAGTACAACAGTTATAATCTTTGGGGACGGTTGCTTTTAATTTTCAAGAACTTTTCTTGAAATTTTTTTCGGAAAAGGAAAGGAAGTCGAATTACGGGGTATTGTGGGAAGCCGAGAAAGATTAATAAGCTCTAATGTCATGAAAAATCTTCTAAAGAAAGAACAACGAGGCATAATTTCCCAATTATGCTCACTAGAAAGTTCCAACATCAAAATCATCTATTTCTATAGATCTCCAAAGTCTTGGACAATCATTCCAAGGTTTTTTGAAACTCCCAAAGGACTCCCACCTATTCGTGATCATGATCATGATCATGCTATTCATTTGATTCCAGGAAGTGTTCCTCCAAACATTAGGCCTTACAGATATCCTTATGTCCAAAAGAGCGAAATTGAAAGTATGATTACAGAAATGTTAGAGGCTGGTATAATTCAACCTAGTAAAAGTTCTTTCTCTACTCCATTCGTACTGGTGCACAAGAAGGATGGATCATCGCGCATTTATTTGGATTATAGGGAGCTCAATAAGCTCACTATTAAAGACAAATTTCCCATTCGTGTGATTGATGAATTATTGGATGAACTACATGGAGCAATTTATTTACCAAGTTGGATCTTCGTTCAGGATATCATCAAATCAGAATGAAGACAAAAGATTTTCCGAAAACAACATTTCGAACTCATGAGGGTCATTATGAATTTTTGGTCATGCCTTTTGGCCTTACCAATGCACCTTCTACATTTCAAGGGTTGATGAGTTCCATTTTCAAACCCTTCCTTAGAAAATTTGTGCTAGTATTTTTTGATGATATACTAATCTACAACATGTCTTGGAAGGATCATGTTCAACATGTTGACAGGGTGCTCAAACTGTTGGAGGAGAAACAATTATATGCAAAAACCTCAAATTTTACTTTGGAGTACAAGAGGTGGAATATCTCGGTCATATTGTATCTCAAGAGGGTGTTAAGGTAGACCCTAAAAAAATTAAACCCAATAAGGAATGGAAAGTCCCCACAACCATAAAGTAATTGTGAGGATTTCTTAGGTTAACAGGGTATTATCACAAGTTTGTTAAGAATTATGGGAAAATAGCAGCACCTCTAACAACATTATTGAAGAAAGATGCATTTCCATGGACTCCTGAAGCAACTAAGGCCTTTGAACATCGTAAAGAGGCAATGTGCCTAACACCGGTCTTAGCTACGCCAAACTTCAAAAAAACATTTATTGTGGAATGTGATGCCTTAGGAAATGGAATTGGTGTTGTTTTAATGCAAGAAGGAAGACCCATTGCTTTTGAAAGTCGTCCAATGAAAGGAAATTATTTATAGAAACCTATTTATGAGAAGGAAATGTTAGCAATACTGCATGTAATAAAGAAATGGCGAACTTACCTAATTGGAAGACACTTCAAGGTAAAAACTGGTCATGATAGTCTTAAACATATTTTCAAACAAAGACTATCTTCAGAAGAGCAGCAAAAATGGGTCACAAAGATGTTGGGTTATGACTTTGAAATAATCTACAAAAAAGGAAAGCTAAATTTTGTTGTAGATGCACTCTCAAGAAAGAATGAAGAGGTGGAAGCATTGCTTTGTGCCATTTCTATTATCCAACCAGATTGTATTTCGAAGCAAGAGATGAATGGAAGAAGGATGAAGAAGTGTGGACACTCATTCAAAAGTTGCAGCAAGATCCTAATACATCTGATACATTTAGTTGGAAAAATGATTCCTTATGGTACAAAGATCGCTTATATCTTTATAAGAATTCCCAACTAAAACAAAATATTCTTTTGGAATTGCACACTTCTCCTTTAGGAGGACACGAGGACACAAAAACTTACCACGGGGTGAAGAAAGAATTTTTTGGGATGGCCTTAAATCTAATATTCAACGTTTGTGGCAGAATGTTTAGTTTGCCAGTAGAATAAAGTTGAGACAATTAAGACCCCAAGTCTTCTACAACCTTTATCCATTCCAAGTCAACATTGGGAGGAGATTTCAATGGATTTTGTCACTGGTTTACTTAAGTCTGAAGGAAAGAGTATCATCATGGTGGTAGTTGATAGACTTACCAAGTATGCACACTTTTGTGCATTATCTCATCCACTTAAAGAAACTACAATTGCTACTACATTTATGGAAAAAATTCAAAAGATACATGGAAACCCAAGGGTTATTGTGAGCGTTAGAGATCCCATTTTTACTAGAAATTTTTGGACGGAGTTATTTTCTTGTTTGGGTACTCAATTAGCTCATAGATCATCTTATCATCCTCCATCCGATGGTCAAACTAAGATAGCAAATAAATGTTTGGAAGGATATCTTCGTTGTTTGTATCGATAAACAAACACGATGGAGTCAGTGGTTACCTCTAGGTTGAATGGTGGTATAACACTTCCTTCACATAAACAAAATGTTGAGAATGCAGCAAGATGATGGAGCTTAGTGAAATGAAGTCGCCTTCACTAAGTGGGCCCGCAGGCAAATTCTGGCGCAAAGTCTATTTTTAGACTATGTCTATTTTTAGACATACGGAGCATAATTTAGGAATTCTACTTGGAGATTCTTGATGGATGCGACATGTCGGTAAAAATAGATGAGACCCTATTTTTTAGGACCCAGGCTATTTTTAGACTGATCTCCTAAAAATATGGAAGTCAAATATTATTTACCCTTAATAATATTTTGACTATAAGCAGCAGTTTACTCTCTTGGCGCACTTCAGTTTGAGTCATGGAGGTGGCTCATGCAACTGACACAAGGAATCACGTGGTTCCTAGGGTTTGATGGCATCTTGCATGGTTGGCTTCGGTTAGACTTCAGTGGCAGAAGTTTTGGAGGAGTTAACGGGACAGATAGTGGAGTTGTGTTCTGTTTGTTTTAGTTGAACTAGTTGGGATTAGTTAACTAACTAATCAACTAGATATGAGTGAAGTGAATTAAATAATATTTAATTCACTAAATATTAACTCATTAGTCAACTCAAGAACACTTCAGTTCACTACAGTGCATGATCAGTTCAGTGGAGACCAGTGGAAGAGGTAGATGAAAGGGTGAGTAAAGCTATCGGTTGGAGGATTAGTTTTGCATGGGATTTGCATTACACTTGGAGGAATTGTCCATGACACTTAATTGTAGAAGAAGGTTATGTGTTATGTATGCAATT
>JAXQQM020081728.1:0-10000 GCA_034641835.2 Pinus albicaulis | reverse complement strand
ATGCCACGTCGTAACCAAGGCTTTATGGGCGTTTACTGGGTCGGCCTTATATGGGTCAAGCCCCACCCATGGAAGCAATGTGTGGGCAAAGGTACATACGAAAGGAGGACGTGCGATGGACGATAAAGGAGAGAAAGAAGGACATCAACATCTTGCTGATTCCACCATTGGCAAGCTAATGCTCGAGCCAGAGCGAAGGTCGAGGGTGGAGGGCGAAGCCGCAGCAGGGAAACAGAGTCTAGGTCAAGTCGGGTAAAAACCCGTTCGGCGTTCACCCGTAGGTCGAGTCGGGTTCCTTCCGCAGGGCGCGTGCGGTGCAGTGTTTAGTGCATGGTTGAGTCAGGTTCCTTCCGCAGGACGCGTGGAGAACAGTGTTCAGGGCGGGCGCGTTAAGGTCGAGTCGGGTTCGTGCAGCGCGCCCACGTTCCGGACGCGCGGAACAGTGTTTGAAGGCGCGGAGTTCGTCCAGCAGGGTCGGGTCGGGTCGGGTCGGGTCGAACGTGTTCAGGAAATGCGTGTAGACCGTGACCCCGGTGACCTGCGTGCGGCAATGCGTTCAGGGTGCCGAGGGCGTCTGTGACCTGAGTGACCCACTCGAACCAGAATTCGCGCAGACTTCAGAAACATGTTCTGAAAGGGAATTTTGGGGTTCCTTTGGATTTTTTGCACTGTTGGGAAGCTGTTAAGGCTAGACCTAGGTACAAGCACATTTGGCAAGAAGCATAAATGGTTTATGGAGGCTTGGTTGTATATTTATTGTAGATTGTACATATTTATTGAAGCATAATACTGGGCAGACTTATTAACGCGATTTGGCCCTCCCTTGAATGTATGGGCGTTCATGTGGTTTGATATTGATGTTTATTGCTATTTTATTTCCGCACAGGAGCACTTTGGAAGATTAATTAAACAAGTGTTGAGTTAGGCATAGTCTACTTATTGAGTATTTGAAAAGAGAAAAATAAGGTAGTGCCGCACCCGTCTATAGAGCGGTTGGGAGACTACTAGAGGTATAAGGGCGTGACAGTTGGTATCAGAGCTACATTTTTGTGGCTTTTTCATTATTATTATTGAGCAGGGATACCGTTGCAGCGTTGCGGGTGGTATTGAAGCTTGATGGATGAGTTTGTTTCATTGGAAATGAACTTCAAAGAAATTAAAGAGAAGTCGAAGGAAGTGGAAAAGGAGTTTGATGAGGCGAGTCGGACCGTTGATACATTGTGCAAGAGGAGGACATCTGGCATGAGAAAAGATGAAATGTTTCGACTTATGAAGAAAGTGAGAATTCTCCGATCAGAAATGGACAAGGTGGAAGAAGAGCGAAGGAAGTTAATTGATAAGCTTCTCAAGCTTAGAGACCTTGGAAAGATGAATCATGGTGGCATGAAGCCCACTGTGGTCGAACCAAAGGATGTTGTAGATGTGATTGAAGTGAAGGAAGAAGCTGATGAACAAGTTGGACCAGGACCAAGCACATTACAAGCATTGATGGTGGACGATTCTCACAAGGATGTTGCAGATGTGGTAGAAGTCGAGGACGAACTTGATAAACAGGTTGGACCAGGGCCAAGCACATCGCAAGCATCGGTGATGGATGATTCTGGGGAGGATGTTGAGGATGCGGATATGATCGAGGAAGAACTCGTGGAACAAGTTGAACCTAGACCAAGCACATTGCAGGCATTGGGGGATGAACCACATGAAAATTTTTCAGAAGTGACAATGATCGAGGAGGAACTTTATGAGCAGGCGGTACCAGGATCGGAAGCATTGCAGACATTGATGAGGACGAAGGACACTCGCTTAGAGATTCTTCATGAAGACATGGCTCGTGTTTCAATTGAGCATCTGGGAGATGGACCGTATGCAGGGATGGGAAATAAGATGACTTCTTTTCCAATACCATGGAGGACCTTTCCTCGGATGACTATGATGGAACCTTGTACATTGGAGAAGCAAGGGGAGCATTTCTTGTTGTAGGCCTTGATAGGGAAATTTGTGACCTCGCTCTAGTAGGTTCAAATTCCCGTGACAAGGGTGGAACTTGAAGATCTCTGTGATAGATACGGGTCATGCTTAGCCACATGGAAACTGGCTAGGTGCCCGGCATGACTCATGGACTGCCTTGGTGGTAGGGCACATTGTCTGGGTAGACTTCTTCATGGCTTACAACCAAGAAGGAACTCTTGGCGCACCTTTAGCGGGGAAGAAGCCTTGGAGGAAGTACCCATGATGATGATGGTAGAAGTGACCGAGGGCACTTAACTTGTACACTATACACATGATGGTGACTAGGGTTGAGGCGAGTCTACTCTTGATGGACACATGGGCAACCAAAGTCATGTACATTGACACGAGGGCATGGCAGGACATTATGTGGAGACATTATGCAGGTGCACTTACTGGGTGCCCACTTATGAGCATCATGGAGGAGTGTGAAGAAGGAATATGCTGAGCATGATCGATTGTTGGTGCTACATGGAGATCTTTTATAGATGGGCTGATGGACGTTGTTCACTTTGAGCAACAAGACATTGGTTGGATGAGCAGCCTACCAGCACATTCATATGACTTGCAGGGTGAGAACAACTTGTGGTGGCACTCGTGGGCAATACAAGCATGCTTGCCAACGCTTTGGATAGGATGATGCGTGGGGGTTCATGATGGAGTTTCATTCATTGGAGGCTTCATACTAAAATGATCTTGCAGTATCTGGTTCACTGAGGAACTGAGATCGAGACTGGTCTTGATTTTGATGCACTATGGGATGCATACCTTCGAGCAGGGAAACGTGTTCGGTCGGGTCGGGTCGCGTGAGGGCGCCCAAGGAAACGCATTCGGGTCGGGCCGTGTGAGGGTGGCCGTATAAAAAATGCTAAGTTGTGACCGCCTACGTGCCTTGTGCACGTTCGCGGGGCCAGTTTCTAATTTGCTCCCTTGTGCCTTCGTTCGGGCGGGTCGGGTCGGGTCGTGCCGTGCGAGGGGGGCCATATAAAAAATGCTATGTTGTGACTGCTCGTGTGCCTTGTGCACGTTCGTGCGACCCGTTTTCCGTTTGCTCCATTGTGCCTTCGTTCAGGCAGGTCAGGTCGTGCCATGTGAGGGCGCCCAAGGAAACGTGTTCGGGTCGGTTCGTGTGAGGGAGGCCGTATAAAAAATGCTAAGTTGTGACCGCCCCTGTGCCTTGTGCACGTTCGTGCGACCCGATTGCCGTTTGCTCCTTTGTGCCTTCGTTAGGGCGGGTCAGGTCGTGCCGTGTGAGGGCGCCCAAGGAAACACGTTCGAGTCGGGTCGTGTGAGGGAGGCCGTATCGAAAATGATAAGTTGTGACCGCCCGTGCGCCTAGTTGTCACGCCCCTATACCTTCGGTGTCTTTCAACCACGCTATAGATGGGTGCGGCACTACCGTACTTTTTTCTTTTTCCAAATACTCAAGTATATAGACTACGCCTTTAGCAACACTTGTTAAT
The DNA here is from genome assembly GCA_034641835.2 of Pinus albicaulis. Taxonomy (NCBI): domain Eukaryota; kingdom Viridiplantae; phylum Streptophyta; class Pinopsida; order Pinales; family Pinaceae; genus Pinus; species Pinus albicaulis. Next base: position 6,530 of record JAXQQM020081728.1, on the reverse strand, counting down.
TATTAACCAAAGGTTCTCTCGATATGCGGAAATAAACATAAACATCATTATCAATCCACAAGTATGCTCATACATACAAGGGAGGGGCAATTCCCTGTTAATAATGATAAATATGAAATAATAAGTTCCAATCCAGCATAAGGCACTTCTGCTCCTTGGCAAGGCAAGTTAGCCTTTTGACCAAGCTCTAAGGCTTGTCAACCATCAAACTAGCCTACAACAATCATTTACAATCATCAGAATAAACCTTGGGAATATCCTTCACAAAACTGCCCAAGTGCTGCCGGGTCACTCAAATCGGCACTACAAATCAGTTTAGACCATCCCTCGAGCTCCCTGTGTGTCCAATCCGCTTCCCAACTATACGGTTAGATGCAGCCCGTCAATACGCACATTCTGCAATTTACGACACTCAATTCCGACTCCGGACGCTCCCGGAATGGCTTCCGCACTGTCGTGTAGTTCGTGCAGAGGCGCCCAGTCGTGGGTCACCCGACTCGCCCAACCAAACGCGTTCGGGTCGGGTCGGGCGTGTCGGGTGAGGGCGCCCGGCCAAAGGCGTTTAGGTCGGGTCGTTTGGGCTGAGGGTGCCAGTATCAGATTTGCTAAGTTGTGACCACCCGGGTGCCTTGTGCACGTCCGAGCGACCCGTTTGCCGTTTGCTCCCATGTGCGTCTGTTCGGTCGTGCCGGGTGAGGGCGTCTGTTCGGGTCGGGTCGTTCGATCATGCCGGGTGAGGGCATCCGTTCGGGTCGGGTCGGGTCGTTTGGCCCGAGGGCGCCCGTGTTAGATTTGCTAAGTCATGACTGCCCGGGTGCCTTGTGCACGTCCGGGCGGCCCGTTTGCCATTTGCTCCCATGTGCGTCCGTTCGGGTCGGGTCGTTCGGTCGTGCCGGGTGAGGGCGTCCGTTCGGGTCGGGTCGGGTCGTGCCGAGCGAGGGCGTCCGTTTGGGTCGGGTCGGGTCCGCGCGGCGCCGTGTCAGTTTTCATAAGTTGTGACATAGGGTGCCTTGTGCATCGAGCGACCCGTTCGTTTGCTCCCATGTCTTTGTCCGTTTAATTCGGAATTCGTTCGATCGATACCGATGAATCGATTCGAATCGGAGTCGTTTAGTCGTGCGACGATGCGTCCATTCGAATCGGTCGTTTGATCGTGCGACACGATGGTCGTCTGATCAGTGCGTGCGACGAAGCGTCCGTTCGAATTCGAATCGTTCGATCGATGCCGGTGAGGCGATCCGTTCGAATCCGGGATTGTGTCGATGCGGAGTGATGCGTCCGATTCGGGTCAGTCGTTTGGTCATCGGCGATGGCGATCCGTTCGGGTGGCGTGCGGACGAGCGTCGTCGTCCATTGGTCGGTGGTCGTTGAGCGCCGTCAGTTGCTAAGTTGTGACCGCCCGGGTGCCTTGTGCACGTTCGGGTGGCCCGTTTTCCATTTGCTCCCATGTGCGTCCGTTTGGTGGGGCGTGCCGTGTCACGCCGGGTGAGGGCGTGCGTTCGGGTGGGCGTGCTGGGTGAGGGCATCCGTTCGGGTCGGGTCGTTCAGTCGTGCCGGGTGAGGGCGTCCGTTCGGGTCGGGTCGTTTGGTCGTGCGACACGATGGCGTCCGTTCGGGTGGGCGTGCCGGGCGAGGGCATCTGTTCGGGTCGGGTCGGGTCGTTTGGCCCGAGGGCGCCCGTGTCATATTTGCTAAGTTGTGACCGCCCCGGTGCCTTGTGCACGTCCAGGCGGCCCGTTTGCCGTTTGCTCCCATGTGCGTCCGTTTGGTGGGGCGTGCCGTGTCGCGCCGGGTGACGGCGTGCGTTCGGGTGGGCGTGCCGGTTGAGGGCGTCCATTCGGGTCGGGTCGTTTGGTCGTGCCGGGTGAGGGAGTCCGTTCGGGCCGGGTCGTTTGGTCATGCGGCACGATGGCGTCCGTTCGGGTGGGCGTGCCGTGCGAGGGCGTCCGTTCGGGTCGAGTCGGGTCGTTTGGCCCGAGGGCGCCCGTGTCAGATTTGCTAAGTTGTGACCGCCCGGGTGCCCTGTGCACGTCCGGGCGGCCCGTTTGCTGTTTTCTCCCATGTGCGTCCGTTTGGTCGGGCGTGCCGTGTCGCGCCGGGTGAGGGCGTGTGTTCGGGTGGGCGTGCCGGGTGAGGGCGTCCGTTCGGGTCGGGTCATTCGGTCGTGCCGGGTGAGGGCGTCCGTTCGGGTCGGGTCGTTTGGTCGTGCGGCATGATGGCGTCCATTCGGGTCAGGTCGGGTCGTTTGGCCTGAAGGTGCCCGTGTCAGATTTGCTAAGTTGTGACCGCCCGGGTGCCTTGTGCATGTCCGGGCGGCCCGTTCACCGTTTGCTCCCATGTGCGTCCGTTTGGTGGGGCGTGCCGTGTCGCGCCGGGTGAGGGCGTCCGTTCGGGTGGGCGTGCCGGGTGAGGGCGTCCGTTCGGGTCCGGTGGTTTGGCCCGAGGGCGCCCGTGTCAGATTTTCTAAGTTGTGACCGCCCGGGTGCCTTGTGCACGTCCGAGGGGCCCGTTTGCCATTTGCTCCCATGTGCGTTCGTTCGGTTGGGCGCATCGTGTCGTGTCGTGCCGGGCGAGGGCGTCCATTCGGGTCGGGTCATTTGGTCGTGCCAGGTGAGGTCGTGCGTTCGAGTCGGGTGGTTTGGCCCGAGGGTGCCCGTGTCAGATTTGCTAAGTTGTGACCGCCCGGGTGCCTTGTGCACGTCCGGGCGGCCCGTTTACCGTTTGCTCCCATGTGCGTCCGTTTGGTCGTGCGCGCCGTGTCGTTCCTGGTGAGGGCGTCTGTTCGGGTCGGGTCGTTTGGCCCGAGGGCGCCCGTGTCAGATTTGCTAAGTTGTGACCGCCCGGGTCCTTTGTGCACGTCCGGGTGGCCCGTTTGATGTTTTCTCCCATGTGCGTCCATTCGGGTGGGCGCGCCGTGTCGTGCCGGGTGAGGGCGTCCGTTCGGGTGGGCGCGCGGGGCGAGGTCGTCCGTTCGGGTGGGGTCGTTTGGCCCGAGGGCGCTCGTGTCAGATTTGCTAAGTTGTGACCGCCCGGGTGCCTTGTGCACGTCCGGGTGGCCCGTTTGCTGTTTGCTCCCATGTGCGTCCGTTCGGGTGGGCGTGGCGTGTCGTGCCGGGTGAGGGCGTCCGTTCGGGTCGGGTCGTTTGGGCCGAGGGCGCCCGTGTCAGATTTGCTAAGTTATGACCGCCCAGGTGCCTTGTGCACACCGGGCGGTCCGTTTTCCATTTGCTCCCATGTGCATCCGTTCGGGTCGGGCGTGCCGTGTCGCGCTGGGTGATGGCGTTCGTTCGGGTGGGCGTGCCGGGTGAGGGCGTCCGTTCGGGTCGGGTCGTTTGGCCCGAGGGCGCCCGTGTCAGATTTGCTAAGTTGTGACCACCCGGGTTCCTTGTGCACGTCCGAGCGGCCCGTTTGCCGTTTGCTCCCATGTGCGTCCGTTCGGGTGGGCGCGCCGTGTCGCCCCGTGTGAGGGCGTTCGTTCGGGTCAGGTCGTTTGGTCGTGCCGGGTGAGGTCCTCCGTTCAGGTCGGGTCATTTGGCCCGAGGGCACCCGTGCCATATTTGCTAAGTTGTGACTGCCCGGGTGCCTTGTGCACGTCCGGGCGGCCCGTTTCCCATTTTCTCCCATGTGCATTCGTTCGGGGGGGCGCTCCGTGTCGCCCCGGGTGAGGTCGCACGGACGGGGCCATTTGGGTCTCCTTGTTTTGTCCGAGGGTGCGCTTATCAGATTTGCTTTTCGTGTGAAAGGTGGGTTGGTAATTGAGTTGTTTTGCTCAGTTGTGCTTGAAGAATGGCCTTGGGTCATTTGTAGGGTCATCGAATTTCTTCTCTCCATCACCACTCGGTAGCATATGAGCGGTAATGTTGGCCATGCTCGTCCTTGGAGGCATGTTTGAACAATCTCTCCCGTCCCCTATGTTTTCTAGCATTTGGATGGGGTTGTTGTGTGTGGCTCTTTGAGATGATTGGCCGCCTGTTGGCGTTGTTGAAATCGGCTCTCCGGTAACTCTCTCTCGTGCCCCTTGGTCGCACGTTTGCTTTGTTGAAATCAGCATTTTGCTATGTCGCTCGTTGGCTCCATCGATGTCGGCTCTTCTCTATATTGTTCTTCTCCTCCCTTTTTGCTTGCTTGTGGGGGGAGGGGTTGGATTTTCGTGTGAAAGGTGGGTTGGTAACTGAGTTGTTTGTTTGGGTGTGCATGAAGAGTGGCCTTAGGTCATTTGTAGTGTCGTCGACTCTCATCTTCTCTCCATCCCCACTCGGTAGCGCATGAGCGGTAATGTTGTCCATGCTTGTCCTGGGAGGCATATGTGAAAAGAGTTACCCTTTCGCTCTGTGTTCTCAGAGTTGGATGAGGTCGCTCTGTGTGGCTCCTTGATACAACTGGCCGGTCGCCTATGTTGCTCTCGTGCCCCTTGCTCGCTCGTTGGCTTCGTCGATGTTGGCTCTTCACTATATTGTTCACCTCCTCCCTTTTTGGTGGGTTGGAGAGGTGTGCTTTTGTCTCGTTTGCTTCGTGAAATCGGCTCCTTGCTATATTGTTCACCTCCTCCCCTTTTGGTGGGGGGAGGGGTTGGATTTTCGTGTGAAAGGTGGGTTGGTAAATGAGTTGTTTGTTCGGGTGTGCCTGAAGAGTGGCCTTGGGTCATTTGTAGGGTCGTCGACTCTCATCTTCTCTCCATCCCCACTCGGTAGCGCATGAGCGGTAATGTTGGCCATGCTTGTCCTGGGAGGCATATGTGAAAAGATTTATTCTTCCGCTCTGTGTTCTCAGAGTTGGATGAGGTCGCTCTGTGTGGCTCCTTGAGACAACTGGCCGGTCGCCTATGTCGCTCTCGTGCCCCTTGCTCGCTCGTTGGCTCCGTCGATGTTGTCTCCTCACTATATTGTTCACCTCCTCCCTTTTTGGTGGGTTGGAGAGGTGTGCTTTTGTCTCGTTGGCTTCGTGAAATCGGCTCCTCGCTATATTGTTCACCTACTCCCCTTTTGGTGGGGGGAGGGGTTGGATTTTCATGTGAAAGGTGGGTTGGTAATTGAGTTGTTTGTTCGGGTGTGCCTGAAGAGTGGCCTTGGGTCATTTGTAGGGTCGTCGACTCTCATCTTCTCTCCATCCCCACTCGGTAGCGCATGAGCGGTAATGTTGGCCATGCTTGTCTTGGGAGGCATATGTGAAAAGAGTTGCCCTTCCGCTCTGTGTTCTCAGAGTTGGATGAGGTCGCTCTGTGTGGCTCCTTGAGACAACTGGCCGGTCGCCTATGTTGCTCTCGTGCCCCTTGCTCGCTCGTTGGCTCCGTCGATGTTGGCTCTTCGCTATATTGTTCACCTCCTCCCTTTTTGGTGGGTTGGAGAGGTGTGCTTTTGTCTCGTTGGCTTCGTGAAATCGTCTCCTCGCTATATTGTTCACCTCCTCCCCTTTTAGTGGGGGGAGGGGTTGGATTTTCGTGTGAAAGGTGGGTTGGTAACTGAGTTGCTTGTTCGGGTGTGCCTGAAGAGTGGCCTTGGGTCATTTGTAGGGTCGTCGCCTCTCATCTTCTCTCCATCCCCACTCGGTAGCGCATGAGCGGTAATGTTGGCCATGCTTGTCTTGGGAGGCATATGTGAAAAGAGTTGCCCTTCCGCTCTGTGTTCTCAGAGTTGGATGAGGTCGCTCTGTGTGGCTCCTTGAGACAACTGGCCGGTCGCCTATGTCGCTCTCGTGCCCCTTGCTCGCTCGTTGGCTCCGTTGATGTTGGCTCTTTGCTATATTGTTCACCTCCTCCCTTTTTGGTGGGTTGGAGAGGTGGGCTTTTGTCTCGTTGGCTTCATGAAATCGGCTCCTCGCTATATTGTTCACCTCCGCCCCTTTTGGTGGGGGGAGGGGTTGGATTTTCGTGTGAAAGGTGGGTTGGTAAATTGAGTTGCTTGTTCGGGTGTGCCTGAAGAATGGCCTTGGGTCATTTGTAGGGTGGTCGACATTCATATTCTCTCCATCTCCACTCGGTAGTACATGAGCGGTAATGTTGGCCATGCTCGTCCTGGGAGGCATATGTGAAAAGAGTTACCCTTTCGCTCTGTGTTCTCAGAGTTGGATGAGGTCGCTGTGTGTGGCTCCTTGAGACAACTGGCCGGTCGCCTATGTCACTCTCGTGCCCCTTGCTCGCTCGTTGGCTCCGTCGATGTTGGCTCTTCGCTATATTGTTCACCTCCTCCCTTTTTGGTGGGTTGGAGAGGTGGGATTTTGTCTCGTTGGCTTCGTGAAATCGGCTCCTCGCTATATTTTTCACCTCCTCCCCTTTTGGTGGGGGGACGGGTTGGATTTTCGTGTGAAAGGTGGGTTGGTAATTGAGTTGCTTGTTCGGGTGTGCCTGAAGAATGGCCTTGGGTCATTTGTAGGGTGGTCTACATTCATATTCTCTCCATCCCCACTCGGTAGCACATGAGCGGTAATGTTGGCCATGCTCGTCCTTGGAGGCATATTTGAACAATTACCCCTTCGCTCCATGTTCTCGGAATTGGATGGGTTTTTGTGTGTGGCTCCTCGAGACGACTGTCCTC
>JAXQQM020087559.1:0-31455 GCA_034641835.2 Pinus albicaulis | reverse complement strand
TGTGTTATAAGATATTGTAAATTAGCTACTAATAGTCATATATATACAAATTTTAGTCATTGTTTGAAACCAATTAATGACCAAAGAAATACAACTAAATTTCAGTGGTGTTATGAGATATTGTAAATTAGCTACTAATAGCATATATATGAAAATTTCAGTCATCGTTTGAAACCAGTTAATGACTAAAATAAATATGACTAAATTCCAGTCGTGTTATAAAATACTATAAATTAGTTACTAATAGTCGTATATATGAAAAATTTCGTCGTCATTTGTAATCACAAATTTATCATTTGCAGTAGTCATTTATCTTGTTTTGGTACTTTCATATTCATTATATAAATGACTAATTTAGTAGTTTATATTCATTTAATTTACTTTCATTAATAATCATTATAAACAACTAATTTAGTGGTTTCATATTCATTTTATTTGTGTTAATTATTAATTGATATAAAATATTAATTTAATAGTTTTATATTCATTTTATTTGTGTTCATTTTTAATCAACATAAATGCATTCATATGATTTTGCAATTATATTAAAAAAATACCATACAATATTTATGCTCATCTAATATGAAAACATGTGAATCATGTAGTCTCATAGTTTGATACCAACACCAAAAAATATCAAATACAACCATAAATAATTTGAACGACAAATTTTATTATATGAAATTCCAAGTATCACAATATGAGTTTCCAACTAACTAACGATTAGGCTAGAATTTACACATGAAATATTGTAATCACTTGAAAACATTCCAATTGTGTTTCCAATGCATTGCACATGCCTTTTTACCTTTAAAATAATTCAATAGTTTTCCTCTAAAAGTTGTATAACCGATAGCATCTACCAATCGAGAGTCATCATAAAGAATAAAAGAACCATTATTTGGATAGTCCAGATCTTGAGGATGAATCCAATGTCTTCCATCTGCAACCAATAGATATCCATTTCAATACTAATAATGTGATGTCATCTTTTTTTTTTAATTAAAAAATATATTAAAATTATTACCATCATTTTCAATATAGTGAGACTATAGAACTTCCTCTACATCACATGGAAAATTTCACAAAAACACTAATTACAATGGCCTCTCTTAAAATTTTCTTCTAATAATTCTCCACAACAAAAAATAGAAAGTGTTGAGATTTGCAAATTCATGCTTGAGGTAGGAATTCATACACTTCATAACAAATTTTTATAAAAATACTAATATTCCAGTGAAAATTTCAATCAGAGTATTTAAAATAAGTAAACAAATTTATCTTTGACATGAGGAAAATGAAAGGACATAAAAAGAAATAAATGAGAGAACTTACCACCAAAAATGCCAAAATCTGTACCATAAAAATATTGTGTAGAATTCTTCCAATGAGAAATAAAAAGGTCAAATTTCCATTGCATGGTCACATTTGAAGCAATAATTAGACACAAATAACTAAACCAAAGATTTTTAAATGCACATACACACCTAATATAAGCATGCATCTTACAACTTGTAGTTATAAACTCAATTTACTTTTACAATCTATGGATTAAAATTGCCTTCTGTACAAGAAATGCATATTATCTTTATCTGACCATTGAAATAGTTGAATACATAAAACAAATTTCTACTCCATTTTTATTTCTGTGTTTATCTTATTTTACAAATCCTTCATAATTTTGTCTCTTAGATATGGTGCATTCTATATTTTTACAAGGTAAAACATAAAATCATGATTAACAAAAAGATGCTTCAACCAAAAACAACAATAAAACCATACAATCTTCAAATGCTAGATGCAAAATAAAGGAAGTCAAGTCCAAAGGGAATTTCCAAACCTTTTTTTAAAGTTAAAGGCAACACAATTTAAGACGCCAAATGTGCAAACTTGTAACAATTTGGTTTAAGAAAGAAACCAAGGTATTTGAAACCCGAGTCCAAGTCCTTCCAGGCAAAAGGAAAAGTATCCTCTACATGAAAGCAAGGGACCTTAGGAAATTCATAATCTATATTAAGGGCATGATTTTTCATGATTAACCCCCATGCTTGTGGAAGGTAGGTTTTGGGGCCTCATAAGCCATGGATTTAGCCATTTCATATGCATTCTAATTCTATAAGTTTTGTGCACATGTGGTGGTATTTAGTGAGAAACCTCTATGGTATATCACCACAAAAATTCTTATTTGTTGATTTAATATATCCTTATCCAAATAATTAACCACACCTAAACACAATTCAATGAAATGTGACTATCAATCACAACTCTCCTTCCAATTATTATTTCAAGTGACACTTTCTTGAATAACACACACTAGTTAACTACCCCCAACAATGATATAAGCACCAGAATCACTCGGTGGGCTTCTATGTTTTAAGTTTAAAATCATGATTTCAAATAGATTTGAGCTGAATTAAATCATTCATCAATATATATTTAAACTTGAAAGAAAATCAAACAAGGAAATGGAAAAAAGAAGCATTATCACTACATAATTTTTATTATGATTTGATGATTTTCAAAAGAAGTTGCACTTGTCAAGGAACTTGAGTTTGAAAATGAATTCAATGTTGGAAAGTGTAACCAATTTTGGCCTTCATATTGATTATGCAATTATATATTTATGTAATGAAGAAGACAAAGATAATCAAATGTATTCCTGAGCTGGCTTCATGGATTTCATGAGAAAGGATTTTATTATAGGTCAAAGACTTCTTCTTGATGTCTTCTAGGATTTGTCATATTGTCATAAATTTATTAAATAAGAGTCATGTCTATGAAGTTTCAAATTCAGTGTTTTATGGCTCAAATACCTTTTCAAATAAGCTTGAAGAGATGGCTCAAGAATGTTGATAATACTACTACTCAAACCAGCATAATACTTGATGTAACTACTCTTCAAGATGGCCTACGAGATGCTAGAAGATCTCCTCTACAAGTTCGCTCATATAACCTTAATAAAGTCGACCTTATAACTATATGTCGACTCAATTACATATAGGATCAACTATATAAAGGATTATGTAGATTCATTTAGACATAGGAATTCAGATGAGGATATGTGATATAAATGTGAAGTTTCAAGACTATAATAAAATAAGAGGTTAGGACTGTTTTTTGGTGTGAATAAGGGAGTCAGATCGATGAATAAAGAAGGTTATCACACATATATGGTTTTCGTATAAACATCTTAGACAACATCACAATAACCCAAGGATGATCATAGTAAGCGAAGGTAATATCAGCAAGTGATATAATTACAGTGAGTGCAAAGTAAGATAAGTCTGCTCAATTAAGTAATACAGTGCAAGAAAAGGAATCTATATAGGGTGAATAAGGTGGATTTTCTAGTGAAAGGAGATATTACGTGTGAAAATTGAAGACCAACCAACAAGGTTATGTAGAGGTGCAAGGTGTGCACAGGACAATATATGAAAATAAGTTGATATCTTAAATAAGGAAGAATAAAGTTAGAGACCGAACTCTCTAGTCCTGATGTAGAAAGGTTTAGGATGGTACATAAAAGAAGGATCAAATTAAGGAGTCAAGGAATAAGTAGAGACAATTTATTTAAGGCATACAAGGGTCAACGGTTTGTGTCATGGTCATGGTACTTGTCAATTGAAAGTCTATAAGAAGAATTTCTTATGGGTTTTCCCCTCTAAGAGGGATAGGTTTTGGCCCTGGCTTGAAGAGCCTAAATTTTTGTCTGATGTGTTTTGGTAATTGACTTGATGAAAGACATAATAAAGCTAAGATTGAGAAGATATAAGTAAAATAAGTAAGCTTACAAGTAATTATCAAGTAGATAATTTGAATAAAACCTAGCCGTACCTAATTCTCAACATGGTATCAGAGCCAAGGTGTTGAAGACAAGGGCTAATTGAGAAGGAGACACTCAAGGATTAAAGAACAAGAATCCATTTTTCTAGAAGGCATCAAAGTCAAGTTTAAAGTTTTCATTGGAAAGTCAAAACAATTTGCAAGAAAATTCTCAAGGTATCTCGAGAAGACCTTCAAAGGATCCACACATCAAGGAGATGATCTTTTCCATCAAATATTTATGGTATGGAATATATTTATGGCAGAAACATCATCAAGTATCATCCAACACTATTCAAAACCTTTGAAGACATCATCATTCTGAAGACATCCTTAATCACTAAGGATCCAAGGTCACCTACTTTGAAGAATTCAAAATAAGAGGGAGTCCCTACCATCATTATCATCAAGGAAGTTGACAGAAGGAAGAAATAAATATACACAAGTAACTATTTCTATGACCTCTTTTGAATCTATCAAAATGAATTATTGCAAAGAGAGCAACAAATTGGTTGGGCCATCAAACTTTAGTGCATGAAAGAAAATAATATATTGGAATCTCATTGAAGATGAAGTTATGGGCTACATCAAAGGATCTACAACTCAACCCTCAAAATAAGATGATCCAACTCATGCCAGGTACATGAAAGGAGAAATCAAAGCCCATAGGATTCTCATAGAATCCATTAAGGACTCATTCATACCATATGTATCAAAACTAGAAAGTGCAAAAGGAATATATGAGAAATTTGTGGAGCTATTCACCGTTAGTACCGTAGGAGAATTAATCTCTCTCAGACAAGAAATATACAAGATGAAATTGTCAAGAGAGGAAGGAATCACTTCATATTTTATGAGGATTTCTGAAATACAAGACCACCTGCAGGAGTTGGGAGAAGTAATGTCTGATACTGATATGACTATAGTGGTGTTGAATGCTCTACTAGAAGAATGGGGAAAATTCACTTCAAGATTATATGGGAAGAAAGAAGAAACACCATTCCACAATCTATTGTGTTTATTTAAAATATAAGAAAAAATATTAAAATCTAAATTTGATACAAGATCAACTTAAGGGAATCAGGCCTTTGCATCCATGTCCATGAAGAAAGGAAGATTCGATAAACTTGATCCTCGGAATAAAAGGAGAAATATGGACAAGGTATGATGCTTTGGATGTAATGAACTTGGGAATTATAAAATGGATTGTCCTAAATTTGGAAAGGACAAGAGGAAAAGGGAAGAATCCCATGTCACAAAAAAAGAGAACTTGATGCAAAGAAATCTAAGAAAGAAGAAGTGAAATCTCTCTACTATGATTGAGATCATCTTCCTCTTTAATTGATTTCTTTTGGTTCTAAAATAGTATTTTAAGAAGAATTTTACATTAATGGGATCATGGTATAAGCATGGAAGGAGTACTTTTCATAGGAAGATGTACACAATACAACTATGAAAGAAGTAGATCCCGGAAACCTCAATGATAAGAACATTGATGGAAGGAATTCATCGAGATAAAGGGTCATCATTCAATAATCAATATGGAAACATGTGCTAACATTTTCTAATGGAGTCCTCTCTAGATTCACTGGTTAGAAATAAAGAAAGAGGTTTCATCGAGAATTCTATCTTTCATAATTTTGGGATTAAGATATGATCTTGATGAAACATGTCAAGGGAATGAAATTCTCCAATATAAGGAAATTGTTGCAGGATAAGGTAAGGTACATATATGCTAACACTAGATGTTTTTAAGTCATGTCATATAGTTGAAGGTGATGGAATTCTATCTTTAGAATTATGATAAAGAGAAGGAAGGATCTCTTCAGATACATAGGATATCATGAAATCAACATAATATGTCGTCATATGGAATATGAGGTGGTTGTATACAAACAAGGAATAGTATGCTAGAAGTTCCATCGAATAAATGAAACTATGTGGATAAATAAAGGAAGATATCATGAAGTGCAACCATGTCAAGAGGTGGTTATCATTTGGAAGCCAAGAATGGTGACTAGGAGATATCCTGGGAAGATATGTACACTCTGGTAGAAGTATGGTAAATAAGAATACCCTTGACAATACATATCTTTAGGAGATGTGTCAATATGAATAAAGGATGTTGATTTGTACATGAAGACATCATGGTGAAATATCATCATTGAGGTAACTTCTAATTTAAAATTTGTATGTATATTTTTATCTAGATAAGTTTATGCATGGATGCCAACCATGTGGAAGGATTTAAGATCCTTGGGAAATGGTTCAAAAGAAAGAAACATTACATAAAGCTGGCCCATGTGAGAAATACTGATGAATCACTTTCTGGTAGATGACATTACTCATGGATGAAATTTATGGATTATTTTTTCCCTCTCAAGCTAAAGTTGAAGACTCATCAATATTGAAATCCATGACATCGAGGGGAGGAATTATTCATGAGCAGTTGGGTGTCTCACCATTGTTGCTACAAGTCCCTCGTTAAGAGGGAGCATGGTGGTAAGTTTCTTTCTTGGAAGAAATTGGGTAATTCCTAAAAATAAGCCTAGGTACATTCCTTTTACAGGAATGAGTACATTCCTTTGTGGAATAAGTCCTCCCTAGCTGAGAGGGAGAGATAGACACATCATTCTCATCTTCAACTGAGAATACTGAATGAGGATTGGGTAATCATCTGACATCGAATACTCTTTGAGAATGAGATAGGTAATTAAAGATAAGAGTAGTCGAGGACTGATATTATTTGAGGGCTAGCTACCCAAGAGAAGAATAGTCCAAGAAGGTCATACTCTGGGAACACCCCGATGGATTATGTACCTTGGGGAGGAAATGAAAAAGGTGTCTTTAAGTCACATTTCTTGCTAGCATTGTAGCCCATTGTCTCGTTGAGAAATGGGGTTGTTAGTCAAGACCTTGAACTATGACAATGCTGGTTGATATGATACTATACATATGTGATTACCAATTTGATTCTTATTATGAGATTATTCATATTGAAATTAATCATGTAACATTATGAATATCTCCCTAGTTAAGAGGGAGTGTTGGAAAGTGTAACTAGGTTCATTATTCATATTAACTATGTAATTATGTATTTATATAATGAAGAAGACAAAGATAATAAAATGTATTTCTAAGATTTCTTCATGGGTTTCACGAGCAAGGATTTTATTATAGGTGAAAGACTTCTTCTTGATGTCTTCTAAAGTTTCTCATCTTGTTATAAGTGCATTAATTAAGATTCATGTATATATAATTGTATTAATTAAGAGTCATGTATATATGAGTGTTTTCATTAGAGTCATGCATATGAATTTTCAAATTCAGTGATGTATTCCTCAAAGAACTTGTCAAATAAGCTTGAAGACTTGGATCAAGAATGGTGACAATACCACTGCTCATACTGACATAATACTTGATGTAAATACTCTTCAAGATGACCTATAATATGCTGAAAGATCTCCTCTATAAGTCAGCTCATGACACCATAATAAATTCAGCCTCATAACTAAAGGATAGGTCAGCTCAATTATATATAGTATCAACTATATAAAGGAGTATGCAGATTCATTTAGACTGTTAGGTCCCCGTAATTTGTTAGATTGGTGAGAAAAAATTAACAGCGGTAACATCAGACTAGTCTTTGGAGTCCTAGGACCTAGCCTTCCTGGACTCAGAGAGGGCTCTTTCTAATTTGTGCGAAGGATGTGAACTAATTTGTTTTTAGGGTTTGATTTTAGGCTAGTGGTTAAGTTTATGGTTTGTTTGTTTGTTTGAGTTGTGTAGGTGATCAAGTAGAATAGATGGAGTGAGAGATTTTCAAGTCATTGGCCTATGGAGTCTACAAAAGGTCATGGACAGTTCAACAATGGATCAGGGTGCATCACAGGGAAAAGCTAACATGGTCAAATGGATCTTCAAGGTTTGTGTGAGATGAAATGAACATCAAGTTTGTGAACATAGTAGGTGCAAAAGGGAAGTTAAGAATCCTTGAACAAATACCTTTAAACAAGAATGTTCTTTAACACTAATAAGCATGAAGAAATAATCAAAAGACAGATTAGACCAATAACTTCTCTGATTAAACTCAAGCAAATAAGTGTTCAAGACAAACAATCCAGTGAACTATAGAAGGTAAGAAACTTGTAAAACTTCTAGTGATTTCACCTTCAAGATTAAAAAACATTTAAGATAGCCATATACCATAGATCAAGGAAGAGGAAATGCCTAAAATTTATTAATCAAAGCTATAAAGACCTCCAAAGCCACTTTTTAGGATAGACAAAGGGCATCACAAATTATAGATCTCTTTAGCTAAATCTAATCAGTGATACTTCAAAGTAACATCTTAAAAACAATGTTTAAGTAATACCAAAAAAGTAGGGCTAACCATAAAACATCTTTGAAATTTTCTTCATTGAATCATTCATAAGAGAAACAAGCATAAGTGGGTCTATAGAGAAACTAAGAATTCTCTAAACTGATATAACAGAGGAAAACATAGAGGCGATAGAGGATAAACAAAGCGTGCCTCTGAACAACATTCCTTAGCTTAATACTTTTGTGCTACTGCAACATAGAAATATGAAACATAATGATAACATAAGAAAAATGAGCTAAATAGGAACAAATCACCATTAACTATGCTCAGGGATCCTGTAAGCAAGCCTTCTCCATTGTCAAGGAAGCCAAGCAATCCACAAACACCAAAACCAATTTCTCTGCAATCTCCAAGTCTATGTATCACTCACAAGAGTCATCAAATTCCAAACAAATACAATAAGGCCTTCATGATCTATTTAAATTGCATTGGAGAGTCAAAACCCTAACTAGGGTTTGAAAATGTCATAAATACCATTTATGTCCAAGAGACCATGCAAAGCCCAAGGCATAAAATATCTAATGAAATAAATGCAAAAATAACTTCTAACACCTAACTTTGGAGTGATTTTCCCCAAAAAACACAAAAATATATTTTTTCCATAAATTAGTGTCTTTTTTTAAATTTTTCACACAAGGGCGCAGTAGAGAGGTCCAAGGGCGCAGTGCCTGCACAGGAAAACTGAGTCATCTTCCAACCAAGTTTTGAAGGCATTACCGATGTCAAAATGAGCTTCGAGATAGATTTTTCGAAAGCCTGTTGTGTCTACTTTCCAAAAATTCCCTTGGTTTTCTGATTGGTATTTATTTTCCTATTCAACAAAAAAAATTCCTAAGGCTGCTAAGGGCGCAGCACCAACCTTGAAAACATGGCAGAAAGGTCAAATTTTGCATGTTGTTTGGCCTTTTGGAGGACCATATCAACTCCAAATGACCTAAAATTTTGTGAGCATGATGTAATTGACTTGAAAAATCCAAAAACGTAAACCATTGCTCCTGATGAAGCCCTGAGAAAAAGCGCAGCGCCAAGGGCGCTGTGCCCTTGGCCCTCCAAATCAGCAAAAGCTCAAAATTTTCAAAAAGTTTCCAAAATTTGGATTTTCCTTGATTTTTATGTCTCGGATGCTTGTATGGAAGCACCAGCAAGGATTTCAAGGTTTTCTTCTTCTTTGGCCTCCTTGAGTGCTTGAAGTTTGGCAAGGGCACCTTTTACCTTGGCCCTTGCAATTTGATTTCTTAAGGCATAGTGCTTGGCCATATTTTTTTGTAGGCCAAGCTCCCTTTGTGTCTTCTTTAGCTGCTTTTTTTCAACCTTATAATACTTAATGCATACGTTTCCATGCCAAGACTTTTTTGTAGCTCCCTAATCTATGCATATTTGCTCTCGAGCAGTATGTTAGTGGTCCTCTCTTCATTCTCATCCTCTAGGTCAATCACTTCAAATTTTTGTTTAGTTCCATGCTTACCTTTCTTATCTCCAACAATGACCTTTTCCTTGCCTTTGTCAAGATTATTTGTTGATGTGGAAGGCATGTCCTTTTTCCTTTTAGAGGAAAAAAACACATGCCTACTTCCTCTTTGATATGTCAAAGGAAAAGGTGCAACTTTGATCATTTCAGTGCCCTCAATCTTGCTTTTATCATTGTGGTCATCTTTGTTTGGCTTACTGACATCTTGGCTCACTTCATTTGTATCATCGTCCCTTTCTCCTTCACTAATATTAGCTTCACTTTCTTGTGCACTAACTTCATCTTCACTATGATTCTTACTGTTTTCTGACTCATGGGCACTTTCTTGATTTTCCTTATCCTCACTGTTAAAGGTGTCATCATTGGTTTCTGCACCATCTTCTTATGCCTCTTCACTATTTTCTACACCTTCATTTTGCCCCTAATTACTACTACGAGCCTCATTGTTTCCCCTGACATGACTATCACCATGGCTCTTTGTTTGACTGTCATGCTCTTTGTTGTCTTCTTCTTTACTGCCGATTGCCTCATTATTCCCAACATTAGCCTCACTGATTTCTACACTACTAGATTCTTCTTTTTTTTCAGCATCATTTTCCTTATCACTGTCACGAGCCTCGTCAAACTCTGTTTCATGGTCTTCTATTTCCATGATTTCTGCACTTCCTTCATCATCACTATGAGTCTCACTATTTTCATATTCAGTGGCCTTTTCTTACCCAATATTTTTTGCCTCATCTTCATTTACATCTATTTCCATGTCTTCTTGACCACTTTATTCATTTGTGTCCTCATTTTTTTCTTCCTCTTTACTGTCATCTTCTTCATTATTTCTTGATTGATCATTACACTCTCCTTCATGGTCACTTGATTGTTCATTTTCACTTTCCTCATTTCCTGATGCACTGGGAGAGGGTGATGAAGGAGGGTTGTCTTGAGGTGATGGAACATGTGTAGATGGTGAAACATGTTCATTAGGAGATGATGGAAAAGTAAGGATAGGAGGATGAGATGATGAGGGCACATTGTGCTGAGGATGGGGTTATGGGTTTGTGAAGATCTCATGGGGAATGAAAACCTTCCATGGAATAACCTTTTGCTCCAATTGATGGAACACAACCATATTAATCAAGCAGTGATGAAATAAAATTTGCATCTATTGGGAGTAGGCTCTCTTTTTTACAATGAAGGACATATTGTCAATACTCATGTACAGGTAGTAGGGCAGATGCAGCCTCTTGACCCTAGTAAAGTGCATGAGCAACCTAATATGATAAGAATAAATCCTAGACAACCTCCCCTCAAATGTAAATTATTTCATGATCACTCTCATGAGAGGTGCATATCTTTCTAAAAAATGTGAGAAAGGAAATATAGATTTGCAATTGCCTTGGTATCTAGGATTTAGGAAAGGCTCATAGTGGCTCAAGTCTAGATTGGTCTATTTGAACCACTTCTCCCCTACACTGGGTATGCTTGTAGAAAGGGCAATGGCATCTAAGGAGAGTTCAAAGGTCACCCCTGCAAAGTTTGAGTGTTTGCCATGTAGGTTAAGGATGAATAGCCTTCTGAGATCTGGGTGACTTTTTACCTGTTGTACTCTTTCACAAAAGTGAAAACATCCCACTTTTTGGAAATATGTGATAGCCACAGGAGATGCCATTAGCTCATCAGTGTTTTTAGGTTCAACCTGTTAGTCTTACCACCTTTGTGTTTGTGTCTCCTTGGCACTAGGATTCCCTCACCACTGTCACTGTTACCCTAACCTGACATCTTGATCACTGATGCTTTGAAAACCAAAACCCCAACTCTACTTGCGAAATTGATGTGAAAAAAGGGTAAGGGAGTGAAGGTGAAAAAATTCACCTTTATACAGATGAGGGATGAGTGAATGAGGGTGATAGCAAAACCATAGATGAATGGACATTTTTTTATCAATACAACCCTCTCTCTGGCTCTAGTATGTAGGTGGAGGAGTGTCTCAAACAATGGTATTTTTATCATGAAAATTAGGCTTTCACCTTAGGGTTTTCAATTTTTCTTAGCTTCAAATCATCAAAATGCTCTCGAGGGAAAATATGATATCCACCTACCATTTAAAGATGCTTTGAAGACACTTGATGGTAGCATGGAGATGTTCCTAAGGTAATTCGAGTGTCTGTAGGGTGTGGAGGCGGTCCAGGTCAAATGCGCAGCGCCTGAACGTGCAGTCAGATGGCCTAAACTTGCAGCAATGAACGTAAAGTGGCACAAGATGAACGTGGAGTAGGGTGGCAAACGTACAGCGCTGTGGGTTTTCAGACCTGTCCAGACTTCGGGATGAATGCGCAGTGACATGGGATGCTAGGCCTTTCAGGCCTTTCGGGTGAATGCGCAGTGCGTACCTATAGGCATGCAGCGCAAAACAATTTTACAAGGGTTTTTTTGGTAGGGGTGTAGTGCTTGATTCTAAACGTGCAACACCTCCCTAAATGTGCAGTGCTGCCCTAAACGCGTAGCGCCACCCTAAACACGTAGCCCCTTCGAACATGCCTAAAATTGACCCTAAATTCACAGTATTCTCTCATGGACGTTTCTAATTTCTATGCAAGGGAATAATAAGTCGAATGATAAAAAAAATGCCCTTTTATATGTTTGGGATTCAAATTAATTCATTTTTGAACCCATCTCCTAATGTTTTGAGCCTTTTCACTTTTCACTAACTCTTTTGAAATTTTGCTATGTAGGAGACTTGAAAACCTTTAAGTGACTCTTCTTTCTGCTCCTTGAGATTTTACATGCTCATTTGTCATTTTGGTGATTTAACCACACAGTAACTCCTTTAAAAACTTTTCTTGACCCGTACCTTGGAATTCAAAACATCTTGTGATGGGCATGTGACTGAAAACTCTATCTTCACATTTCTCACTAACCATTAGGCATGATAAACTCACCTCTGGAAAGCACTATGAATTCCAAAAATCATGCTTGCTACCTTCTGCTGGTCACTACATATTTTTAAGATCCCTTTAAAATATTGAACTTTTTTTCTCTTGGTCCTTGGATCATGAAAAAATTACCTTTGACAATCTTAGAGAGGGTTGCACACGGTGGTATTTTCAAGGTTTTTTTTTTCAAAATAATTTTCAACTTGTCTTTCTCACACTTTCTTACTAAAAACCTTACAGTGTTTGTATGCAGGTTTTCCAAACATGGTGAATTTTTACTTCTGTAATATTGAGGCTTGATATGTTTGCGTTTGACACCTTTGAGACTAAAACACAAGGGAAAATATTCTCAACACTCTTTTTCCAATAGCATGGGTTTTAAACAATTCCTTTCACCTCCTTTGGCCACTTTTGATTTGCAAGTGCCTTAAAACATTTAAGTGACCTTTCATTTTATTCCTAAAGCTTGACACATTCATTTACACAGCAGCAACCTTGAAATTACCTTTGGTTTCCACTTTGCAGCTCATACCATTTTTTTCTATCTTTTGACGACTGAGTGTAAATGACTGAAATGAGAGCTTGACCCTCCTTTCACTGATACTCTTTGCATCCTTGTTCTTTTGACGCAGTGAGAAAATTTACCTTGGAAAACTTTGGGATGTCACTTACAGGAGTCCCTTAAAATATTCCTTTTGTTGTCATCATGGATTTCAAACCATGCCTTCACCCTCTTTGATCATCTCCCCAAAACCCTAGGTGTGTGGAATGCTTGAAAACAATTATTAGTGTTGTCTTCTAAGTTCTCTATAGCCATTTCAAGTTCATTATTCTTTGCCTAGTTCACCTTACCTTTTTCCCCTTTTTATCTATAATTTCTAAAATCCTTCTTCCATGTTTGGTTTTCTTCGTGTGCCTTCTTCATTTGATTTGTTGCACTAGATCCTTGTTTGGCACACTGCCAGCCCAGTTAGGCTTAGAAACCGTGATTCTTCTTGAACATAAATGCTTCCTCTCTCTTTGTTGTGAATGTATTCATTGAGGAGCAGACCTCTTACCTTACCAATTGTCTGCTGATAGTCACTTTAACACTCCTACAGAAATGTCAAAATGCACAGTTGCCTTTGAAGAACTTGAACTTAATAAAGTAGTCCTCCTTGGAGATTTTATGATCTTTCTTGGACAAGCATGTGCTGATCTTCTTTCACATTTGAGCCAGACTCTAGCACAGGAAAAACAGAGCTTAAAACAAAAATGATGACCCTACAACCTATGTAACCCTAATGATCTAGTAGGAGGGTCCTTTGACTTGGTCTTTGATTGAAACTTGGTTTGGGGTCTTCAAGTGTAAAAACATAGTTTTTGGAAAATTGATGTATTGAAGATCTAAAATCTAATGTACTTGATTTATCTAAAGATCCTACAGAGATATTTTTAAGACCATCAATGCTTGAGGAACCTAGTTAACATGGGAAGGAACAGGTTGTTTGGTAATCCCAGATGGAAAGTGGAGGGGTAAGGAAAACACAAAACAGTGTGCTGAGGTTAGAGGTGGAAAAATAGGATATAAATGAGTGGTATAAGCCCATAAGGGGTCTTTTAGGAGTGGTAGGTTAACCATGGAATGGAAAAATAGTAGAATAGTAAAAAAATTGGTTTAAGGATAATGAAGGCAGTGAGATTTCTAAAACTCACAATATTCAGGAATCTTGTTTTTAGAAATCTAGGACAAATATTTAGTCATCTACAAATAAAATTACTAATGACTAACAGTGGCTCCACTTGGGGAGCGAAACTACTTTTCAGGAGGTGTCCAGGACCTTAGAGCTCAAATCTCTAATTTTTTAAGACTAGTGCCTTACTTTCACTTTGTAGATTTCTTCCTTCATTAGCAGATGTTCTCTTGAAACTATGATCTCTAAATATGAAAAGACATACTTGTTTCAACCTCATCTCTACCTACCCATCATACCTTGTCTAACATTTATTCTTCCTTTGGGTGCACTTGGACTGGAAAACCCTTGAAATTATTTTCTTTTGAAAGCATGAGAAACTACCTACTTGTATCCTTATCACTTCCAAGAGTTTAGATTAGGCTAATGAACTCTTTTATTCTATACCTAGACTTTCCATCTATAAAGATTAAGTTGTTTGATAGAATTTATTCTCTAATCTAATGACATGAAATTGAAAACATGATTTAAACTAGGATTAAGCAATCTGATTTACCTTGGGCTATGGCATTGGGACAAGCTGCACATGGATATTATTTTTATACAAACAAAACTAGAAAATATGAGGGTTGTGATCTATCATTTGTTAGGCATCCCTATTTTTCTCTTTGGTTTATATTTGAGCAGTAAGGACCAGCAGTTTCTTCCTAATCTATCCTACTGAAAATTCAAGCTTGCATGGTTTGAAAAGTCTTCTTTTACTAACCTATCAGCAGAAATTCATAATGTGTTCAGCCATGATTAGGCTAGATGACGGAACAAGATTCCTTTTTCTCAACAAGTAGTGGCATTCTAGGCTTGCATACTTTCCAAAATACTCTTTTTTGGGTATGGGGTTGTACCTATTTTTTTTCCTACCATTTTTTCTTTCTTTATTTGTTTTCTTGTTTTCATTTTTTAGATATTTCATCAAGAAATGTTATGTACAATGAATGAAAGGTTCAAACTAGGAATTTTAATAAAATAGTGCTTGAGCACCCTGCCATTTATAGGACCTCCAAATAACTCTACTCCATTCAGTTCATGTAAAAAGAAAGCATTGTTACTTCTAACTAAATGAATGATGTAAGGACCCTTCCAGAAGTTTTCAAATTTTCCATGCTTGCCTTTGTCTCCTCTCCTTGAGTCCCACTTCAGCACTTTGTCTCTCTCAAAGACCTTACTTAGGTTAAGTAGGTATTCTTCCTCATTTTTAAAATAGACAATGATGTTATCAAGGTACGTCATAATGAAATAACCCAAATTGGTATCCAAGGCCCTTTGAAAAGTGGCTTCTGCATTCCTTAACCCAGAAAGTATTTGGTCATACATGTAGGCGCCCTAAGGTGTTTTGAAAGTGGTTTTGTGTTGATTAGTTGGAAGCACTATCACCTGATTGTAACCTGAAACACTATCAAGCAATGAAATTTTTTTAGAAACTACCACCCTTTGCAGTATATTATTTATCTTAGGAAAAGGGTGTTTGTCCTTCAGGGAGGCTTTATCTAGGTTTCTAAATTCTATGCATAACCTATACCCCCTTGTTTTCTTTCTTACTGACACACTCTTCTCAAGAGGTTTCTGGTTTTCCTTGAGAGGAATCCTATTTTGAATAATGTTTGGCTTTGAGCTCTCATCACCATATGCAAAAGCATCCTTAAACTCTTTGCACAACTCTATGTATTTCTGTTTTATGTGAGGTGGAAAATTTTTGGATAGCATGATCATTTTGGGTTTTTCTAGGTAGCCTATGTTGCATTCTTCTATATCAGCCTCGGTAGATTACACTTTGGCTCCCTAGAAACATCATTGAAGTCCAACAACTCTTCCAAAGGGACAAAACCTCTTGGTGATGAGTTATCTTTTTTTTGAAATACTTTAAGGTCCATTTGATCTGAGTCCCTAGAAACTTCTGCCTCATGAAGGTGTTCTAGCATATTTACATCAACATAAGGAAATGGTTCTATTTTTGGTGTTTGTTCTTCATTTGGGAAATCTTGTTCATGCTCTAAGCTTGGTTTTGGTATTGCAAATTCATTCTCAAACTGTACAAAATCAATTTCAGCTTTGCCTTTATGTTGTTGTTTAGGGCTGTTAGAGTTTTGGCTGTCAATTTCTTCATTCAGTGTTTGGTTTGACTGTTGTGGAAGGTCTAGATATTTCTCATTTTCATTTACTTGTTCATCGGTGTCATTTCATTATATAAGATAAATGAGTCAAGGTCTGAATGGATGGAATAAAGAGGTGTTTTGTTTGGCATGTCTAGGTTTCTAACCATATATTTCATGTGTGATTCTCAGTACAATCTCCTTGTTTGGTTAAAAATCGGGATGGTAGCATATGACATGTCCAGTTGGAGGTTCCCCTGAAGTTTGGCTCCCCATGATCTAGATAAAAGCATGCCATACTTCGCGGGAATGTCAACAACAACTATGTCCATGACTAGGCTCTTAGTGGGTATTTGTGCTAGATTGACACACAAATCCTTGATAAGACCCAAACATTTGACCCTACTCGAATCAAAAGAGTACAAATCTTTCTAAGGTTTAGTTATTTCGAGGCCTAATCTCTCCATCACTACCTTACGCATGAGGTTGTGTGAGGCACTAGAGTCTAGCATAGCATTGTGTAAGAGTTTGTCATGTATGTTTAAGTTAATATAGAAAGGAGGGACAGCTCCTTCTTGATATTTTCCCTCTAACCTTAGGTCCAAATAACATCTCAAGCTTGTCATCGGTCAAGTTTAGAGTGTCGGTGTCATTTCCTATGTTCAAAAATTTCAAAAATTGAGACCTATACATACCTTGAGATACTAGTTCAATAAGAGCTATAGTTATCTTGATCTTAGCAATCTCTCCCTCAAAACTGAAAGGTACTTGTGTTTTGGGCATATTTACATCAGTTTTATGAGCCATAATTTTTTCTACAAGTTTAGTTTTCTGATTTTGATTTGGGACTTTAGACAAAAGAGTTTTGTCAGGGCCACTAGTTGATGTACTAGGGCAGCTTGGGTCACCATTTTGTTGGCTAATTTTTTCTTTGTTTGGATCAATTTTCTTAGCCATGGTGTTTGTGTTGTCTGCTATCCTCTTATGAGTATTTTCAGGGGTCTTCCTAACATCAGTGTATAATTTGTTTTTCTTAGATACATCCTGGTTCTTTTTTCTCCTAAGGTCATATTTCCTATGGACCTCCATTATGGCATTCTCAAATCCTAATTTGTAGTCTTCAGAATCCTCATAGTTTGTTTCAGTCTGATTTGAGGAGAAGAACCCTTGTTATTCTTTAGTAAGAAACACATCATCTTCATTGTCATAACCTATTAATTCTACATGGTTTTCTTCAGGTTCTTCAGTCTCTTTATCCTCTTCATCTACATATTTTTCTTGGAAAGGAGGCCTGATTTGTTGGTCATTGTCTCTCTATCTGTTTTGGGGAAGGTCTCTTCTAAAGTTTTGGTTCTTATTTCTGTTTTGGGGATTTTCTTGGTTTTCCCTAGGAGATGCTCTTTCGTTCAAGTTGATCCTCCCCATCATTCTTTCCATTACCCTCACTAAATTGTAAATTTTGGCATCAGATGAGGAGGTTGAGGCCACAGTTTCATCTTTGTATGTAACCCTCTTTTCTAACCTCATCCTAGCTCTCTTTTCAATTAGGTTGGCCTCTACACTCGCAGCTCTACTTTGCATGTCTTCTAAAGTTAGGGGATCTCTATCTCTCAACTGATAGGCCATGTATGGATCAAAACCTTGTGTAAATTTTGCTAAGGCTAGGCCTTGTGGGGATTTCATTTTTGGTGGGAGTGCATTGTAAACACTATTGAATCTAATGCAGTAGTCCTGGACACTTTCCCCGACATTTCTCTTAAGTTTTTTATACTCTGAGAAGATTTGGAGAGGGTTTTTATTAATCTCCCACTTGATTATGAATGTCTGATAAAGGGAAGGGAGATCATGTCTCTTGTTAGGAGTCAAGATTTTGAACCAATTCTTGGCTTCTCCTCCTAGGCTTTAGGGAAACATCCTGATTTTTATGGTCTCCTCTACTATCTCTTGGTAGTCAAAGGTATCATTCATCCTATCTATATGTTGTTGGGTAGTAGTGGATTCCACTCTGTTAAAGTGAGGGATTTCGGATTGGTAGTCACGTGGCAAAGGTAATAAAGGTTGTGGTAGCACCAAGGGGGTATATCATGCTTCCATGATGGGATGTAATGGAATACAAGGAGGATTTACGAGTGGAGGGTTTTTGAGAGGAGGTGGGGGATGAAGTGGAGTGGTTTGCACAGTGGATGTATGAGTGGGGGTGGAAGATGTACTTGGACCAGCAAACTGATTTTGAGTAGACTTGGAATGAAAAGAGCCAAAGTGATGGAGAAGCTGGAAATCAGGAGGAGTGGAAGGAGATGCTTCTCTGCTATGACTCTGCTGCAAATCTATGGGCTCAAGTTCAGTCGGGTCTATACCACTTTGTGACTTAGTTTTGAAAAGATTTCTCCTGTGGTGTAAGTCAAACTGGGGATCTTGCAAGGCTATGAGGTTTTCAGGGACAAAACTTGCTCTATGAATGGTCCCAACAGTAGTTGAATCTTCAGTTCTAGAAGTTTTCCACAAAATATTTTCTGGGTCATCAACTATGGTAGGAGGGGTTGGGCCCGGGTGATATTTGGTGATGATCCTTTGTGAAGCTAGATTTCAAACCCAAAGTATAGAGAGGCTGAAATTTTATGACTATTTTCGGAAGGCAGACCTCTCTTAATATTTGTTGAACTCACACAGTGTGTGACTAGGCCTCTAAATTTCTCAGGGTTGATTTGACACAATTCTAGGGAAGTCTATGAGAACTAGTAAAGTTAGTAGGCCTACTGGAGGCTAGTGGAGTCGCCAGGTGGATTTTTTTTTTTTTTTTTTGAGGATATGTACTTATGGTACACCACCAATAATGGACAAAAACAAACCTAGGGATGTTTTTTTGGGTTTTCTGAGTTCCTTTAAGTATCCCTAAGGTTTTTAATGATTGTTTCCAGTTGAATCATCATTTTTCTAGTATGGTGAATCAATCAGATACTACTCTCGGCTAACACTTGAGTTTTCTAAGTTTGACAAGGATTTGAGAGTTGCTAAGGGATACTTAGGATGTCACTGACTCAAAATTCCCACTGTGATTTCCATTATGTTAGGGCGATGAGGTGGGGATGAATCATTGGATAATTTTTGACAAGGGTTTCTTAATTCTTTAGGAATTTCTAAGCTTGTTACTTATTCAGAAGGTCCCACCATGATCACCATTATGTTAGGTCCCCGTAATTTTTTAGATTGGTGAGAACAAATGAACAGGGTTAAAATCATACCAGTATTTGGAGTCCTAGGACCTAGCCTTCCTGGACTCAGAGAGGGCTCTCTCTATTTTGTGCAAAGGATGTGAACTTGTTTGTTTTTAGGGTTTGATTTTAGGCTAGTTGTTAAGTTTAGGGTTTGTTTGTTTTTTTGGGTTGGGTAGGTGGTTAAGTAGAATAGATGGAGTGAGATATTTTCAAGTCATTCGGCTATGGAGTCTACAAAAGGTCATGGACAGTTCAACAATGGATCAAGGTGCATCACAGGGAAAATCTAACATGGCCAAATGGATCTTCAAGGTTTGTGTGAGATGAAATGAACATCAAGTTTGTGAACATAGTAGGTGAAAAAGAGCAGTTAAGAATCCTTGAACAGATATCTTTGAACAAGAATGGTATTTAACACTAATAATCATGAATAAATAATCAAAAGACGAGGAAAACCAATAAATTTTCTGATTAAACTCAAGAAAATAAGCATTCAAGACAAATAGTCCAGTGAACTATAGAAGGCAAGAAACTTGTAAAAATTCTTGTGATTTCACCTTCAATATTAGAAAACATTTAAGATAGACATATAACATAGATCAAGGAAGAGGGAATGCCTAAAATTCATTAATAAAAGCTATAAAGAACTCCAAAGGAACTTTTTAGGATAGATAAAGGGCATATAAAATTATAAACCTAGCATGCGAAAACATAGAGGCAATAGATGAGAAACAGAGCTAAGGTGCCTCTGAACAACATTTCTTAGCCTAAAATTTTTTTCCTACTGCAACATAGAAAGATGAAACATAATGATAGCACAAGAAAACTTGAACTAAATAGGAACACATCGCCATTAACTATGCTTACGGATCCTGCAAGAAATCTTTCTCCATTGTCAAGCAAGCCAAGCCATCCACAAACACCAAAACCAATTTCTCTTCAATCTCCAAGTCTATGTATTACTCACAAGAGTAATCAAATACCAAACCAATACAATAAGGTCTCCATGATATATTTAACTTGCATTGGAGGGTCAAAACCCTAACTAGGGTTTGAAAATGTCATAAATATCCATAAATACCATTTATGTCCAAGAGACCATGCAAGGCCCAAGGCATAAAATATCTAATGAAATAAATGCAAAAATAACTTCTAACACCTAAATTTGGAGTGATTTGCCCCAAAAAACACTAAAATATATTTCTACCATAAATGAGTTTCTTTTGTTGACTTTTTCACATAAGGGAGCAGCAGAGAGGTCCAAGGGCGCAACGCCTGCACAAGAAAACTGAGTCGTCTTGCAGCCAAGTTTTGAAAGCATTTCCGACGTCAGAATGAGCTCATTCGAAAGTCGGTTGAGTCTAATTTCCAAAACGTCCCTTGGTTTTCTGATTGGGCTTCACTTGCATATTCATAAATAAAAATTCCCAAGGCTACCGAGGGCGCAATGCCAGCCCTGAAAACATGGTAGAAAGGTCAAATGTTGCATGTTTGTGGGCCTTTTGGAGGACCAAATAAACTCCAAATGACCTAACATTTTGTGAGAATGTTGTACTTGACCTGAAAAATCCAAAAATGTAAACCATTTCTCCCGAGGATTTCCTAAGAAAAAGCATAGTGCCAAGGGCGTTGTGCCCTTGGCCCTCCAAATCAACAAAAACTCAAAATTTCCAAAAAGTTCCCAAAATTTGGATTTGCCTTGCTTTTTATGTCTGGGATGCTTGTATGGAAGAATCATCAAGGATTTGAAGGTTTTATTTGTCTTTGGCCTCCTTGAGTGCTTGAATTTCGGCAAGGCACGTTTGAGCTTGGCCCTTACAATTTGTTCTCTCAAGACATAGTGCTTGGCCATATTTTTCTGTAGGCCAAGGTCTCTTTGTGTCTTCTTTAGCTACTTTTTTTCAACCTTCTAATACTTAATGATATACTTTTCCACTCCAAGCCTTTTTTTTAGCTCCCCAATCTGTGCATCTTTTCTCTGGAGAAATATGTTAGTGCTCCTCTCTTCATTCTCATCCTCTAGGTCAATCAATTCAATTTTTTGATTAGTTCCATGCTTACCTTTCTTATCTCCAATAGTGACCTTTTCCTTGCCTTTGTCAAGTTTCTTTGTTGATGTGGAAGATATGGCCCCTTGCCTTTTAGAGGCAACAAACACATGCCTACCTCCTCTTTGATATGTCAAAGGAAAAGGTGCAACTTTGATCATTTCAGTGCCCTCAGTCTTGCTTTTATCATTGTGGTAATCTTTGTTTGGCTTACTGACATCTTGGCTCACTTCTTCATTTTTATAATCATCCGTTTCTCCTTCACTGATATCATCTTCACTATCTTCTGCACTAACTTCATATTCACTATGATTCTTACTATTTTCTGACTCATGGGCACTTTCTTGATTTTCCTTATCCTCACTGTTAGAGGTGTTATCATTGGTTTCTGCATTATCTTCTTATGCCTCTTCGCTATTTTCTACACCTTCATGTTTCCCCTCATACTGCTAGGAGCCTCACTATTTTCTCTGACATGACTGTCACCATGGCTCTTTTTTTGACTGCATGCTCTTTGTTGTCTTCTTCTTTACTGCTGCTTGCCTCATTATTCCCAACATCAGCCTCACTGATTTCTGCACTGCTAGATTCTTCATTTGTTTCTACATCATTGTCCTTATCACTGTCATGAGCCTCATCAAACTCTGTTTCATGGTATTTTGTTTCCATGGTTTCTGCACTTACTTCATCATCACTATGAGTCTCACTTTTTTTAGATTCAGTGGCATTTTCTTCACCAATATTTTCTGCCTCATCTTCATTTACATCTATCTCCATGTCTTCTTGACCACTTTCTTCATTTGTGTCCTCATTTTTTTCTTCCTCTTTACTGTCCTCTTCTTCATTATTGCTTGATTGATCATTAACCTCTCCTTCATGGTCACTTGATTGTTCATTTTCACTTTGCTCATTTCCTAATGCACTGGGAGAGGGTGATGAAGGAGGGTTGTATTGAGGTGAGGGAACATGCGTAGATGGTGAAACATGTTCATCAGGAGATGATGGAGCAGTAAGGACAGGAGGATGAGATGATAAGGGCAGGCTATGTTGAGGATGGGGTTGTGGGTTTGTGAAGATCTCATGGTAAATGAAAACCCCCATGGAATACCCTTTTGCTCCAATTGATGCAACACAACCATCTTAATCAAGGAGTGACGAAATAAACTTTGCATCTGCTGGGAGTAGTCTCTCTTTTGTACAATGAAGGACATCTTGTCAATACTCCTATAGAGCTAGTAGGGTAGGTGTAGCCTCTTGACACTAGTAAAGTGCATGAGTAGCCTAATATGATAAGAATAAAGCCTAGAGAACCTCCCCTCAGATGTAGAGTATTTCATTATCACTCTCATCAGAGGTGCATATCTTTCTAGCAGATGTGAGAAAGGAAATATGGATTTTTTATTTTAATGGTATCTAGGCTTTAGGAAAGGCTCATAGTGGTTCATGTCTATATTGTTCTATTTGAACCACTTCTCCCCTACACAGGATATGCCTGTAGCATGGGAAATGGAATATAAGGAGTGATCAAAAGGCACCCCTGCAAATTTTGAGTGTTTTTCATGTAAATTAAGGATGAATATCCTTGTGAGCTTTGAGTGACTTTGTAACTGTTGTACTCTTTCAAAAAAGTGAAAACATCCCACATTTTTGAAATATGTGATAGCCATAGGATATGCCATCAACTCATCAGCATTTTGAGGTTCAAACCTATTAATCTTACCACCTCTGTGTTGGTGTCTCCTTGGCACTGGGCTTCCTTCACCACTATCAATGTTACCCTGCCTTGACATCTTGATCACTGCTACTTTGAAAACCAAAACCATAACTATGCTTGTGAAATTTATATGAAAAAAGGGTAAGGGAGTGATGGTGAAAAAAGGCACCTTTATACAGATGAGGGATAAGTGAATGACGGTGATGGAAATACCCTAGATGAATGGAAAATTTTTTATCAATACAACCCTCTGTGTGCCCTTAGTATGCAGGTGGAGGAGTGTCTTAAATAGTGGTATTTTTATCATGAAAATTAGCCTTTCACCTTAGGGTTTTCAATTTCTCTTAGCTTCAAATCATCAAAATGATATGGAGGGAAAATAGGACATCCATCTGCCATTTAAAGATGCTTTGAAGACCCTTGATGGCAGCTTGGAGGTGTTCATGAGGTAATTTGAGTGCCTGTAGGGTGTGGAGGTGCTCTAGGTCAAACACGCAGTGCTTGAACATATAGTCAGGCAGCCTGAACGTGCAACGGGACAGGCTGAATGTGGATTCGGGTGGAAAACGTGCAATGTTGTTGGCTGCCAGGCCTGTCGGGCATTCCGAATGAACATGCAGCGCCGTGGGCTGACAGGCCTATCCGGCCTTATGATTGAACGTGCATCACGCTTTTGAATGCGCGGTGTGTATCTACAGGTGCGTAACGTGGAGAAATTTTCAAGGGTTTTTTCAGCAGGGGCGCAGCGCCCGATTCTAAATGCGCAGGGCCACCATGAACGCTCATCGCCTTTGAACTTGCCTGAATTTGACCTGAAATTCACAGTCTTCTCTCCTAGATGTTTCTAATTTCTCTGCAAGGGAATAATAAGTCGAATTATAGACAAAATGCCATTTTATATGTTTGGGATTCAAATTAAATCATTTTTTAACCCATCTCCTAATGTTTTGAGCCTTTTCACTTTTCAATAACTCTTTTGACATTTTGTAGTGCAGGAGACTTGAAAACCTTTAAGTGACTCTTCTTTTTGCTCCTAGAGAGTTTACATGCTCATTTTTCATTTCGGTGATTTAACCAAACAGTAACTCATTTAAAAACTTTTCTTGACCTCTACCTTTGAATTCAAAACATCTTGTGCTGGGCATGTGAATGAAATCTCTATCTTCACCTTTCTTACTAACCCTTAGGTATGATAAACACACCTCTAGCAAGCACTATGAATTCCAAAAATCATGCTTGCTACCTTCTACTAGTCACTGTTGATTTTTAAGAGCCTTTTAAAATACTGAGTTTTTTTCTCTTACTCCTTGGATCATGACAAATTTACGTTTGATAATCTTAGAGAGGGTTGCACATAGTGGTATTTTCAAGGCTTTGTTTTTCAATATAATTTTCAACTTGTCTTTCTCACGCTTTATTACTAACAACCTTACAGTGTTTGTATGCAGGTTTGCCAAACATGGTGAATTTTGACTTCTGTAATCTTGAGGCTTGATATGTTTTCCTTTGACACCTTTGAGACTTAAACACAAGGGAAAACCTTCACAACACTCTTTTGCCAATACCATGGGCTTTAAACAATGTCTTTCACCTCCTTTGGCCACTTCTGATTTGCAGGTGCCTTAAAACATTGAAGTGACCTTTCCTTTTATTCCTCAAGCTTGACACATTCATTTACACAGCACCAACCTTGTAATTACCTTTGTTTTCCACTTTGGAGCTCATACCATGTTTTTTATATGTTTTGAACACTGAGTTTAAATGACTGAAATGAGAGCTTAACCTTCCTTTCACTGATACTCTTTGCATCCTTCTTCTTTTGAGGTAGTGAGACACTTTACCTTGAAAACTCTGCGATGTCACTTACAGTAGTCCCTTCAAATCTTCCTTCTGCTGTCATCATGGATTTAAAACCATGCCTTTCACCCTCTTTGATCATCTCCCCAAAACCCTAGGTGTGTGGAATTCTTGAAAAAAATTATCAGTGTTGTCTTCTAAGTTCTCTATAGCCCTTTCAAGTTCATTCTTCTTTGACTAGTTCACCTCACCTTTTTCCCTTTTTTTATCTATAATTTATAAAAAAATTCTTCCATGTTTGATTTTCTTGGTGTGCCTTCTTCATGTGTTTTGCTGCACTAGATCCTTGTTTGGCACACTGCTGGCCCAGTCAGGCTCAGAAACCCTGATTCTTCTTAAACGCAAATGCTTCCTCTCTATTTGTTGTGAATGTATTCATTGAGGAGTAGGCCTCTTACCTTACCAATTGTCTGTTGATAGTCACTTTAACACTCCTGCATAAATGTCAAAATTCACAGTTGCCTTTGCAAAAAATGAACTTAATAAATTATTCCTCCTTGGAGATTTTATAATCTTTCTTGGGCAAGCATGTGCTGATCTTCTTTCACATTTGAGACAACCTCTAGCACAGGAAAAAAAGAGCTTAAAACATCAATGATGACCCTACAACCTATGTAACCCTAATGATCTAGTGGGAGCTCCCTTTGACTTGGTCTTTGACTAAAACTTGGTTTTGGGTCTTCAAGTGTAAAAACAGAGTTTTTGGAAAATTTGATGTATTGAAGATCCAAAATACAATGTACTTTATTTATCTAAAGAGCCTACAAAGATAGTTTTGAGACCATCAATGCTTGAGGGACTTGGTGAACATGGGAAGGAATAGGTTGTTTGGTAATCCTAGATGGAAAGTGGAGGGGTGAGGCAAATGAAAAACAGAGTGTTGAGGTTATAGGTGGGAAAATAGGATATAGATGAGTGGTATAAGCCTATGAGGGGTCTTTAAGGAGTGGCAGGTTAACCATGGAATGAAAAAATAATAGAATAGTGAAAATTTTGATTTAAGGATAATGAAGGCAGTGAGATTTCTAAAAATCACAATATTCAGGAATCATGCTTTTATAAATCTAGGAAAAATATTTAGTCATCTGCAAATAGAAAAAATTACTGATGAATAACATAGACATGGGAATTCAGATGAGGATCTGTGATAGAAATCTGAAGTTTGAGGATTGTAATAAATTGTGAGGTTAGGATTGTTGTGTAATATTCCCAAATTTTCACATCATATTTGGAATATTAGAGTCCTTAATAAACTTAATTAATTAAGTAAATAAAAGGGTGGAGGGACCCAAAAAGCTCAAAGATAAATAAAATCCACCTTTAATGTGTGTATATGGATATTCTAGATCTAGATCTAAAATCATGGATTAGTGGAGCAGCTCCATTAATGGAGATCATTTCTCATTTATGAGATAGATTATGGAGGATGAAACAGTCAAATAAGATCATGGATCTTAAATATAAAATCTTCAGGATCTTTGATAAGGTCAACTGAGATCATAATGCATTCAAAGAAGATCATGAAGCACTTATGATAAGATAGTGGAGGAAGTGGTGCATTTAATGAACATATGATGGAGAGGGTGATCATCCTATGTGAACATGATGGATGACATGAAGCTATAGTGCAATCAAACATGGAGACTATGTACACATGTACATCACAGTTTTGGAGTGGGCCTAGGCTATGGAAGGCTCATGCATATAATGAAGGTGAAGGAACAAAGGAAGGCATGATTTGGATTATTCATTTCTTGATCTATTTACATCTAGATTTTTCTTAGGAATTTTCTATGTAGGCTTGGGCTATTTAGTAGATTTTGCAGTGATGTTTAGCATAAGGTGTTCCCAAGCGGGAATCCCACCTCTTTCTTTGGGTAGCTCTGGAAAGAGGATTGTTCTTCATTCCTTATCGGGCATTTGTGCCATCTTCAGGAGGATGTTTCTAGTATTCATCTAGGAAACCTGTGGATGATTCATCCTACCACTTTGTTCTTTAGATTCATACTTTTAGGAGCAACATATCTACATCCGACATTCAGGCCATTGGGTTCTATCTCCATGCAACAACAGTCCCTTCAAGGATTGCGCAGTCCAGTCCTGTAGATCTATTGGAGGAAGGAAGTTTCAAGTATTTCAGCTGGAAAGCCTGTGAGGGATCATCTCCTCACATTGGATTGTTTCCATCATTGAGGAGTTTATTTGACATATCTAGCAGCAGGCTATTGAGCCTCCCTCTCTAAAAACGCATTTTTCTGAAGCTGTTGTTCCTACAATAGCTATTTTCAGTGGCGGAGATTGGAGGAGCTAGATCTTGAGCTTATAGCCCAAGGATATAGTGAAGGGATCAATCCCTCTTACATAGATCTGATTGTGCACCATTGCAGCCATCATATCATCAGATCTAGCTTCAAATCTGCATTCCCAGCAACAAATATGTGAAGCCCTAAGAGGGTGGTTTTCTTATATTGATAGATCTGAGAAATCCTTTCTGGGTTATCTTGGGAATCCATCATTAAGCCCTGATCTACATTTTTAGCATCATCGAAGCTCCCATTATTCCTAGATCTGACTTTCTATCTTTCATGCAGTTGGAGTCCCAATAGTTGCAGCAGGGACAATGTAGTTTACATTCCAGCAATTCAGCAGTTACTCAATCCCTCTTGTGGGATCTGTTAGGGTCCTATAATAATAGGGTTCATAAATTTTGAATTGACTTTGATAATCTTGTAAATATGTACATACCTTGATTTCTGCAAGTTGTTTTCCCATATTTTGAGAAAATGAAAAATAATAAAAAGCCAAAAAGAGGGTAAAATGTCCTAAAAGAAAGATAAAAGGACTTAGAAAAATATAGACCCCAAAAGAATAAGAAATAAGACCTGAAAGTGAGCAAGTCCAAGTAGCACTACTTTTACTTTTTACTGCAATAATAATGATTATGCACAGAGTGTCAATAAATGCCATAATCCATGATTAGTTAAACAATCTAATCTTAACTTTTCATGTTTTTCATTTCATGTTTTAGATAGAGAATAAAGATTTGTCAAACAATTTAAACTTGATAAATCAGTATATAGGTAGAGCAAAATGAGGTGCTCAATAGTTTAATCTGAGCCCTTGGATGAAATAAGGTAGATTAATACAATTTTATGCTTTGAAAGAAAATTTTTTTAAGGTTGCAAGCGTAAATGCACCTACAAAATGAAGAAAAAATGTTAGAAATAAAGTTGGGTAAGTAGAAAGCAGTTGAGAAATCATGTAATAAAACATCATTGGGAAACATTACTAATTTCCCCTCCCCTATAAGAACTCAGTATTCTAAACTATCAGCCAAAAAGGCTCAGAGCATTTCTCTGACTTTTTTTGGGACTGGACCCAAGGCTCGATGACTGATTAGTTAAAAACAGTGAGTTCTACATTAAATCCATATTTCTCAGCATTTACCCTTCATTTATACATCAAAACCCCTTTTTCCTAAGTAAAGACACATTCTTACTTAGTAAAATTGAAAACCCTAAAATAATTAATTTCATTCCCTTCAAAATGATTCATAAAACCCTCAAAATTACATTTATCCTAAGTATTAGTGAAGTAATATAAAAGATGAGAAATGATTTATTTTACACTTTACTTAGAGATGACATGTGTTTTATTTCCATTTCACTACCCTTCTCATATTAAATTTTAACCTATTTTTATTAAATCCCTAAATACCCTCCTATATCTTATTAATACCCTTATATTAAAATAAACTCCCCAAAACCCACTATTTCAAACTTTAGACCAAGGTTAAATATCCCATGTGCGTAAAATAAAAACCCCGCCCTACAAACCCCTTGGTCTAAACCTATATCTAATGAAATAATCCCACCCCCTATAATTTAAAAACTATTCAAAAGTTTAAAACTATTTAGTACATATCGTGCCCGTATATGTGTTTATTTGAAACATTTCATAAAAATGTTGTAATCGAAATATACATGATATTTTCCCTCACCATCGTATAACCCAAAATTTTGAATTAATTAAACGATTATTTATAAAGTTCAAAACCCATTACCGCATATATAAATCCCAGTCCCACCTCCCATTCCGACGCAACTTCCTAAAAAATCTAAACCCTTTTCATTGATCCCCCAAATTTGACGACACAAATCCGATATCACATAAAAAATATGTGTGACCATCCAAACACCAAAGCTGCGCGAAATAGGTTGTTTTGCAAATGAACTCTCTCCTCCATGTGCCCTTTTTCTATTCGATCGCGTGGGTTGAGCCCAATACCGCTTACCACCCAATTGCCACGCGATAACCACTAGTTGTTTCGATCCATTGAACTTCAAAACTATCTTCCCGCCCAATGTGAATACAATTGAATGCCTTTTCTATTAGCTTTGAAGATGCATACAATACATTCGAAATACATTCGTTCATGCATTTCCTGCGCGTTAACACTGTAAAGCCTCCCTGACTGTAAAAACACTATTTTCCGCCATTTTTATGCTTGAAGAGCCTAT
The DNA here is from genome assembly GCA_034641835.2 of Pinus albicaulis. Taxonomy (NCBI): domain Eukaryota; kingdom Viridiplantae; phylum Streptophyta; class Pinopsida; order Pinales; family Pinaceae; genus Pinus; species Pinus albicaulis. Next base: position 1,680 of record JAXQQM020087559.1, on the reverse strand, counting down.
TTAATTCGCCTGCAACCTTTGAAGACTGCTAAGGAGCTGCACATTGCTCCAAACAATTCACAGAAGTTTCCAACTTGTTCAAAAACCTCAAAAATCATTCTGAAGCCAGATATCTACACACTATAGGTATTTATCTAAAATTTGAACCTGCAATCAATTTTTAAAAGCCTTAAAAGAACAAAATCACACTCAGAGCTTTAGAAATTAATTGAAATAAACTGCCAAAAAGCCCCAAAAATAGGCCAGGCCCTGTCAAAATTTTCCCAGAAACCCTGTTTATACTGTTGCATGCTATTTTGAGGAAATTTGTGAGTTTTCATAGATTAATGATCTATTTCAAGCTCTAAAATAAGCCAGAATACCTCTGTATGTAACCTAAGCCTCTGTGATCCTTTTCAAAAGAGTTTTTCAGCCCTATTTCTCAGTCAAAGACTCAAGAAACCCTTGTTTTCTGTTTTAAACTAGTTCTAAAGCCTCTAAACCTCTTTGACAAGACTAATTCGATAAAAAACCCAAAAAAGAGACTATGCTTTGCCTATTTTTCCCATTTAAGCCTCTGCTAAAAGTAAATTACTTTTGAAAATTGTCTAAACTTGTAGAAGTAGATCAAAATGCCTGAAAAAAAGAGTGCAAGCAAGCCTGAAGCTTCTAAAGAACCTAAACCTACCCCTGTCATGAATTCAAGTACTTCTATTGTTGTAATTCCATTACAACCTCTAGTTATTGATATTGAACACATTCCCCTAGCTCATACTGATTACAAGATAGCATATCCAATTGTTGAATTGAACCTGCTAGATATCCATAACTGGTGTTATGAAAATTCTTTATATGATCAAGAAGAAATCCATATTTGGGAATCTTGTTTGCCCAAATTTTTTGTCCCATCAACTCACTCATGTCAGGAGGTTACTAGATAGTGTCAGAAGTACTATGTTCCAGAGCAAAGAGCCATTGTAAATGCTAGTAAAGATGTTCTTTTTACCATCACTGCAGAATCAATTAACCAGATGTTATAGCTTCAGCTTGACCCCCAAGCAGTCCTTCTATCTATAGAGGCCCTCACCAAATTATATATTGGCCTATATTTTCCCAAAAGGTTCATGATTTTTCAAACATTTATGCCTCATCATGTAGAAATTCCTAAGTTAAATCCTCCATATTCTACTGCTAAATTCCCTGAAGGTTCAAGACATGTGATTTTCATGTTGTCCTTCATCCTTGGATATTTCACTGATGAACACACAGATGAGTCCATCTTAGAATTCTTATCCACCTTTTCTCCATGTCAACCACCCTCAGTAATATTTGATTATGTTGGTCTCATTGCTAATAGTATTCATTATCAATTGACCAATTTACAAACAGAGGGAGTATTCAGATATACCTCCTACCTTTTCGATATGTTTCTATACTTTCAATCAGATAATTTTCCAATTTCTCTCCAAAAACTTGACATGGAGGGAAATCCTCTATCTATCATTTTTTGGACATCCATGCTCAGGAAAGAATGTACAGATTTCAGTTATTCAGAATTTTCAAAGTTATTTTTACATCCAGTGATCACAATGTTGACAAAAACAGAGCAGCCTAGAATAAATGAAGAAATGAAAAATATATTGCAGTTATCATAGCAGACTGAAGTTGGTGACTGGTATTTGTATGAGAAATATACTGAAA
>JAXQQM020079428.1:0-15882 GCA_034641835.2 Pinus albicaulis | reverse complement strand
ACAATGGCCTTCTTTCATATCCATTTGCCATCAGTGCAAGGTGTTTTAACAAAGAGTTTGAAAAATCAGTAGAGGGTGGTCATTGAGTTTTTCCTCTCACTCACATTCATATAACTTTACCCTCTCTAACTCATCTCGTTCACTTTCAGAACTGCCTATTTCATCACCATCCCTTAAACTCATTTCCATTTACAGTCTTGGGGTTTTCAAAGGCAAAGAGGTCAAAATTTCAGAAAGAGAGGGTAATGGTAGTGAAGGAGAAGGCCAAATTCCAAGGAGGCATCAACACAAAGGTGGAAAAATCAATATGTTTTAACCCCTCAACACCATAGAGCTGATGGCATATCCCATGACTATTTCATGTTTCCAACATGTGGGATGTTTTTATTTTTGTGAGAAGGTACAACAGGTGCAAAGTCACCCTGAGCTAACTAGAATTTTCATTATTAACTTGCATGAGAAACAAGTTAACCTTGCAGGAGTAAAATTTGAGCTGTCTTCTGATGCTATTATCAATGCCACTAGGATACCTAGTATGAGGTATTTGTGCTCAACCTAGTCTCCTAAATTGAGTTCATTAATTGTCAACCAGGGTTGGTAAACTGCTGAAGTGTGGTGCACTATATGTGCCTAGGTATTTGTTTCTCACTATGTTGTGTTTAGTGTTTTATGATGTTTTTGGTCTTTTGATGGTTTTTATGTTCCACAAGGAAAATGACTAAAAAGCTAGTGGAAAGAAGCTACTGGTTAAAAACAGAGTGAAGCCTAATTGGTTGATGACAAATGACAAATGAAAATGAAAATACTGAAACAAAATCAAACCTAAACTATGACTAAGCAAAATACAAAGCTTGATAATGACTTTAAGGAAATGAATCAAAACATAAACTTAACTTGTCCAATTCTTTCATCAAAGGTATTTTGGGAGAGCTTGAGAAGTGGTCAGCTAAGTATACAAATTCTCCTAACTAAACAATTAAACAATCAGCTTATAATGAGACAACATTTTATCCATGATTAAAGATTTGTGAAAACATATTTGGAGGAAAACATTGGTACCATCATAAGATCTCTACTCTAAGACTATTTCCTAACTATATTCTGCAACTTAGTTTAACATTACTAAACCTCGCTCAAGAGTTATAGATTTCTTTTTAAAGTAGTCTTTTGAGAAAAGGCTTTGTTCATGAAGTGGAAAAGAAGTTGCAAAAGTACTTCAGGCCTTGAAACGATATTGTCTTCTGTTCATATGGTTATGAATCAATTATAGATTTGGAACAAGAAGAGGTTTTGTAAATAATGAAGGCTGTATTGTTAAGTTTAACAACTAATGTAATCTAATATGCAGTGGATGACAACTAATTGTGGAGTGAAAATGCAATGAGTTAAGCTAAAACTGAACTTAAGATGTCACCAGTCTAAAACAGTGCTGAACTAACAAGCCATTATCAAACTTAAAACAAAATAACAGAGCATGAATTGAATGCAATTTGACTCCGGAGTACCCTAACTAAGTTATCATGCATTAATCTATGGGATTCTACAGCCTGTTTTGTCCATCATGATTAGTATTTTGGAAGAGTTTCTTAGAACAATCTTGGCTGTACAATTCAGTGCAAATGCAAACATAAAGACTGAAAGCAATTTAAAAACTAAGACATCACAGCTATCTCCTACCCATCATTATGGTATTTTGGAAGGGCATTTTAAGAGTAAGATCAGCTATGCTACTTAGTGCAAACAAACAACTGAAACGTTCAGTATCACAGTCATGCCTTAGACATCATAAGGATTTTTTGGAAGAGTTTGCTTAGTATAAGTTCAACTGTGATAGTGAACAAAAGAAATTACAATTAAATCCTACAACACTACAGCCATTTCCCATTCATTATCATGATCTTTTGGAAGAGTTTCTTCTTTTGGAAGAGTTTCTTAGAACAAGTATAGCTATAGTGGCTAATGAAATTAACTATGAACTCAAACTTCAAAAACGTGAAAACAACTAAGATACTTATCTAAATTACGAAAGTAAAGCCGTGCAGGAGGCAGGGGCCCTCTACCACCAGACGGAATCTAACTCCAAATCAACTCAACGTGTTCAAAGCAATGTTGTCTTCTTCATTAAAGTAAAAATAACTTGAAACAGAGTAGTCTCGGTCTTCAGAAATATAGCATGAAATCTAAGCAAAATCTAGCCTATCTCTCGGTTTCCCAAGTGTTTTTATAACAAATTTACATAACAGAACTTGCAACAATACAGGGATCCTTGTCTTTCCTTATCGAAATCACATTAGGACTCTTGAAGATGGCAACGTAAAGAGAAAAAGGACATCTGGACTAAGACAATCCTATTAGAAGTCTGCCTTCTTAAATGTGTTCCCACGTACCAAAACCATGTCCAGAATTCGTTTCTTCCTTCATGGTGAGCAATGAACGATGTGGACATGACGTGAATATACCCATATGTGGTTTTTCTTGAGAGGACACTGGGAACATGCCTGAACATGAAGACAGCTGCAGAATTGTCGGTTAGCTACGGAATGTCTGCATTCTGCAGCTAGTTCCAGTCAAAATGCATTACAATGACAAAAATCACAAAACTTAGCAAGTTAGCCATGTTCATCATTCTAAAAGTAATTTTAACTAATTTCATTGATCAATTGGGTCTGGGATAACAATGGACAAAGGAAAATGAGGTAAAGTAAGATGAAAGAAAGCACAATCTTGGGGCTCAACATACCCCCACTGTTGTCTTCTTGCATGTCCTCATGCAATTTATTCCATAAACTCAGAGACTTCTGCAAGAACATCTAATCCCCTCCTTCTTCTTTGCCTGGAAGCTAAAGGTCTTCTGGGTTTTCTGATGACAAGTTTGAACCTTAAGTTGATAAGTGCCCTGATTAGCTTCTTGTTCCTCTTTTTCAACTTTTCATTAGCCTTTTCCACTTTGTCTATTCGTAGAGATAAGGTTGAGTTCATATTGGTTTTGAGTTTGACTTGTTCCTTCAAAATATCATTCTCATTTTTGATGTGTCTATTAAGTATTTCCAGCTCATACCTATCCCTTCTTAACACATCTATTTCGGACAGTGGAGGACTAGGGGTTCTATCTCTACTCTCTGAAGCTTTCCTTTCCAATGTTTCAACATAGTCATAAACTTCTTGCTGAGCAGGGTCAATTTCAGGGGTTTATTCATTAAAATCTTCTTCAACATCTTCTTCAATAGATGTTTCCTCATCTTCTATATCTATCACCCCTATTTGTTTGATCTGATTTTTCCTTAGTTTCCCCCTGATTCTATGGCTTCTTCTTGGCTGGGATGATCCCTCTCCTTTTTCTGTGGCAGATTTTCTGATTACCCTCTCTTTCTTAAGTTGTCTCTTAATTTGAGTCAACTTCTCTGAGATTATTTCCTCACTACTTTCCTATATTGTTTTGTCAATTTCAATTTTTGAGGCTCTCCATTTTCTGCTTCTCCTTGTAGGCTGTTGTTCAGGTGAGGGCTCTTTTGGCTCTTCAAAATGATTTCTTATCAAGAAATTATCCCAAGTATCATTTGTTTTGGCTAGATGGTGTTCAATTAAAATCTTAACTAAGCCATGATGGTATAGAGTTGTCTCTAAGAATTGGACCCTTCTTTGAACACAAGAAGCCATCTTTTTCAAACTTTGAAGCAAGAAATAGGGTAAGTTTAACTCTTCCTCCAGAAAATGCATTATCAGTCTAATATGGTAAACATAAAATGTGCCATATCTACCTTCACATGTGATAAATTTTTGCTGAATAAGCAATATATTTCTCCATTTATTTTTCAATGCAGAACTTGGAATTCCCTTCTTAAACACAGTGACATCCATACCTGGTGATTTTAGAATTTTCTTCCATGATTCATTATGGAATTCTCTGTTTTTGAACCATCTCTCTCCATTTCTAAGAAATCCTGTTGCTTCTGCAATGAAAACTTCAGTGACAGTGAATTTAACATCTCCCACTTCAACCTCAGCTCCTTGAAATGACCTTACAAATGTTTTAGTGACTTCTTTGTGGAAGCCATTAAATTTCTCAAGAAATTGTAGCCATCCTACCTGTTGCAACATTTCTCTACTTTGAGGGTATCCTTCCAGATATTTTGTACCCACTGGTTCAGTTCTTACAATGAAGCCCATAATTCTTTCTTCAATCTTCAGATTAATACTCTTTCTGCCCACGGAAACAATAACTTCAACCTTTAGACTGATATACTTCTGGTTCACGGTGACAATGGCTTCAATCTTCAAACTGATATGCCTCTGGTTAACAGTGATAATAGCTTCAAATTCCACACTGATATACCTCTGTTTCTCGGTGCTAATAGCTTCAAATTCCACACTGATATATCTCTGCGTTTATGGTGATAATGCCTCAATCTCTGCTCACGGTGAAAATGCTTCAGTCTCTGCTCACGGTGATAATGCTTCAATCTCTGCTCATAGTGATAGTGCTTCAATCTCTGCTCACGGTGATAGTGGTTTGATATTTCAAGTTGATATACCTCTGCTCACGGTGATAGGGATATCTCTGTTCTGCGGAATGAAACGATGAAGGGATGGCTACGGAATGGAGTGATGGAGGTAGTTACGGGATGAGTTAATGAAGTGAGGTGAAGAAAACAAATTAATGAGTGAAAATACTGCGGAGATTTTTTTACAACGGAAAAAAATCATCATTAAATGATTTAGCTGGGTGACGTGAGGAAATCAAATACTTCAGCCTTTTTAACCGCTTAAATGATGGTCGGATATAGAATTTGAAATGAGAGATTTTTATCCAAAATTTGTGGAGGGTATATTGGACATGATTAATAAAAATAATCAAAACAACTTTTTCGAATGATTCATAACTAAAACTATGCTAAATTTTATGATATGCCATTATATTCAAAACTTGTTACCTTTGCTTTTCATTTTCTTTTTGTGGTCTTTGTCTTCTTTGTTCTCCTTTGGAAGAGTCTTCATAAACCTTCTTGATTCTTCTTATTCATGGATATACTGGATCTTCTTGTTGCAATTCAAATGTCTGCTAATTAGTGTCTTCAGGATCTGTAGCTGCGGAATGACTGTCTGGCTGCGGAAAGTCTGATCAGCTACAAAATGTCTGTTAAGTTGCAGAATGTACCTGTAGAGCATTTTAATCATGGAATGGAGTGGTTTGGGATATAAGTGAAATGTTAGATGGCATGAATGAAGATGGATGATGAGTCATGATATGTATGAAGTGGATGATGAAATGGAATGGATTCAATTTATGAAATGGAGTGGAAGAATATAAGAAATGGCCTGCAATCCATGACATGTGTTATTCATTTGCAACAAGACATCAACTTTAAATTTTGACATGGAAATGAGGTGGATGGAGTATGGAATGAGATGAATGATATATGGAATGAAGTGAAGTATGAATGAATGAATGAAATGGAGTATGGATGGATAAGTGAATGGAATGAAATGAAATGAAATGGATCATAAGTACAATGGATCTGAACTTATGATTTTGTAACAGCTGCTTGCAAAAACAAAATGGGAAAAGTTAGTGTCAGAAAAACTCTGATTTTCACCCTATCTTTTCTGTATAAACATGCAAATCAATGATTGGTTTTCATGTTTATACCTTATTTTTATTATTATTATTATTATTTTTATTTTTATTTTCAAAATAAATGCTTCAGAAAATTCAATCAAGTTGATCAAGAAGAAAGATTCTTCTTCATTAACTTCACATCACTGTTTTCCTGGAACTTCTTGACAAATTCTTCTCTTGAGAGTGGTTTGTGATACAGCTTCAATCTATGACCATTCACAAGAAAAGTGACCTCTTCTTCATCTATTGTCCTGATTTTTACTGCTCCATTGTAAAAAATTTCAACAATTTCATATGGCCCAAGCCAATGTGTTTGAAATTTACCTTGAAAATCCTTGAATTTTGAATCAAACAAGAGAGCTCAGTCACCTTCTTTGAACTTCTTCTCTTTGATGTACTTGTCATGCCATCTAGTCCTTTGCTGTTGGACTAGACTTGTTTTCTAAACTGCATCTTGTCTGATCTCATCCAATTCATTAATATTCTCCAATCTATGCTTTTGTGCCTCCGTTAAATCAAGTCCTAGCTGAACTGCCATTTTGAAAGTTTGAATCTGGAACTCTATGGGAAACAAAACTTGCTTTCCATAAAAAAGTTCATAAGGAGTATGACCTGTTGTGTTTCTCCATGTAGTTCTATAGGCCCACAAGGCTTCAGGAAGCCTATCTACCCAATCTCTTCTATGTAAATGAACAGTCTTTGTTAGGATTCCATCAATGACCTTATTAGTAGATTCCACTTGACCATTTGCTTGTGGATGATAAGGAGTAGATTTTCTATGCCTGATTTTGTACCTCTCCATCATTTGCTCCACTAGCCTTGATGTAAATTGAGCTCCTTGATCTGTAACAATTTCCCTTGGGACACCAAAACGAGTAAAAATATTCTCAAAAAGAAAATTAATTACAGATGCTTCATTAGCAACAAGTAATGGCTTGGCTTCTACCCATTTAGTAACATAATCAGTGCAAACTAATATATATCTCTTTTGTCTTGATGGAGGACTAATAGGTCCTACAAAATCCAAAGCCCATTTTTCAAAAGGTTCAATATGTACTTGAGGTTGTAATGGAATCTCACCTGAAGGAGAAGGTTTCCCTACCCTTTGGCAACTGTCACACCTTTTGACATACTCTTTAGCATCTTTAAACAAGGATGGCCAATAATATCCTAAATTAAGGATCTTATAGGCTGTCCTCTTATCAGCAAAGTGTCCGCCACAAGGTTCATCATGACATTCTTTGAGAATCTCAGGCATCTCATCTTCACGAACACACCTCCTAATGATCAAATTTGGACCTGTCTTGTACAACTCATTAGCAACCCATGAATATTTTGCACTGTCATAAATGATTTTTATTTTATCCCTTGCATTCATTATTGAAGGAAATTTTCCTGAAACTAAATAATTAGCAATGTCAGCAAACCAAGGAGTTTGGGTAGAAATTGCAAAAAGATATTCATCAAGAAATTGATCTTCAACTGGAGTGTCATCTTTGATGTTTTGGAGTCTAGATAGGAAATCAGCTACTGTGTTTTGTTTTCCAGGCCTATCTAGAATGGTAATGTTGAATTCTTATAAAAGCAATAACCATCTTATGACTCTGCCATTAGTAATTGATTTGTTCATTAATTATCTAATTGCAGAATGATCAGTGTGAACAAAAGTTTCATAGCCTGTTATATAGTGTCTGAATTTGTTTATGGCATGAACAACAGCTAAAAACTCTTTTTCAGTTACAGTATAGTTTAACTCTGCAGGAGTCAAGTTTTTACTGGTATAATAGATGGCATAGGGAATCAAATATTTTTGTCCCAATACTGCTCCTAGAGCTGTATCGGAAGCATCTGTTGAGATATGAAAAGGTAACTTCCAGTTAGGTCCCCTTAATATAGGTGTTTCAGAAATTTTGGTTTTCAGGGTCTCAAAGGCTAACTGGCAATCATAATTCCACTTGAATTCACAATCTTTGATAAGTAATTTGAAGAGTGGAGATGCTATCTTGGTGAAGTTTTCTATAAATCTCCAATAATATCCTGTAAATCCTAGAAAACTCCTAACATCTTTTTGACAACTTGGAATAGATAAGTTAGATATGACTTCAACTTTTGACTCATCAACTCTAATCCCATCCCCTGAAATGTGATGTCCTAAAACAATTCCTTCAGTAAACATCATAAAACACTTCTCATGACTAAGTGAAAGATTTGCTTCTTTACATCTTTTTAAAACATTTTCCAAGTTTGCTAAGGCTTCTTCAAATGTGTTTCCATAAACTGTGAAATCATCCATATATACCTCTACACAATCATGTATTAGATCCGAAAAAGATTCCTAATACTGCCCTTTGAAATGTTGCAGGTGCATTGCATAATCCAAATGGCAATACTCGGTAAGCATAGGTACCCCAAGGACAGGTAAATGTGGTTTTGTCTTGATCTTCAAGTGCTACTTGAATTTGATTGTAACCACTAAACCCATCTAGGAATGAGAAGTACTTTTTGTCAGCTAATGTATCTAACACTTGATCTATGAAAGGTAAGGGAAAATGGTCTTTAAGAGTAGCTTTGTTTAGTTCCCGGTAGTCAATACATACCCTCCATTTACCATTTTTATTTGGCACAATTACCAAAGGAGAAACCCACTGACTATCTGAAATGGGATAGATGAAGTTGACATTTAACAATTTTTGCAATTCTTCTTTAACAATATCCCTAAGATTTGGATTCATCCATCTTTGAGGTTGTCTGATTGGTTTGCAATTTTCCTCTATATAGATGTGATGAGTGCAAGTATTGGGGCTTATCCCTTTCATGTCAGTGTACTCCCATGCATATGCAGAAGAGTGTCTCTATAATACTTTGACTAACTTTTCTTGTTGAGATTTCTCTAGGTTCTTATTTATGTTCAAAGTTTTGCCTGGAAAGATCTCACTTGTAGAGCTGCCAAATTTATCCATAGAATGAAGAGACATCTGCCTTGATGACAAAAACTCAATATTGGATCCCTCTTGAAATGATTCATGCTTGTGTTCTGGAGAGGATTCAAAGTTTTCTAGAGTATTCAGAATTTGATTATCTTCACTAATTTTTGAAATTGTGAAGAGAGATTGTAAATCTTCTTCATCCTCTATCCATTGAGTGTCATCTAGATCTGTAATTGTCCTAGCTGGAGGATATAAAGTGAATTTCTTAGTTGAACTACCATCAGAGATTTACATATCACTGGATCTACAACTAATAAAAGCATCAACTGTAGCCAACCAAGGTCTTCCTAATATAACAGGATGTCCTCCTAGATTATTCTTAGGAGTTAGGATCATGAAATCCATAGGGTACTCCCAAGAATCTAGGGACACTGGAATGTCTTCTATTACCCCATCTGGTTTGATCACAGATATGTCTACTAGTTGTAATAATGTGGGTGTAAAGAGAAGATTAGGAAGTTTTAGTTTATCCATGATTTGTCTACTCATGATGTTGATTGCTGCTCCTAAATCAATGAGTGTGTTTTGGATTTCAATTCCATTGATGTGAATTTTAACAACTGGATTTCCTGGGTCAAGATACTTTGGAATAGAAATATTTCCCATCATAATGTCTGCTATTTTTCCTGCCAGCTGAATTTTCTTTGTTTCTCTTATTATTTTTCTTGTTTTCTTCATACTCAACTCCTTTATTGTTTTGGCTAAAATTGGAATTTCCTTGATGGCTTGTAATAATGGAATTTTAATGCAGACATTTCTCAGCTCATCTAGGAAATCATAATTAGGCACCATAATTTGTTTTTCTACACCTCTATCAATTTGTAATCTTTCTGGAAAGGGAGGTATAGAAGTAGATGTGGATGGTTGCTCTAATACATGAGTTGAAATTATTGGATCTTTTTGCTTTAATTTTTCAGTGTTTGGGTCTTGAAAGGATGTGTCTTCCTCAAGACTTTTATTCACCCGTAGAGAGTCTTCCTCAGAGTTATCTTGTTCTTGTATAATCACATAAGGTTTCCTCTTTTCAAGTATTCTTCCAGACCTAAGTTGAACATCACTAAGGTCTAGAGGAGTAATTAAATAAGTTGGAAACTGTTGGCCTTCTATCATGTATGTGTTCTGAGGATTTTTATTACTGGGGTTTGGTATGGGTTGAGAAGGCAATTGATTTTATTTTTGAGGGAATGGTAATGAAAGTGGTTTATTTTGATGTGGTTGGTTATGATGATGTTGTTGAGGATTTTGTTGAAGATTTTGAGGGAAATTTTGTTGAGGATTTTGAGGATAAAAATGTGGGTATGGTGGATAGGATGGTGGATACTGATAGTATGGGGAGTATCTTCCATAGGGACTTTGTGATCCTTGTGCCCAAGCTGGAGATTGATTTTGAAATTGAGGCCAAGGTTGCTACCAAGAATTCCAAGGTGGAGGTTGATTATACATTTGATCATGGAATCCTTGTGTTTGAGGTCCCTGCCAAGGCCTTCTAGATACAAAATTGAGAGACTCTGTGGAATCTGTAGGAGTTTCCTCCTGAAAGACAGCTTTGAGACCAGGAAGAGAAGGACAATTCTTGGTCTCATGTTTTTCAGAACAAATGACACAGGTCTCTACAAATTTTACATCCAATGGACACTCTCTTAAGGCATGTTTCTTTCTACATTTGGGACAAAAGATTGCCAAGGCATCAGATTCAGATTTTTGCTTGTTTTGTATCTTAAGGGTGTCTATTTGTTCACTAAGACTCCCTAAGATGTCAGATTTGAAATCATCAAGCATGTGTCCTATTTCTGATCTACTTATTGTCCCAGAAGCAGACTTACTTGCCCTTGCAAGAGCAGGATCTCTTGGACCTTTTATAGTTTTAGATTTCCCTCTTGAAAGGTTGATACATAACTCAGATATTTCAGGTAATGTGAGCTATGATATATCCCCTTTTCCCATCATGTTAAGGATATCCAACCATTCATCCCTAATTGTTTTCAACAAAAGAGCTTTTAAGGTGTCTTGATCTAGGTTTTCCATTTTTGCTCTTTTGATGTTGTAATGAAATCTCTCCAACAGATCTTCCAAGTTTTCATCTTCTTTCTGTAACATCTTAAACACTTCTTCCTTATGATTAATCGGCATACAATAATCCAGATACCTCTCTAGAAACGCTTGTTTCATGTCTTCCCATGTTCTAATAGAACTATTGATCAAACTCATAAACCACTTCAATGCTGCTCCTTTCAAGGTTGAAGGGAATAATTTCAATTTTTGAGCATCTTGTAAGTAGTCATAAGTTCTACACAGAACTTCAAATTCAAATAGGAAGGTTTCAGGATCTTCAATTTTAAGTCCATAGAAGTTTGGAAGGACAGAGGGTGAAATGTTTTTCATGGTTGTATTGGTTTCTTCATCAATTGTAGGGAACCCAAAAGAGCTTCCTATTTCTCTTCTACCTCTTCCTCCATCTGCACCTCTAACTCCTTCTCCTCTACCTCTACCTCTACCTCCAAATAATGTGTGTTCTCCATTAAAGACTTCTCCTCCCCCTTCTTCTGCCATGATTGAATCTCCTGTGGAAGTAGAAACGTTTGTGTCCCTAACAGGAGTTTCTAGATCTTCTTCTAAGGCAGGTTCAGTGGATGAAGTGGAAGGTTTCTCTAATGGAATAGCTGACCTTAGATCTTCTAGAAGTCCAGGATCAGTAAAGGATGGAATGTGGGTCCGAGTTGAAGGTGTACTAGCTCTTGGTCTAGGTGAAACAAGTGGTGTTCTAGGAATCAAATTTCTGCTTCTGCTGCTTATAAATCTACCCCTTGAATCTCTCTCTCTACGCATATAATTGTTTTTGGAAGTTAAGAAACAAAAGTTACCTAGTTTTCACTTCCCCGGCAACGGCGCCAAAATGTTTGTGCTCAACCTAGTCTCCTAAATTGAGTTCATTTAATTATCAACCAGGGTTGGTAAACTGCTGAAGTGAAGTGCACTGTATGTGCCTAGGTGTTTGTCTCTTAATGCGTTGTGTTTAGTGTTTTATGATGTTTTTGGTCTTGCATTTTTATGTTCATGAAAATGATCAAAAAGCTAGGTGGAAAATCAGCTACTGGTTAAAAACAGAGTGAAGCCTAATTGGTTGATGACAAATGACAAATGCAAATGAAAATACTGAAACAGAATCAAACCTAAACTATGACTAAGCAGAATACAAAGCTTGATAATGACTTCAAGAAAATGAATCAAAACATAAACTTAACTTGTCCAATTATTTCATCAAAGGTATTTTGGGAGAGCTTGAGAAATGGTCAGCTAAGTATACAAATTCTCCTAACTAAACAATTAAACAACTAGCTTATAATGATGCAACATTTTATCCATGATTAAAGATTTGTTGAAGCATATTTGGAGGAAAACATTGATACCATCATAAGATCTCTACTCTAAGACTAGTTCCTAACTCTATTCTGCAACTTAGTTAATCATCACTAAAACTTGCCCAAGAGTTATAGATTTCTTTTTAAAGTAGTCTTTTGAGGAAAGGCTCTGTTTATGAAGTGGTAAAGAAGTTGCAAAAGTACCTCAGGCCTTGAAATGATACTGTCTTCTGTTCATATGGTTATGAATCAATTATAAATTTGGAACAAGAAGAGATTTTGTAAATAATGAAGGCCGTATTGTTAAGTTTAACAACTAATGTAATCTAATATGCAGTGGATGACAATGAATTGTGGAGTGAAAATGCAATGAGTTAAGCTAAAACTGAACTTAAGATGTCACTAGTCTAAAACAGTGCTGAACTAACAAGCCATTATCAAACTTAAAACAAAATAACAGAGCATGAATTGAATGCAATTTGACTCCGGAGTACCCTAACTAAGTTATCATGCATTAATATATGGGATTCTACAGCCTGTTTTGTCCATCATGAATGGTATTTTGGAAGAGCTTGCTAGAACAATCCTGGCTGTACAATTCAGTGCAAATGCAAACATAAAGACTGAAAGCAATTTAAAAACTAAGACATCACAGCTATCTCCTACCCATCATTATGGTATTTTGGAAGGGCGTTTTAAGAGTAAGATCAGCTATGCTACTTAGTGCAAACAAACAACCGAAACGTTCAGTATCACAGTCATGCCTTAGACATCATAAGGATTTTTTGGAAGAGTTTGCTTAGTATAAGTTCAACTGTGATAGTGAACAAAAGAAATTACAATTAAATCCTACAACATTATAGCCATTTCCCATTCATTATCATGATCTTTTGGAAGAGTTTCTTCTTTTGGAAGAGTGCTTAGAACAAGTATAACTATAGTGGCTAATGAAATTAACTACGAACTCAAACTTCAAAAAACGTAAAAACAACTAAGATACTTATCTAAATTATGAAAGTAAAGCCGTGCAGGAGGCAAGGGCCCTCTACCACCAGACGAAATCTAACTTCAAATCAACTCAACGCGTTCAAAGCAATGCTTTCCTCTTCATTAAAGTAGAAATAACTTGAAACAAAGCATTTTTGGTCTTCAGAAATATAGCATGAAATCTAAGCAAAATCTAGCCTATCTCTCGGTTTCCCAAGTGTTTTTATAACAAATTTACATAACAGAACTTGAAACAATACAGGGATCCTTGTCTTTCCTTATCAAAATCACATTCAGACTCTGAAGATGGCAACGTAAAGAGAAAAAGGACATCTGGACTAAGACAGTCCTATTAGTAGTCTGCTTCCTTAAATGAGTTCCCACATACCAAAACCACGTCCAGAATTCGGTTCTTCCTTCATGGTGAGCAACATATGATGTGGACATGACGTGGAATATACCCATATGTGGTTTTTCTTGAGAGGACACCTGGAACATGTCTGAACGTGAAGACAGATGCAGAATTGCCGGTTAGCTACGGAATGTCTACATTCTGCAGCTAGTTCCGGTCAAAATGCATTACAATGACAACAATCACAAAACTTAGCAAGTTAGCCATGTTCATCATTCTAAAAGTAATTTTAATTAATTTCATTGATCAATTGGGTCTAGGATAACAATGGACAAAGGAAAATGAGGTAAAGTAAGATGAAAGAAAGCACAATCTTGGGGCTCAACAATCTGTTTTATGCTTTCCATGCTGGCTTTTCTCCCCTGGAATGATATTTTCGTTTTTTTTCTCCCCCTGAAATTGTGCTTTCTCTTTATATCAGAGAGTAGCATCTGCAGATACTACCCCTATTTTATCTCTCAAGTATTGAAATGGTTCTCTAGCAAGAGGTTTGGTGAATATATCTATTGTTTGTTCTTTTGTTGGTACATATTCCATCTTTACTATCTTCTGAGCCACTTGTTCTCGGAGGAAATGATACTTGATTGGAATATGTTTAATTTTTGAATGAAGTACACGATTTTTAGTAGATATACTTATAGCACTTGTATTATCACATTTGATTGAGATAGGTTCATTAATTCTTACCTTCATGTCTTGAAGAGTTTGCTTCATCCACATGACTTGTGTACAACATGTTGTTGCTGCTATATATTCTGCTTCAGCTATAGACAGAGATATGGATGATTTATTCTTGCTTAACCATGCCACCAGACTTTCTCCTAGATAGAAAGCACCTCCACTTGTACTCATCCTGTCATCCACACAGCTGGCCCAATCTGCATCTGTGTATGTTGATAAAGTGAATTTTTTGCTTTTAGGATACCAAAGTCCATACTGTGTTGTTCCTTGTAGATATCTGAATATTCTTTGTACTGCCAGAAGATGGTTTTGTTTAGGTGCTGCTTGATATATTTCTACTAGTCCTACTGCTAGCATGATGTCTGGTCTTGATGCAGTCAGATACAATAGACTTACAATCATGGATCTGTAGAGTTTTTGATCTATATCAGTAGACCCATCATCAGCACACAGTTTGCAACCTGTGGTCATGGGAGTTGACACAGGTTTGCAATCCTCCATTTTGAATTTTTTCAGCATTTCTTTTAGGTATTTTTCTTGAGAGATGAAGGTGCCTATGTTCTTTTGTTGAATTTGTAGTCCCAAGTAGAAACTGAGCTCTCCAATCATAGAAATTTCAAAGTCTGTTTTCATCTCATCAGCAAACACTTTTGCTAGTTCATCTTTGTTGCTTCCAAACATAATGTCATCAACATATACTACAACAATCAGGAGTTCATTCTCATGGGCTTTTATGTATAGATTGTTGTCTACTCCACCTCTCTTAAAACCCTGTTTTTGCAAATGTTTATCCAGTCTTGAGTACCAAGCACGAGGAGCCTGTTTCAGTCCATATAGGGCCTTCTTCACTCTGCATACATAGTCTTCTTTGTCTGTCAATGAGAAGCCTTCTGGTTGTTCCATGTATACTTCTTCTTCTAGATATCCATTAAGAAATGCAGACTTTACATCCATTTGATATACCTTGAAGTCTTGGTAGCATGCAAATGCCAAAAACATTCTGATAGCTTCCATTCTGGCTATTGGGGAAAAATTTTCTTCATAATGAAGTCCTTCAATTTGTGAGTATCCTTTGCAGACCAGCCTGGCTTTATTCCTGATTACTTGTCCTTGCTCATTCATTTTGTTTTTGAATACCCATTTTGAACCAATGATATTCTTTTCAATTGGTCTAGGAACTAGTTCCCAGGTATTGTTCTTCTCAATTTGGTCCAATTCTTCATTCATTGCTTTTACCCAATACTTGTCCTTGCTGGCTTCTTCAAACTTCTTTGGCTCTATTTGTGATAACATTGCTATGTATACTTCTTCTGTCTGTTCAACTAGCTGCCTTCTTGTTTGCACTCCTACATTCTTGTCTCCTATAATTTGATATTTTGGATGGTTCTTTTGAGTGTATCTTGAGGGGGTTTTTGAGTTCAGTTCTGCATTTTCTGATGTTTTGTTTATTGCTTCATCATCTTGATCCTCTTCTTCATGATTTTCAGGATGGCTGCTGTAATCTATTTCTCTTGTCTTGTTTGGGATTTCTTCATCAAATCTTACATCAATACTTTCTACAATTTTTCGAACAGTTTTGTTGTAGCATCTATATCCTTTACTCTTGGATGCATATCCTACGAATATTCCTTCATCTGCTCTTGCATCAAATTTCCCTAGATTTTCATCATTTTTCTTTATGTAGCACTTGCTGCCAAAGACTCTAAAGTGCTTGATTGATGCAGGTTTACCATGCCATAGCTCATAAGGTGTCTTATCACTGTTAGGTCTTAAATGAGCTTTTTTTAGAATATGTACTATTGTGTGCACTGCTTCTACCCAGAAGGTTTGAGCAACATT
>JAXQQM020083729.1:0-21043 GCA_034641835.2 Pinus albicaulis | reverse complement strand
GACAAAACGAGTGAACTGGAGTTCTCATTTAAATTTGAATGTAAATGTTTTATTTAAATTTTTATTGTTTGTGATGCATTGGCAAGTCTCCGAGAGAAAACAAACTCCTACTGTAATGTTAAAATTGACACCTAAAGTTATAATTTCTGAGTAAGCTGATAAAAGGAGTGAGAAGGCAGAAGGCAAAGAGACATGACTTTCCATTTCGAATTCCAAGCAGAATACAAACAGTCATGTGAGGATATCTATAAATAATATCATCTTGATATGTAGAGAGTGTTTTTTTGGAGAGCAAGGGAGAGAGCATATATAGAGAGAATGCAGAATATAGAAGGCAGAGAAGATTAAGAGATGCTACAGAACAGAGCTAATATCTAAGGTAAATCAGCAAACATTCGGTTTGATAAATTGAGGAAGTTGGAGCTTCCCTATCAAGTTGCAGCTTGATAGCTGTCAGTTGTAGCTGACTGAGGTTGGAGCCTCCTTTAGGTTGGTGCCTGCAGAAAAACAGTGGTGAGAGGGAGTTGGAGCTTGCCTTTGCATCACAACAATAATAAGATGTGGTTTTCTCCCTTTATGGGTTTCCACTTATATCTGGTGTCTCTGTGCATGATATTTATGTATTGATCTGATATGTATCATTTTCTTAATATCTGCTGCTCTCATAATAAGTCTACTGCTCTATTAAACTAATACTTTCTGATTACATTCTAAAATTACTCTCACATCAAATTGAGTTTGTAATGAAGGTGTAGATAAGTTTAATGAAAAGTTTTAAAAGATCAGGAATGTATTAAACTGATTCAACCCCCCCCCCCCCCCTCTCAGTTTAATTAGAGGTTCAACAAGCCCAATCTGCATCAGTGTAGGCATGAAGAGTAAGATCATCATTCTTTGGATACCATAGTCCAAAATCTTGAGTTCCTTGTAAATATTTGAATATTCTTTTGATAGCCTGAAGGTGACACTCTTTTGGATTAGCTTGGAATCGTCCAAAAATCCCAACTACATGCATAATGTCCAGTCTAGTTCTAGTGAGATAAAGTAGACTTCCAATCATTGATCTGTATTCCATTTGATTCACCGTGGGAGAATCATCATGAGAACTGAGATTGCATCTGGTTATCATTGGTGTACTTACAGGTTTGCATTCTTCCATGCCATACTTCTTTAGAATTTGCTTAAGATATTTTGCTTGTGATAAGAATATACCATTTATAGTTTGATGCACTTGCAAGCCAAGAAAGAATGTTAGTTCCCCAAGTAAGGACATTTCAAATTCTTGCTGTATTACTGAAGAAAATTTCTAACTCATAGATTCTTCATTACTCCCAAAAATTATATCATCAACATATACAACCACAATCAATAGTTTATCATTTTCAATTTTTGTGTATAATTTGCTATCAGCAGACCCCTTTGAAAATCCTTGTTGATGAAGATATTTGTCAAGACGATAATACCATGCCCTTGGAGCTTGTTTGAGACCATATAGAGCCTTTTTAAGTCTACAAACAAGATTTTCATCATTTCCCAAAATGAATCCTTCTGGTTGTTCTATATAAACTTCTTCTTCTAGGTCACCATTGAGAAATGCATATTTAACATCCATTTGATAAACTTTGATTTGTTGAAAACTTGAAAACGCAAGAAACATTCTTATGGCTTCAAGTCTAGCTACAGGAGCAAACGTTTCTTCAAAGTCTATACCTTCTTGTTGAGTATACCCCTTGTAAACAAGTCTAGCTTTGTTTCTTACAACATCCCCATTCTCATTTAACTTTTTTTTGAATATCCATCTAGTTCCAATGAAATTTTTGTTATGAGGTCTTGGTACTAATTCCCATGTGTGGTTCTTTTCAATTTGATCAAGCTCTTCATTCATGGCTTGAACCCAAAATTCATCTTTGCTAGCTTGATTGACATTGTGTGGTTCAATAGTGGATAGAAATGCTAGATAGCTAGAAGATCCCACAAGAGTCCTTCTTGTTTCTACACCTGATCCCTTATCTCCCAAAATTTGAGATTCTGGATGATTCTTTTGAACAAATCTGGATGGAGCTTTTCTAAATAAATCATCTTCAGGTTCTTAATTGAGTTCATTATATATATCATTGCTATTTGATGTAGAAGGACAAAAGTCACCATCATCTTCATCTGTTGTTTGTTTTTCTTCTTTAGGGGCCACAGGAGACTCATCAATAACAACATCAATACATTCAACAATCTTCCGAAGCCTTTTATTGTAACATTTGTATGCTCTGCTTGTAGATGAGTAACCAAGAAGTATTCCTTCATCTACTCTGGGTTCAAACTTTCCAAGTTTTTCATCATTATTTTTGATAAAGCATTTACTTCCAAAAACTCTAAAATGCTTCACAGAGGGAGAATTACCATACCAGAGTACATATGGAGTTTTGTCACTATTTACCCGAACATGTGCCTTATTGAGAATGTTTGCTGCTGTATGTGCTGCTTCTCTCCATAAAATGTCAGGTGTTCCAGAATCATCAAGCATAGCTCTAGCCATTTGTTGAATTTTTCTATTCATTCTTTCTGCTACGCCATTTTGTTGTGGAGTGCCAGCTACAGAAAACTGTCTTTTTATGCCATGTTGTTCACAAAATTCAAGGAATTCATCTGATGTATATTCTCCTCCTCGATCAGATCTAAGACATTTGATTTTTAGATATAATTCATTTTCAACCAGTGCTTTGAAGATCTGAAATTTCTCAAATGCTTCATCTTTGTGTTTAATCAACCCAATCCAACACATTCTAGAGAAATCATCAATGAATAAGATATAGTATTCTTCACCACGTGGTGACTTTTTCCTCATAGGTCCACATATGTCAGTATGAATGAGTTCAAAAGGCTTACTTGATGATCCTTCCTTGGCATTAAATTGTACTCTGGTTTGCTTACCGAATTGGCAAGATTTGCATATGATATTTTCAGGTAGAGTAATATTGGGAAGATCACGAACAACTTTAAGTCTACTTGATTTGTTGATTTGAGAGAAGCTCAAATGCCCCAACCTTCTATTCCATAGCCAATTTTCTGAAGATTTACTCAAATAACATTGTTCTTTGGGGTTCTTCAATATATACAGGTTGTTTGGAGTTCTTTATCCTTTTATAATTGCTTTACCTGTATCAAGATCACGTACCACACATTCTTTTGAACTAAAGACAACTTCAGTTCCTTGATCACACATTTGACTTACACTTAACAGGTTATGCTTTAATCCATCCACATACATGACATTATTGGCTTTCACCTTTTCTTTTAGAAAAACAGACCCTTTTCCCTTAATGACAGCAGGAGTATCATTTCCAAATGTAACATTATTTTCTTTTTCTAGATCACTATATGCAAGAAGTTTTTTTTTGTCACCTGTCATGTGTTTTGAGCATCCACTATCAATGTACCATTGATTTTCTTCACCTTCTGCAAATAAAGCTATGCCACAATTTTCAACCTGTAATTCCTTCTTTTTCCACACTTTGGAGCTTGAAGGAAAATGCTCTTTTGGCTAGACTTTGCTCCTGCATTCAGATTCTTCATGGCCAAAGTTATTGCAATAAGCACATTCAACTTCATTTTGAAGAGGAGAAAAGTTGTTATAGGTATTCTTCTTTGGTTCAATATCCATCCTTTTCTTTCTTGCTTCTCTTGTCATGATGGTTTTATAAGCAACACATTGAACATCTTTATGACCAAAATTGTGACATGAGAAACATTGTCCATTGAAGTAGAAATTTCTGCGATCATGAAATCTTCTATTTGAATTTACCTGTTGGTTGGAGCTTCTTTGAAATTTATTCCTGTTAGTTTTCCTTGAATTGAGATGATCCTGCTTTAACTGTAAAGATTCCTTACTCCTTTGTTGAATGGCAGAATATTGTAAACCAGTTGTGGCTGCCTTTAGATAGTTCGGTGCTGAAGCCTGAGAGGATTCTCCAATATATCCAAGACCTGTTTTTATAAGAGGAGAACGTTGTACCTTGATAATCTCATCTAAGGTTTCAGATCCTTTAGCAAATCTAAGATTCAGAGTCTTTACTTTCTCCAATTCTTTTCTTAGACTTACCACTTCACATTCTGCTTTCTCCCTGTGTTTCTTTTCTTCTTCAATCTGATTTTTCAGCGTCTCTATGATTATTTTACTTTCTTCTAAGCATATTTTGAGTTGATTGTTTTCATCAAGAAAATCATTGTCCTCTAGAGCATCCACAAAAGTATCTTTTTCTTCTTTAGATTCCTCTTCAAATGCCATGAGAAGTCTAAAATCTTGTTCAGATTCTTCCTCACTATCAGATAACCCATCATTGTCTTCATGAGTATAGTAACTTTTCTTAGTGCTAGATCGGTTCTTATTCCTTCTTTCTACTTCCTTCCCTTTAGCAGGTGTTTCTTTATGAGGACACCTAGCAGCATAATGACCAACTCTTCCACACTCAAAACATTTGAAAGGAAGCTTACCTCTGAACCGTCCTGTGCCTAGTTGGAGTTTCTTTACAAATTTGCCTCATCTTCTTCTGAGATATATCCTGAACCTTCTACTTTTTGTACTTCTTTCCCTTTTGTAGAAGCTTTGAAGACTGCCTCTTTGACTTCAGATGGTCCTCCTCTTCTCATTTCATATGCAGTTAGTATGCCATGAAGTTGCACCATAGTAAGATTTTGAAGATCCTGTTTCTCTTCAAGAGCAGAAACTTTTGACTCAAACTTTGCCGTTAGCGACCTTAAAATTTTCTCAACCAAAGTAGATTCGGTTATTGTTTCTCCTAGATTTCTCATACGATTTACAACATCATCAACACGTAAAAATAAACTGGTAATATTCTCATCATTATGCATTCTTAAATTTTCATATTCGATTCTGAGAGTTTGAAGTTTTGCACTTTTTACCTTTGCATCACCTTCATAACTTAGAATGATTTTGTCCCATATTTCCTTGGCTGTATTCAGCTGCATGAATTTGAAAAATTCTGATTCAGTTAGACTTCTTGTTATAGCATTGACCGCTTTTGCATTTGATTCATAATTCTTCCTTTCAGTTGGATCTGTTGGTGTAGCAGCTGGATATTGATATCCTTGTTCAAAAATGGCCCATACATCTGCTCCCATAGACTGAAGATAGGATCTCATCCTTATTTTCCAGAAGATTAGATTACTTCTGTTGAAGAGCGGAGGCTTGATAGATGTTGTTCCCTCTTGATTGCTCATCTTGCTTGATCTTCCTTCTAGCGGCTAAGCTTTTTCAGAAGGACCTGCTCTGATACCAATTGTTGGCAAAATACTGAGAGGGGGGGGGTGAATCAGTATTTAGTGCAGACAATATAACTTTTTCTTTTTCCTTTCTAAAAACCCATACGCTACTTTCATGAAGCCAACTCGCGTATATACGCGGATATCCTTTACAGAACTAGCGTATATCCAGTGATCTAATTATGCATTAATTCTTGACTTAAATCATTGAATTATTCAATCATTAGATGTTTATAAAATAGTAAACAGGTGCAGAAAGAATAGAATAATCATCACACATAAGCAACACATATGAACACCAGGATTTTAGGTGGAAACCCAATTCGGGAGAAAACCACCGCTGCTGTCGTCTCAGTCTTCAATCTTTATTATTAAGAAAACTTTTTACAATCATGTACTAGTGAAGACTCATACCAGTACGCAGGCACCCACCTGCAGAAGGCTACAACCTTCTATCGTTTACCAGACTCTCCTAGAAGGGAGCAACAACCCCCTGCTCTCGTTTACCAGCCTCTCCTGGAAGGGAGCTACGACCCCCTGACTGAAGGCTACAACCCTCAGCACCTCTGCAGACCACGTTTCATCAATTTTCAAACTGGATCAAAACAACTTCAACACAACCCTTCACTTATCAACAATCATACTTTGCCCATTACTTCAAACAGAACCATGAGACCACTGTAACCAGAATATCAGAGATAACCCAGACTTCAGAATAGATATGCAGAAACACATTCAAATTTGAGCAACCATTAGTTCAGTTACCATATGCGCTTTTATCTAATCAGACCTGCGTATACACGCGCTTTCAATGAGGTGAACCCGTGTATACATCTGTGCACCTTTTAGAAAAACCCTAACTTCCCATATGCGCTTTTCTTTGATAGGATCCGCGTATACACGTGCTTTTAATGAAACGAACCTGCGTATAGATTTATAAAAGATGAACTATGCAGTAACAGACCAGATCTATGAACTTACCCAAATTTCTTCAATTTCTTCAATAGATTTGCGCCAGGTCTTCATTACTTCTTTTTAGATCATCCTAGAGATTCATCATTTCCAGATCTAGAGGATTTGAACCTTCATCATATTCATAGGTGCATCATATATTCAGATCTATCAATTAAGAACAGAGTTCAACCATACAGATAAACTTCAGAGTGAATTATTCATTCATGGAACCTTGCACTGCTTTGCCTGATGATTTTCTTCTCCTTATATAGATTTAGCCTTTGTCAATACCATGAGCCAAAACCACATCATATCCGATGGTATTCCTGGACGAAATCAAATAGATATTCAAGCACTCAATACAATGGGTCAATACCATGGTAAGAACCCCTAGTTTTATAAATTTAGAGCGCAATTAGGCATACGCGACTTGGTATGTACTTTTCCGCATGCATACGCTACTTATCCTAAACAAACCCACGTATGCTTTGTGACACACACTTTTCACCATTGTTCTGGCTCTTACTGATATTTCTTTCTTCTGCACCTTCTGTACTGATTGTAGATACATCATATTTACATCATTAACAAGCTCATCAAGTCAAGAACAACTTCATCAAGTAGGTTTCCATCATCTTCATCAAGTGGGTTGCCATCAAGGACAACACTCTGCATCATATTTCATCAACTTTTCATTGAATTTTGGGCCTTAGTTGGTGGGTGGATTGTTAGAGAGAGTGGGTTAGGATTGTATTCTTGTATCCTTATACGATTTCATGTTACCATATCCCTAGTCTATGGGATCTCCTTTATTGACCATTTGGCTTTAGGGTTAGCCTACATGGGAAATATTGATTTTGTTTGCGTGGTCTAGCTTCCCGATACCACCTACATCACTCTCGTTCCACTCATTTTAGCCCCATTCATATTTTCTCCCATCCAGGTCCACATGTGTCCCCTCGGTACACATAGGGTTAGCGTTAGCCTCCCTCCACTTGTCCACACCTTAGGTCAAACCTGGAAAAATTCCCTAACAATTGATTCAGCTAAAAAGAAAATAAAATCATAATTTGGCCACTCTCAATAGGAAGTATACCAAAAAATGAAAAAATATGGTTGAGACATACAAATTTAGCACATTGGAAAAGCTAACAATGAGATCTACCCATTATCCATGGCCAATACCCTGGTTCCTATGGGCCCTAGATGAGCCCCCTCTATTATTAAGGAACCCATGATTATCCCAAACCCTTGTGGGAAATGAATCACCCCAACTTAAGTGGATATTCACTACTACATATTACACATCATGCTCTCAGCCCCTAGAGCCTCAAATAGTTATGAAGAAAAATAAATAAAAGGAAAAATTCATATGAAGAAAGGTAGAAAAATAAAGTTCAAGGTAACTCATGTACCACAATTTTCTCCCTCCTACACTCATATACCCAGGTGTGGGATTCCCTTTTCCTAGCTACCCTTGTACCATAACATGTTGTCTAGATGATTCCACTAAACCCCACTCCACTCCATTACTATATCATGTGCCACCTACCATTTGAGGGATGTACCATTGACATGTTGCCTCCTTTAAAGGTTGAAACTAGCTAATGGGATCCTTGACTAACCCCATATTGAGCTTGGAAACACTTGTACATTTTGAAGCCCA
Source organism: Pinus albicaulis (assembly GCA_034641835.2). NCBI lineage: Eukaryota > Viridiplantae > Streptophyta > Pinopsida > Pinales > Pinaceae > Pinus > Pinus albicaulis. The sequence goes on along the minus strand of JAXQQM020083729.1, from coordinate 13,149 downwards.
CTATGGAAGGGAATACCATTATGGATGGAAGGGAGATGCATTGGATCTTATGCAGGATTACAAGTGGATCTCCATTTGGGGATTAGTATCCCTATACAAGGTCCAAGCCCTCCAAAGGGCCACATTAGCACTTGTAGGGTCAGCATTGAGAGCCATGGGCTTCCAGCATAGCCAATATTACTTCATGGATCCCCAACAACAATTTTTGATTCCTCATGTTCCACCTTTTTGGATGAGGATGATGCATCTGTTTCACCATGTCCAATTGTCTCCACAGATGCACCATTCACTTGGAAAATGTTCCAGGTTCTAGAGTATTGTCCTCAATGCAGAGGGAGGGATTATGTCATCATTGTAGACCTTACATATGGTCTAAAGTAATATTAAATCCATTTGGATGCCCATGAGGTTTCCCTTGTTGGCCCACACCCACTTGGGAGCACCACAAGTTCTCGCTTGGAAAACAAGGGGCCAACCCCTTGTTCAATATGTTGGGAGTCCATTTCTACATCATAACACCCCTTGGACTTCATTAGGCCTCCTCAAAGGACCGATGAATCACTTGTTTTATCATTGACCCTCTTTAGAGGCTTATTCATGTATTATTGAGCTATTTAGTGGTATTGTCACAAAAATTATTGTTATTATGCACATCATTTTATTTTAGGGGCTCAATTAGGCCAATTTATCTAAGTTGAATTCATTAGAAAGTGTATAAATATAATTGAGATGATTCATTTTCATCATCATCACTTGGATTGGATATTTCTCTCTTGTGATTTTTTCGTTATCCTTCTTGGAGGATGAATTTGGATGAATGGATGAATTTTTGTAATATTCCTAAATTAGCATGAAGCTGATTGGAATATTGATTTTTTCTTTTGTCATTCAGATAGATGAATAAGTGGGTAGGGACACCCATAAATCTCTTTAGTAGGAATAAAATCCTTCTTAATGTGAAAATGGATCATCTTAATAGCTGGATAGAGCACACTCATGTGTGTACAAGGGATAATGCATGTGGAAAAGGTCATGTTTGACCAAATCAATGGTGCTGGTATGGAGGGAATGGATCATCAATGAGAGACATCATAGTGTTAATGGGAGAAAGTCTCCATGACAGTAGTGACTTTAATGAGTGCGACCCAAGGTGAGAAGGCTCACATTGTATATAAGGAGGCCAAGGTAACCATATATGGATATGTTGTTGATTATCTATTTTGTGGTCTTTATGACTTCTTGCACCCTTCAGTTGTTTAGCTGAGATTGCAGTGTTGTTTAGAAAAGGGTGTTCCTGAGAAGGAATCCCACCTCTTTCCTTAAGGATCCTATAGGAAGAGTATTGCACTACATTTCCACATTTTGGTATTCTGGCCAAGCTTCAGCCTTCACCTACAACACAATTTCTGGTGGAGTTGTGTTGTGTTGTAGGGTAGAAGCAATGGAGGACTTTGAGGGCCAGATTCAGTGTTTGTTTTTCAGTGGAGAGGTAGCCTTTCCATTGGGAGGCCAACAAGGAAGGTCCTGGAGGTTAATTTCATTATTTTTCATCAAGCCCCACTATTCCCACCTCCTACAACAAATTTTCCCTCAAGGACTGTGTTATTCTATTGAGTATTCTCAAAGGAGGGTTCAGTGATTCATTTGGAGGGTTAGGTATTCAATGAGGAGATCAACCTTTCACTTAGAGGATCTATTGGAGGAGTTCTATTCATTTCTGAATCATTTCAGACACCTCCTTCCATTATTAAATTGCAGCTATTATTTAGCCTTAGGGTTGTATTCTGGCATTTTGTACTTTGGGGTATTTCCGGAAACCCTTTCTGGGTTGTCTTGGAAATGTGCTTGGGATCTTATATATTTATTCCCGACACTATTTGAGCCATATGTCAGGAGATCTATATTATTACATTTTCTAGCAATAGTTACCCTCATTAAAACTATGATGTATTGGTTCTCCTACATTTTATTTTAGTTATTCTTCATGTTATGGCATATGTATTCATGGGAGGCTTGTTTTCCTTGATTATCTGAGTTGTGCCTATATTTATTGTACTTATTTGCTACTGATTTACATAATAAAATGGCTCCATTTTTTTCACGCATGTTGGTGTAATGTTATTCACTGTTATTTCCTTTATTGTGTTCAAATATTGTTGCTTCCCCAATTGGGAATATTGCAGTGGTATCAGAGCATAGTCTTGGCTTAGCCTGTGAGTTTCAGCTAATATGATATAAGGAGAAGAAGAGATCTAAAATGATAGAATGAATGATCTTTTCCTCATCACTTTTCAGATCTATGAAGAACCTCTCCAAGGAGGTCAAGCAGATGAAAGAGGATAGATGCAATGAGACCTCTAGATGGTTTCAAGATGAGGAAGGTCCATGCACTTCCTATCAATAGAAGAAAGAACTGGTATTGCATAGATCTCCAAATAAATTTACTATGACCTTTTCTTTTGAAGAAGAAGATAAATGTAATGTTCCCAATTTTTATGGAACATTAATTTTTGCCATTTTTACGTCGGAGATGAATAAAATGGGTAGGAGACCCATTCATTTCATGAATATTTAATAAAAATCCTCTTGGTATGAAGGAGGATCACTTATATAGTTTGATTTCACACCTCCATGTGTGAAAGGGGGCTTTTGCAAGAAGGCTAGGTCAAGTTTGACCAAGTCAAACTGTGCAGTAGCATGAGGTGGAGAGCACATTGTGGGCCAGTTCAGTGGGATAAGGAGGGAAGCTTCTAGAGGAAGGAAACCCTAATGAGTGGGATCCATTGAGAGGGAGCTTATATTGTTTAAAAGGAGGGCAAGGTAGCCATTACAAGTCATCTTGAGTATTATTCATCTTTGGTCCAGTGGACTTGCTGCAACTTCTTGCTGGTTAGCAATAATTGCCAAGGGAATTCATGTTTAGGATTACCTTTCCTTCTTGAGTAGCTCTTGGAGGATTGAACTCTATTCTCCTCATCTAGACATTGAGTTCAAGCATCATCTATCTTCATCAATGCAGTTTCAGCTGGAGATTGTGCATTGTTGTTGGGTGTTACTAGAGTGGTTTTCTACAACACCATCCTTGGCTAGTTTTTCAGAGGAGGGAGCTTCCATCCCTTTTGGGAGATCAGAAAAGGATGTTCATGAGATTATTCCACCATCTTTTGCACCAGGCCAACCACTTGACATCATATGCAGTGTAGTCCCTCTCTTAGACAGCACTATTCTTGGAGAGCATTTGCTATGAGGGATTAACAGATAGTTGGAGGGTGAAATATTAGGTGAAGGGATCAACCTTTCACTTCAAATTTTCATTGGAGGAGGTTTCTTCATTTGATGCAGCCTTTTCATCCTTCTCCATCTATTTCCAGTTCTTGAGTTGCTGCTACCCAGCTACTCCGGTAATTCTGCAAGAGTGACATTTTGCTTGTATTTCAGACAGTCCTTCCTAAGGATTGATGTATTGTATTTTCAAGGGTTGAGATCATGCTCCCCCACTTTATTTGAGCTTCATATTGTCACATCTTTGTATTGTTATCATTTTTTAGTAGTACTCTATAAAATACTATGCAGTCATAGCTTGCAGTTTCTTATCTATAGCAGTGTGCTTCATATTTATCATACATGTAATAAGAGGCTTGTATTGTATTGGTTGAATGACTGAACCCTCAAGTTATTGCATCCCTCTTACTGATATAATCACATATGTTGGCTATTTACTTATTCTCATAAGCAAGCTCACAGAAATAACGCAGATAATCCATTATATGTTCAGACATTGTTACAGCCCCATTCTTTGGGCAATTTCTGAAGGGAACTAGGTGTGGTAGGCTTGTCTCACCACCCTAGGAGGATTTCTTTGATCCCAATCCTTGGATTTTGGTCTTATACACACTGGTCTAATGGATCCAGGTCTTGGTATCAAATCCTACTGCCTCCATTTCTGGAAAATGTGTTTTCTAGCCATGGATTGCTAGTTATTCCTAAAAAGGATCATTACAATAAAAGGCATGGAGATGGAGGAAACTTAGATCATGAGATTCTAAGTGAGTATCTTGCATAATAAAAATCTCAATCAAGATATTTCAAGGAGAATCTAACTCTCCCACATTTCATTCAGCTCAAATAATAAAGAAGACCTTGTAGTAATAGATTTCTCTTGTATACATTAAATGTGTCATCCACATCCACAACAAGAGCTTGGGGAATGAAGTTGGATGCATTCTTCCTGCTACATCTAGTAGTAGAAAGAGAAGTTGCTCAGATTTTAGTGCTGCACCTTGAGGGTGAAGGAAAAATTTGGTGGTTCAGCCATTTGACTCATCCAAGAGTGACTGCATATGTGGATTTTAATCAAATTTTGATCAATAATTTTGACAAGAGGAAATCAGAGGAGAAGAAACTTCCACTACCACTTGTTGTAGGAGCACTTGCATCAGGATAAAGAACACTTGCACCCTTGCAAAGTGGTCTTGAAATCTTGACATTTAGAGTCCCATGCAAGGGGAGGAGACTTATACCAACATTGATGCAGCCATAAAGGAGTAGCCATGATCATCAGTAGTTGGGGAATTCATCACACCGGTGGGAGGAAACCTTGTAGCTATAGAATATGTTCCCAAGAAAAACCAAGTTATGCAAATGTTTCCACTTTCTATTATTTCGGCACATCTTATGGAAGGTTGTGGGAATATGCCATTGCATGACCTAGGGTCAAGATACACTACTAATTTTGAGAATTAGACTATCACTGCATAGAGGACCCTTGATATAATCAAGGAGGAGATGTAAATTCATCCTAGTATGCAATTTTTGAGTTGCACACAACATTTGGGGTTGGAGTGTATATTTTTGGAGGATAGGATGAGCATTGTCCTAACAATTCAACGCAGAACTATATGTTCAGCATTAGACATTATCATGAGACAACAGATGCACCATCATGGAGATCAGAAGCGTTTTCATTGAGCAGTATTGATGAGTTTGGGGGTCAACTAATATTGGGACATTATGATGACCAATACACTTGTATAGTAGTAGATAGGTAGATGGTTGATGGATGACATCTTATGATGGATGCCATCTTCCATTATTATGATGAATGCTTCTTGATGAGCACTTCACAACTCAATGAGAATATTTTACCTACACCCTATTTGAATCCTTGTGGGGTCAACTTGGTCATTGATGAGTGGCCTTCATTTGGAGATCTCCAAGAGGTTATGCTTCAACATCCCATGAAGTGAAAAGGTACTAATCTGATTTGGGAGGATGGTATTCTCCATTGGAAGGATACCAATTTTGAGCATGCAAGGAGACACCCACATGTGGATGGATGGGTGAGGATGGTGAGTAAGAGTTTGGTGAGCTACTTGAAAATCTATGACACGGGACAACAAGAGGCATGGTTGCGCTGGATACTCTTAAAAGAGTTTGGCCATCATATGAGAAATCCTATTTTCAAGGGTATGCTATGGTTTGACGCATTGCATGGCACCCATATGTTATGGCAGCAGAGTATTTGGTTGTATGGATAATTTTACAAGTCAATCATCGTGATGTTACTACATGACTTGTATGATGAGGAGATGAGGATGCAACAAGATTTTTTGTTGCTTTGGATACTCTTAGGAGAGTATCGGCTGATTTTATCGCATACTTTCCATGATGTTGTAGGAGGAGATGGTGGCACAATCATGGTGCAAAGGGGCTACTCCTTAGCTTTGAAGAATTAGGAGCTGCTTCCACTTTGGAAGGAATCTCCCATATATAGCAGCATTATGGTAGATGACTTTGGCATTTGGCATGTCAAATAATGGAGCTATGAGATGACATGAGCCTTATTACAAAGGCCAATAGCGTTGCCACTTTGGAGCTCAGGTTTGTTGATGGAGTGTTCCCAGGATCACTTCACACATGATGCACTTGATGGGATAGTAAGAGATGAGAGTGTTGGAGTAGTGGATGGAGACATCTATTACTATGATATGATATTCTTGACTTGGATCTCCAAGCATAAGAAGAATACTTTGCATGCAACACATGGTTCATTCCTTTCCATTCACCAAGGTCTCATGGATACATATCAGCCCACTATGGAGAGATCGTCCATGGATTTCATTATCAGCCTACTCTCAGTACATGGTAAGAGTTTTTTTTTTTCACTTATTGATTATCTAAAACAATATTTGCATTCTCTTGCCATCTATATACAGTGCATTGCTCCACAAGAGGGAAAGTTTACATTTTGGCTTCATGGTCTCTCTAAGGCCAACATTAGAGTTGGATATATCCATTTCTTGTATGGATTTGGGCAAGTGTTGTACTATTCTTGGTATTCTTAGTTGATACACAATGTCATTTACTATTTACTAGTAGATGATATGACATGCACAACTAGCAAATTGTTGGGAGACAATTTTCCATATTGTGTTTTGGATTAGAAATTCGCAAAATTGCACTGTAACCACTTGGGAAACTATTGGTACCATTCAGAATTACAAAAAACCTTCAGTATCTTTCTCATTTTTATTCCATATTATGATAATGTCCTATACACTTTATATGGGATGGTTTGGGCAAGAACCAAAAAGTAGGTTTTTAAGGAGCCAATTGCCTTTTTTCTTCATGAAGGAAACATTATTGCAGCTCAAAGTTAGCAGAAGCTCTACACTTATCATAAGTGGAGAGAGGGATAGCATGGTATGGAAAATATAATCCATCATGTTTAGCTATGCAACCCACCTACATTGCAAGAGCCAAAGTTGGAAGATTTTTTCCATGAGTTGTCATTTTGGAGGGTGACTCATTTTGTATGGATGATAGTTTGGGGTTGGGAGCTTCAAATGGGAATTATGGTTCCAAATATATTTCAGATTCCATACCTCAATAAGGCCTCTAGACAACATATATTTTCCTCCATGGATATTCCACTTCTTCATGATGATAGCTATTTAAGATTGTCACCAAACGCTAACTTGTACACTTGGGAGGAGCAACTCAGAGACTTATTGATGAGACAACATCTTGTTCATTGGAGGAGCTTATCATATGAGGATGCTACAGGAGGAGGAGAGGAGGCTCTTCAATTATATCCTTGCAGCTGCTTGAGGAAAAGAAACATTTGGGAGGCGAGGATTGTAATATTCCTAAATTAGCATGCAGCTAATTGGAATATTAATTTTTTTTTTCATTTAGATAGATGAATAAGTGGGTAGGTAGACCAATAAATCTCTTTAGTAGGAATAAAATACCTATTAATGTGAAAATATATCATCTTAAAAGATAGATAAAGCACCCTCATGTGTGTACAAGGGATAATGCATGCGGAAAAGGTCAAGTTTGACCAAATCAACAGCGCTGGTATGGAGGGAATGGAACATCAATGAGAGACAGCACAATGTTAATGGGAGAAAGACTCCATTATAGTAGTGACTTTAATGAGTGGTACCCAAGGTAAGAGGGCTCACGTTGTATATAAGGAGGGCAAGGCATCCATAGATGGATATGTTGTTGATTATTGATTTTGTGGTATGTATGACTTCTTGCGCTCTTCAGCTATTTAACTGAGATTGCAGTGATGTTTAGCATAGGGTATCCTGAGTGGGAATCCCATCTATTTCCTTGAGGAGCCTCTAGGAATAGTATTTCACTACATTTCCACATTCCGGCATTCTTTCCGAGATTCAGTCTTCAACTACAATGCAGTTTCTGGTGGAGTTGTGTTGTTTTGCAGGGTAGAAGCAGTGGAGGATTTTGAGGGCCACTTTCAGTGTTTTTCTTTCAGTGGAGAGGTAGCATTTCCATTGGGAGGCTAAAAAGGAAGTTCCTGGAGCTTAATTTCATTATTCGGCATCAATCCCAACTATTCCCACCTCCTACAATGTAGTTTCCCTGAAGGACTGTGTTATTGTATTGAGTATTCTCAAAGGAGGGTTCAGTGATTCATTTGGAGGGTTAGGTCTTCAGTGAGGGGATCAACCTTTCACTTGGAGGATCTACTAAAGTATTTCTATTCATTTCTACATTAGCTTCGCCACCTCCTTCCAGTATTCAGTTTCAGCTACTATTCAGCCCTAGGGTTGTATTCTGGCATTTTGTACTTTTGGGTATTTTCGGAAACCTTTTCTGAGTTGTCTTGCAAATGTGCTTGGGAGCATATATCTTTATTCCCGGTACTATTTGAGCCATATATTAGGAGATCTACATTATTACATTTTCCAACAGTAGTTACCCTCATTAAAATTGTGTTTTTTTGGTTCTCCTACATTGTATAGCAGTCATTCTTCATGTTATGGCATATGTATTCATGGGCTTGTTTGCCTTGATTATCTAAGTTGTGTATATATTTCTTGTACTTATTTGTTGCTGATTTACATAATAAAATGGCTCCACGTTTGTCACACATGTTGGTGTAATTTTATTCATTGTTATTTCCTTTATTGTGTTCAAATATCACTGCTTCCCCAATTGGGAATATTACACTAGTATCAGAGCATAATCTTGGCTCAGCCTATGAGTTTCAACCAATATTCTATAAGGAGAAGAGGAGATCTAACATGATGGAAGGAATAAGCTTTGTCTCATCACTTTTCAGATCTATGAACAACCTCTCCAAGGAGGTTAGGAAGATGAAAGAGGAGAGATTCAATGAGACCTCTAGAGGGTTTCAAGATGAGGAAGATCCATGCACTTCCTATCAGTAGAAGAAAGAACCAATATTGCATAGAGCTCCAAATAAATATACTATGCTTTTTTCTTTTGAAGAAGAAGATTAAAGGCATGGATATGGAGGAAACTTAGATCATGAGATTATAATTTAGTACCTTTCAAAATAAAAATCTCAATCAAGAGATTTCAAGGAGAATCTAACTCTCCCACAGTTCATTCAAATCAAAGAAGAAAGAAGACCTTGCAGCAATAGATTTCTCTTGTCTACATTTTATGGTTCATCCACATGCACAGCAAGAGCTCGGGGAATGAAGTTGGATGCCTTCTTCCTGCTACATCCAGTAGTAGAAATATAAGCTATTGAGATTGCAGCATTGCAGCTTGAGGGTCAAACAAACATTTGGTGGTTCAGCCATTTGAGTCATGCAAGAGTGACCGCATATGCGGATTTTACTCAAAGGTTGATCAAGAAGTTTGACAAGAAGAAATCAGAGGAGAAGAAACTTCCACCACCATTTGCTGTAGCAGCACTTGCATCAGGGGAAAGAACACTTGCACCCTTTGAAAGTGGTCTTGATATCTTGACATTTAGAGTCCCATGCACTATTCCAGAGGTGCATGAGGAGGAGGAGACTTATACTAGCATTGATGTAGCCATAGAGGAGCAACCATCATCATCAGTAGTTGGGGAAGTCATCACACTGGTGGGAGGAACCCTTGTAGCAGTACAAGATGTTCCCAAGCAAAACCAAGGTATCCAAATGTTTCCACTTTCTATTATTTTTGCACATCTTATGGAAGGTTGTGGGAATATGCCATTGCATGACCTAGGGTCAAGATACAATGATGATTTGGAGCAATAGACTATCACTGCGTAGAGGACCCTTGATAGAATCAATGAGGAGATGTACATTCATCCTAGTATGTCATTGTTGAGTTGCACACAACACTTGGGGTTCGAATGTAGATTTTTGGAGGATAGGATGAGCATTGTCTTAAACAATTCAATGTAGAACTATATGATCAACATTGAACATGATCATGATATAGCAGATGCACCATCATGGAGATCAGCAGCGCTGTCATTTAGAAGCAGTGATGAGCTGGGGGCCCAACTAATATTGGGACATTATGATGACTAATACACTTGTATAGTAGTAGATAGGCAGATGGTTGATGGAGGACATCTTATGATGGATGACATCTTCCATTATTATTATGAATGCTTCTTGATGAGAACTTCACAACTCAATGATAATTTTTTACCTACATCCTATTTGGATCCCTATGGGGTCAAATTGGTCATTGATGAGTGGTCTGCATTTGGATATCTACAGGAGGTTGTATGTCAACATCCCATGAAGCGCAAAGGTAGTAATCTGATTTGGGAGGATGGTATTCTCCATTGGAGGGATAACAATTTTGAGCATGGAAGGAGACACCCACATGTGGATGGATGGGTAAGGATGGTGAGAAAGAGGTTGGTGAGCCACTTGAAAATATATGACACAGGAAAACAGGAGACATGGCTACGCTAGCTACTCTTAAAAGAGTTTGGCCATCATATGAGAAATAATTTGCACCAGAGAGCATACTAATAAGTGATGCAAAGTGCATATAGGAAAGTTTGAACACTTATAATATTTTTATAGAATAATGGAAATCAATTGTTATGTATGCAATAAAAATCTTATTATAATTAAATGTGGCTAATGATGTATAGCATAGCCAAAAAAAGGTTGAAAATATGGTTAAATATGTTGATCATGCTACTGCATATGTTTGTGAATATTGTGAGGAAAATTTGACAACAAAAAATGATTATCAACGGATTGGTGAAAGGAGCATGTGAACCTTTATAAAACACCAATTCATTAGGTAGCCTCGCATAACCTAATAAAAACCAAGAAACTGTGGATTTTGTGTGCTTATGTTGTATATATGTTGAAGGGAACATAAATAATAATTCCCTTAGTCAATATTTGAAATCTTGAATTGAAATTTTTATGTATTTCGAATGAACTTAAGTGGATGATACCCCATTTGGTGTTTTAGAGGTAGAAGCTTTGGACATATAAAGAGATTTTTTAAGCTTTTGAGTGCATTCACATGAGATAAAATGGCATGTCATGTTGTGTTAGTTATAAATTAATAAACAAGGTAGGGTACACATTGCATATTTATATTTGGAGCCCAATCAGTTTGTATGGTATCAATGGCTTTGTTCCCATAAACCGCTTGCCACATGGTCAATGTTTATGGAGGAAATGATAGAAAATTATGAAGATATAAAGAGAAACACCTTCTTTAGCCAATTGATAAATCTCAAACAAAAGGGTTAAATGGTGGAGCACATTGAGGACTTCCAAAAATTGAATATTAGGGTAACTGATATTCCAGAGGAGCATAGGATTGATGTATTCATAGGGATTTTGAATAATAACATCCAACATGAGGTTAGTCTTTGGGAGCATGATTCATTGGGGAAGGCATTTAGGGTGGAAATAAAATTTGAAATAAAAATTATGGCAACAAATAAGTCTACCACTCACAACTATAAATATGGAAGTGTTGTTTTTCTTTCCCTTCCATAACCTACAAGGTTGACACAAAAAAAATTGGAGGAAAATATAACTAAAGGGCTTTGTAATATTTGTGATATAAAATACACTAAAGGTCATAAGTGTGTTGAAAAGAAATTATTTTACATAGGTTGTAAAGACAAGGAATAAAATGAACAATAAACATCAAAATAAAAGGATATACACCAGGAACCAACCCCAGGGAAAGAATAAATGAATCCAAACATATCTTGTAATGCATTGGCGAGAATTACCACTCCTAAAACTCTCAATATAGATGGATATATCAAGAAGAAAAAGGTGATAGTGTTGATTTATTTAGATAGGACCCATAATTTTATTCATGTGTTGGGGTTCCCATGTTTTGGCCAAATTGGCAAGACCAAAAGATGAGACAACATCAAACCACTTTCAGACCTCAGGATCTAGCCCTCCTGGGTCCAGAGAGGGATCTCTCTATATAAGAAAAGGTTTTATGTCTTTGAAGCTCTATGTTTGAGATGTTAGGCTAGTTATAGGCACGGGGTTTGTTTGTTTGATTGTATGTTTGGCTGTTGGGGATCTGGAAGGAAGGGTTTAGTATAAGACAAGGATGAGCAAAGAGGATTTTAGGAAAAGGAGGGATGATTCAGAAAACATCAAGACCATTTGGCAATGGAGTCAGGAAAGGGTTTACTTTCTATTCAATATGCGGGCTTTCAGTTGGGCTAGTCATCTAAAGCATTGGATCTTAGAGACCAGTAATTAATAGCATTGTTACACTAAAAATTGTCACCTTGACATTCTACTAATTTGGATGAGCTCATTAACACTCATACATTCCTTCTCTGCAAGTCTTACAACGTTTACTCCTCATGTCAAGCCCTAAAACAGGAGGAAAAACCCTAAAAACCTCTGAAAGAATGGGTACGCATGTAACATGAAGCTTGCCTGCGTTCCTGCCTTGGGTACGTAGGTAATGCATGGCTTACCTGCGTTCTAGAACGCAGTTTTCCTTTGGAATGCCTGCGTACCCTCCTCAAAGTCAAAAAGGCGAGAAAGTAAAGTCAAAAAAGTGGTTTGAGGTCAATTCTAGAAGGTTCTAGATGAGAATTTTTGGGGATGAGTACGCTTTGATAAGGTGCATGTATCCCTCACCTTAAGGAACTAATCCCTTGATGTGAGGAGTCTATCCCTTTGAAGGAGGATTCTATCCCTTAAAAGGTGGAATCCTAACCTCCTAATCTGCTCTATAAAAGGAGGCATTGGGTAGTCTAAAATGGTTAAGAAGTTTTTTGGAGATTTGGAGATTGAGGATTAGAGTTCAAGCTTCAGGTGTGTTTGAGTTGAAGTGCTGTTGATATTTAGACTTCTTTCTTCTGAGCTTTTGAGAGGAAATATCACATACCTCTTTGTGCTCTTGGAGGAAGAGTGCAAGACTTTAGATTATGAAGAGGAGGAAGAAAATGAACAATAAACATCAAAATAAAAACACTAACACAGAACCAACCCAGGGAAAGAAAAAATGAATCCAAACATATCTTGTAATGCATTGGCGAGAATTACCACTCCTAAAACTCTCAATATAGATGGATATATAAAGAAGAAAAAGGTGATAGTGTTGATTTATTTAGATAGGACCCATAATTTTATTCATTATGTTGGGGTTCCCATGCTTTGGCCAGATTGGCAAGACCAAAGATGAGACAACATCAGAACCACTTTCAGACCTCAGGATCTAGCCCTCCTGGGTCCAGAGAGGGATCTCTCTATATGAGAAAAGGTTTATGTCTTTGAAGCTCAAAGTTAAGATATTAGGCTAGTTATAGGCACAAGTTTGTTTGTTTGATTTTTGTTTGGTTGTTGGGAATCGGGAAAGAAGGGTTCAATATAAGAAAAGGATGAGAAAAGAGGATTT
>JAXQQM020065805.1:0-61252 GCA_034641835.2 Pinus albicaulis | reverse complement strand
AACTTTTGACCTAGATCCATCTAACTCTGGATCTATCATGCGCCGAGAGGGATCAAATCTCTCGAGGTGCAAACCTATTTTTGAGTGCAAAACTTGAGGAAAGGTTTGCACCTCGAGAGATTTGATCCCTCTCGGCGCATGATAGATCCAGAGTTAGATGGATCTAGGCTGGTTCCAGTCGGAGGCATCAACGTCACATTTTTCAGATTATTAAAATTTTTGTATATTTTTTAGATGTAAGATAGATCTAGGCTGGTTTCAGTCGTGTGCTGCCAAGGAAAATCTATCAAAGATATGATTAATTTTATCAGTAATATGTAAATATATCAAATATTAATATAATCATTTTAAATATGCTAAATATTTCTAAGATTGACTTGGTCATTTTAATTTTAAATTTTCTTAGTTACCTCGGTTCGTTGAGATGATAATTATTGTTAATAACTATAATGATGAAAAATGATGAAATATTTTTTTTAAATGCAAAGTGACAATAATAGTGTTGAAAGATAGAAAATGTGAATAATAAGAACTTACTCATGTTACAATCAATCTCAAACTATTTTCTTCTACTATTCTTATTTCCTCCCTTGTTAGTTTTGTTATCTTTTCATATTGATTATATGAAAAAGAAAATTTAAATCGTAAACCATTTAAATCTTTAGCTCGATCTGTTGTAGTAAACATGATACCTTGTCTCTCTTGCTCTCCAATATTAATAGCTTAAATTACTATAACACAAAAATCAATCTACATTGTTAAAAATTTTTTGTGCTTACACTAAAATCAATGCATATTGTTAATCCAATCACTTTAATATTAATGTCCCGTCATATATCCAATTACATCAAATCATAAATCAACATATACATTGAAATCAATGCATTTAATGCAAGCAATCAAATAAGATTAGAAAATAACTTCTACATTGAAATCAATGCACCTAATACAATCAATCAAATAAGATTAGAAACCAACATCTACACTGAAATCAATGCATTTACCCAAAGCAATCAAATAGGATTAGAAATCGCCATCTACACTAAAATCAATGCATTTAGCGCAAACAATCAAATAGTATTAGGAATAATCTACATTGAAATCAATGCATCTAGTGCAAGCAATCAAATATAATTATAAATCGACGTCTAAATTGAAATCAACACATCCAATGCAAGCAATCAAATAGTATTAGGAATCAACACCTACACTGAAATCAATGCATCTAGTGCAAGTAATCATATATCATTAGAAATAAATATCTACACTAAAATCGATGCATCTAGTGCAAATAATCAAATAGGATTATAAATCACCATCTCCACTTAAATCAATCCATGTAGTGCAAGAAATATTCTTCCCTCTCTCCACCCTCCATCCATATCTATATCCCCATCCATCTCTTTTTTTTTGTCTCTATCTCACCCCCCTAAACACACACGCTCTCGCACTCCATATATATCATTCTCTTTGTCGATCACCCTCTCTCCCCATCTCTCTCTTCTTCCCTCTCTTCCCCTTCTCTCCCTCTCCTCCGCTAATATCTCTCTTTCCTCCTTTTGTCCTCTCTCTCTCTCTCTCCATCTTCCTTATCACTCTCTCTCTCTCTCTCTAGGAACCAACATCTACACTAAAATCAATGCATTTACTCAAAGAAATCAAATAGGATTAGAAATCGCCATCTACACTGAAATAAATGCATTTAGTGCAAACAATCAAATAGGATTAGAAATCATCTACATTGAAATTAATTCATCTAGTGCAAGTAATCAAATATAATTATAAATCAACATCTAAATTGAAATCAACACATTCAGTGCAAGCAATCAAATTGTATTAGAAATCACCACCTACACTGAAATCAATGCATCTAGTGCAAGTAATAAAATATCATTAGAAATAAATATCTACACTAAAATCGATGCATCCAGTGCAAATAATCAAATAGGATTAGAAATCACCATCTCCACTTATATCAATCAATCTAGTGCGAGAAATATTCCTCCCTCTCTCCACCCTCCATCCATATCTATATCCCCCTCCATCTATTCTTTTTTGTCTCTCTATCTCACCCCCCCTAAACACACGCGCTCTCGTACTCCATATATTTCAATCTCTTTTTTAATCACCCCCTCTCCCCATCTCTCTCTTCTTCCCTCTCTTCACCTTCCATCTATATCTCTATCTTCCCCTTCTCTCCCTCTCCCCCATTAATATCTCTCTTTCCTCATTTTGTCCTCTCTCCCTCTCTCTCCATCTTCCTTATCACACTCTCTCTCTCTCTCTCTAGAAACCAACATCTACATTGAAATCAATGCATTTACTCAAATAAATAAAATACGATTAGAAATCGCCATCTACACTGAAATCAATGCATTTAGTGCAAACAATCAAATAGGATTAGAAATCATCTACATTGAAACCAATTCATCTAGTGCAAGTAATCAAATATAATTAGAAATCGACATCTAAATTGAAATCAACAAATTCAGTGCAAGCAATCAGATTGTATTAGAAATCACCACCTACACTGAAATCAATGCATCTAATGCAAGTAATCAAATATCATTAGAAATAATTTTCTACACTAAAATCAATGCATATAGTGCAAATAATCAAATAGGATTATAAAACACCATCTCCACTTATATCAATCCATCTAGTGTGAGAAATATTCTTCCCTCTCTCCACCCTCCATCCATATCTATATCCCCCTCCATCTCTTCTTTTCTGTCTCTCTATCTCACCCCCCTAAACACACACACTCTCGCAATCCATATATATCAATCTCTTTGTCAATCCCCTTTGTTAATCCCCTCCTCTCCGCATCTCTCTCTTCTTCCCTTTCTTCACCTTCTATATATATCTTTATCTTCCCCCTCTCTCCCTCTCTCTCCATATTCATTATCACTCACTCACTCTCTCTCTCTTCACCTTTCTCTCTCTATTTCTTTCTTCTTACCTCTCTCCCCCTCCCCCTCCAAGTCCATCTCTCTTTCCCTCCCTCTCTCCACTTTCTCACATCCTCTCTCTTCCTTCCTCTCTTTCCCTTTCTTTCCCATCTCTCTCTCCCTCTCTCTCTCTCTTCACCCACCAACTATGTCACTATATCCCTCCCTCTCTCCTTATATCTCCTTCTCCCCCCTTATCTCCATCTCTCCTTATTTGTCTCTTTATCTCAGCCCCAAACATACACGCTCTCTCTCTGTCTCTCCCTTGTCACTCCTTATCTCTCTCCACTTCTCACTCTCTATATTTCTTATTTCCTACATCTCTTCCCCTCCAACTCCATCTCTCTTATCGATCCCTCTCTCCTCCTCTCTCTCAAGTCCTCTCTCTCGTCCTTCCTCTCTCTCTCTCTCCCCTAAATCCCTCGCTCTTCCCTGATCTCTCTCTCTCTCTCCAATACTCTCTCTTCCCCCATCACTCTCCTCCTCTCTCTCATCCTCCTCTCTCTCCCTTTCTCTCCCACCTCTCTCTCTCTCTTTTCCCTCCAATCCTCTCTCTTCTCCCATATCTCTCTCTCTCTCTAATCCTCTCTCTTCCCCCGTCCCTTTCTTTCTCTCTCTCTTTCCACCCCTCTCTCTCTCTAACAACATTACTATATCCCCCCCCTCTCCTTCTCACTTCTTCTCTCCCCCCTTCTTTCCATACATCTTACTTTGTCTCTTTATCTCACCCCTAAACATACACACTCTCTCTCCATCTCTCTCTATCTCACCCCCCTAAACACACACACTCTCACAATCCATATATATCAATCTCTTTGTCAATCCCCTCCTCTCCCCATCTCTCTCTTCTTCCCTTTCTTCACCTTCCATCTATATCTCTATCTTCCCCCTCTCTCCCTCTCTCTCCATCTTCCTTATCACTCACTCACTCTCTCTCTCTTCACCTTTCTCTCTCTATTTCTTTCTTCTTACCTCTCTCCCCCTCCTCCTCCAAGTCCATCTCTATTTCCCTCCTTATCTCCACTCTCTCACATCCTCTCTCTTCCTTCCTCTCTTTCCCTTTCTCTCCCATCTCTCTCTCCCTCTCTCTTTCTCTTCACCCACCAACTATGTCACTATATCCCTCCCTCTCTCCTTATATCTCCTTCTCCCCCTTTATCTCCATCTCTCCTTATTTGTCTCTTTATCTCAGCCCCAAACATACACGCTCTCTCTCTGTCTCTCCCTTGTCACTCCTTCTCTCTCTCCACTTCTCACTCTTTATATTTCTTATTTCCTACATCTCTCCCCCTCCAACTCCATCTCTCTTATCGATCCCTCTCGTCCTTCCTCTCTCTCTCTCTCCCCTAAATCCCTCTCTCTTCCCTGATCTCTCTCTCTCTCTCTCCAATACTCTCTCTTCCCCATCACTCTCCTCCTCTCTCTCATCCTCCTCTCTCTCCCTTTCTCTCCCACCTCTCTCTCTCTCTTTGCCCTCCAATCCTCTCTCTTCTCCCATATCTCTCTCTCTCTCTAATCCTCTCTCTTCCCCCATCCCTTTCTTTCTCTCTCTCTTTCCACCCCTCTCTCTCTCCTACTACATTACTATATCCCTCCCCCTCTCCTTCTCACTTCTTCTCTCCCCCCTTCTTTCCATACATCTTACTTTGTCTCTTTATCTCACCCCTAAACATACACACTCTCTCTCCATCTCTCCCTTATCACACTCTCTCTCTATTTCTTCTTAGTTATTTAAACTAATGAACATAAATATTCGTAAATATAAAGTAGATTATGGAGTAAATATGAAAAGAGGCTTTATTTACTTACCATACCCCTAGTTTATTTATATTTTTATTTGTTTACCATAACCCTTTTCTTTACTATGGTATTTGGCCCATATGCTTGTTATATAATTAGATTTTTATTTATAATCCTATTTGATATATTGTAATTTATTTATGTTACCTCTTTATGCCTTTTTTATATTTATTTATTTACCCATGGTATTTGGCCCATGGTATCAATATTAATTTGTCCCATGGTATTCGTCCCATAGGCTTCATCTAAATAAAACCTCTTTTTAAAGTTTTTTTTAAATATAAAAAGGTTTATGGAATAAATATAAAAGGAATTTTTATTTATTTACCATACATCTAGTTTATATATTTTTTTATTTATTTACCATAGCTCTGGAGTAAGTATAAATTCATTTTACAAATATTTAATTAAAAGAAATATTAAAAGATTTTGGATTTTGATTGTTTGTGTTGAATTAACTCTTTTTCTTTGATTTAGGAAATGGTATTGACTTTAGTAAAGAGTAAAGATGTTTAAAATTTTACTTAATTTGGAAATTCAATGTGGTAATTTTTTTTGTTAAAGGTAAATTTATGATCCATTCAAATTCACTTATATAATTTACTATCCATTCAAATTATATAAATAATACATAATTGTATTAGAAATTGATATATGTTCTAGCACAATGCGATTTTTATTTTTTATTTTTTATAAATTTAAAACTTAAGCCAACACTTATTTTTTATTTTTATTTTAATTTAAAATTTCAGCCGACATTGAGGACGTGACCCACCTGACATCGGGGTCATACTGGGCTGTAGATGCGCCTCTCGGCGCAATAACCACACAATGGTCTTGTTGATATTAAAACAAGTATCTATCATATCTAACTGAATTATTATACAACACATAACACCTGCATTTCCTCCTTATCATGAAGGTCACTCTACCACCTTAAACGTAGTAGTGAGCCATAATATTCATATCAAATAATTGAACTCACATACGATAACAAGATAGCTGAGGTACATCAATAAATCTTGCATATTCATGTAATTAACTATGTATCTTATAATAATAATAGAAAACAAAGAGACCTATAAGTTTAACATAACTACGAGAACATATAAGAAAAGAATTCATCATAAGAATACAAGAATATCAACATTCATCCATTGGTAATGTTAATTCATACACTTTCATATCACATTGTTCATTATCCATGGTACAAATATATATACAAGTAAATGTTTTTATCTAATTAACTTGAATGACTAGTAACTGAAAGAGGGACTTCAACTCTCCACCCAATCATAGGCTAACTACAGTGCAATATTTCTTACAACTACCACCCCCGAGCCAGACTTAGAGTTTGAGGAGTGATTTTCTCAAAGGAATGTCACACCAATATTTTATCAAACAAACAAATATGAGGAGTATGATTTTCCAAGAGGTTTATCAATTTCTCTATGGTAGTAAGCACCATAGTGACGCTTTACCTCAATGAAATCAATAATTGGAATTCACCCAAGACTCAGTTGAAGTTATTCTCAGATCCAGGAGAATGATTTCACTATATAGGTGGTTTATCAACTAGATTTTCAAGGAAAGCATTGTAAGAGTCTAGAGCTCACTATCCAGGTGATTTATCAACTTACTTGGCAAGTACTAAATGCTTTATGATGATGACGATGATGATGGTTAACATCCACTCAGAGCAATATTTGGTCTATCGGACCTAAAGAAAAGAGTTATTTAGTTTGACTTAAGATTTTATTCCTATGCTCAAAAAGCTTGGAGAGAAGCCTCTCGAGCTCACTATAATTTTGTCATCTTAAAAGGCTAGTAAGGTCAGTATTGCAACAAAGATTATGAAATTTAGCTCTAATGTGGTTGTACTCGAGGCACTCTAAGAGGAAGTTATTTTCATCCTCGATGTTCATATTCTCACAGAGATGGCAGATACTTTCCATCCATGGTGTTTTAGGAACTGTCCAACGACCCATTTCACTATGGAGCTCATGAGAGTTTGTTCTAATCTTGGCTATATTAATTTTCTTCTTTGAGCTAGTTAAAACAGAGAGATACTTTTGATCTTCTAGGGTGGGGTTGATGACCTCGTTATAATATCTTAATTTTCTTTTAGCTGTTAGATCTTTCTCACACCACATTTTTTCTTTGAACTTAGAAGTAACAATTCTTTTAATGTTATTAATGTTTTGCAATGCAACATTCTCATCGATCTCCCAATGGTTTAACCAGGCCCTGGTGTCTTTATACCAACCTCGTTTAAGCCTTAGGTGGTTTTGGCTGGAATTTAAAGCTAGCTTAGGAAGTCTATGGTCTCCTATGCTATTGAGCTTGTGCTTGTACAATAGAAGCCTAGTCATAACTAGGCTCTCAATAGGAGAAAGACCCACTTCTATAAGGAGAATAGGATAGGGTGTATTGCTTTTAATTTTAAGGTTATACATTATAAAAATCTTCTAGATTTGTTCAATCTTTCTCTAGGATTCTCTAGAGATGCTGCAACCCCAAACCTCACATCCATATAAGATAACAAGAGTGACTAAAGTTTCAAAGAGGAACTTCTTTCTATCCCACATTACGAGGTTTGCCATTTTACAATTATTTTCAAGACCAAAATAAGCTTTCCACCCCCCATTAATCCTTTTCTGAATGCTATAGTTCCAGTTGAGCTTGTGATGAATATCAATTCCTAGGTACTTGTAAGAAGACACTTCCTCCAAGTTACTATTGTCATACATAAAATTAGTGTAAGTGTCCTTCTTGGATTTGATAATCATAATTGTTGTTTTGTCAGTGTTAACAGAGATACCCATGGTAGAGAAGAAATCCTTAAGAAGTCTAAGTTTCTTATCAAGATCAGATGGGCACCTTGCGAGAAGAACAATATCGTCAGCATAGAGAAGAAGGATGATGATTATCCCAGCTAAGATCGTGCCAGCACACCCTGCTTCCTCAACAAGAAATTAGTGGTTTATCATCCCTTTTCAACAAGCACCACAATGGTCCATCTTCTTTACCTAGTGGTTTATCAGCCTTCCAACAAGCACCCAAGTGTTTTATTAAGTAATTCAATAAGATCTAATTGGTTTATCAACTTTCGAACAAGCACTTAGAGATTTAACATCTTACTCAACAAGAACTAAGTGAATCAAATCTCCATCAAGCCTTCACTAGCCAACCAACACAGGAACATAACACTGGCCTCAACAAAATAATAGGGAATGATGTCCCAATCATAGGGAACTAGCTTGAGACTTTTCTTCTCCCATTACAATTAGTAATCAAGCACTTCCTTTCCAACACATTCTCTCCACATTCCAGTTCCTTGTTTCTTCTTACTTCCACTTCATATTCTACTCTCTTGTATTCCACGTGTTCTCACATCACCTTCCCCCCATATTCTCATTTTGCATGTTGACTTCTTTTCCAACACATCCCACGAGAAAGGGGAAAACATGGCCATCGCCCTACACTCATGCAACCCATGCTCAACCTCATTGTCTGTTGTGCAGACCATTCAATTCATCAGGAAGATTGGTAGAATGGAAATGAATGAAGTGGGTGTGGTTTGAGTTAAATAATGCACACACAACCTCTCCTCCTCGTATTCTTGAATTCATGTCAACTTCTCCAGTTGAGTCACACTATGCACTTTTACATAAATTCACATAAACAAATGCACATAGTGACATTTACATGCAGTGTAACAAAAGGAACTATTACAATGGAGATTTACCCCCACTTTACCATGAAAGTTCTGAATCTATAAAGGGGCTTTGTTACAATGCAATGGGTCAATACCACAACTTATTAATACCACAAGCCCAAAAAACAATAACTCACTTCATATGACACTTGTTCATTTATCATTTTTTTAATTAATCAATTTAATTAAAAGGGAAAATATATCATAACTAGTTTGGAGATAAATATCAACTTTTGAATTGTGTATTCTACTATGAATATTCTAAGATATTTTGTGGAGGTTAGATCCCTATCATCCACTAATAATTATTGATAATTAAATTAAAGCTTGAAGTAGATGCTCCGATTAGCTAAAGATAAGTCTGACCCCATGTTGAATTCAGGGGTTTACCAGATCCCCTGTTCATGTAGAAAATCATACATTGGTCAGAAACGGGGGCCCTTCAAAGCTCGAATTAAATAACATATTGTTGACACCAATCATCTTCGATTATCCAAGTCTGTCATAGCTAAGCAATCTTTCAATTAAAAACATCTGGTCTCCTTCAATCAAACCAAAATGGTCGTCTCTGTTCCATTTTATAACTACAAAATCATTAGAGACACAATTGAAATTGAGAAGCACTCGGAAAACTTTAATTAAGAAGATGTCTATAAATTAAGTTAATTATCTTTAGTTAAATTTATTATATATTTAATTTTCTTTGGTTTCTCAATTTCATATTTTTCACCTTCTTAGCTTATTTCCCTTCATTTTCCAACATGGTTGATTTGATTCTCTCTAATTTTAAATCATTAGTATTATTCTAAATTTTCTTTTAATTCTCACCTTCCCCTTTATTAAGTATTCATCTATTAAAATATGCACCTCATAATTATTTTGTCTCAACATAGTCCTCATTTCCATTCAATTATATATTTTTAATTTTATTTATTTATTTACTTATTTATGTAAATATGTGAACATGACCCTTTTATTCAACATTTTTTTTTTTTCATTCTAATTTAATTTCACTAACTTATTTTTAGCACATATAATAATATTTTATTGTTACTCTAACTAATATTTTAATATTTTAATATTATTAGTTAACAACTAATTCAAAACTTCGTTCAATAAAAGAATTCACAACTTAAAAAGACCTCCTATGAACCTAATTCACATGTAATAGAGATGCCTAAAAAGCCATAATCATTTTATATAACTTTTATTCATATGAAAAAATTTTAATTAATTAATTTAATTAAAAGAATGAAATTGACATAACGACTTTTCAAATATATCTCAATATTTAATTTATAACTACTAAGAATATTTTAAATATTTTAAAATATTTCATAAAAGTTAAATCCCTACCATTTATCTAATAATTATTAATAATTAAATTTTAAAAATAATTAAATTATAATTTTAAAAGTCATATTCCAAAATAAACACATTTATCAAAATAATTACATTTAAATATTTTAAAAATATTGCTACAAACTTAAATTACCTATATCATTAAATTTTAATACATTAAAAAAAAATTAAAACCAATTTAAATTATAGTTAAAAAGAAATGTTTTACACTCTTTGATAGATTAATTAAAATATTACGAAACAACCCAAAATTCCTCTAATAGCATTGAATAATTCTGAATATTAAAGCTAAAGCGTCTTTGAAATTCCTCCGTACTTTTTAATAACATTAAAATTCGAAGGTTGAAGCATAAGGTTCTTTCACAAAAAGAAACATTCCATTTCCACGCAATCTGTTTTTTTTTCCTAACTTTAATTTTAAGCATTCTTTTTATATTAAGGAAATTTGAACTATAATATTTTCTATAAGTGAGGGGAGATATATAAATGAAGTGTGATATAAAAAGTAATAATAATAAAACATTTTTTTTTACTTAATTAATAAAAATAAAAATAATAAAATGATAGAATTTATTTTTTAATTTATTTTTTATTAATAAAAATATAAAAAATTTTGAAATTATTATAATATATTTATTTCATTAAAATAAATATATATATAAATAATTCATATTTGTAATAAATGTATAAGAATTTAGTAAATTTAATTAATATACACAGTGGGTTTCCATTAACAACCAAAGGGAAAGCGTCTTCTATGAGGAATGTGAGGGAATGTGGCGCCAGACACCCTCTTACGCTATTCATTCTTACCTTGTCTCTAAGTGCATGATTGCATAAATCATGCGAAAAGGAATGCAGGTCCATTCAAGTTTTAATGTGTAATGAATTCATACTGAGATTTGAAGGCCACATGGCATGGGAAATCTCAATGCACAGAGAAGGTTTTTTTAGTTTAAATTTGAATGTCAAGAAGTCATTATCTATTTTGTTCAAGTTATTTTAAAATTGGATGTAGAGCCAATGTGGAAACTTTTTTGAGTTAGAGGTTTTTTTCGTTTATGTGACCAAAGGACCAGAGTCTCCTAGACTAGTCTTACCTTTCATCTTGTTCTTGTCTAAGCGGGTGAACAATAGCTTTGATTAGGTTATTACCAAGGAAAAGAAGATTCCCTTGAGGTGTGGGGGGCTTTGGTTTTGGCTTGGTCTCCCCTTTTCAACTCTTCTCACTGCCATTGTAGGCCTTTGGTATATGCCCCACACATTCAGTGTCTTTATATGTTTCTTATTCACATTGCATATAGTTTATTCTGGTAGGATCTTCATCTACCTATGAGCACTCTCTTTCTCATGTTGGTTGGATTTCTCTGTACTCTTTGATGGTAGAGATAAATCATTCCATGTTTGGTTTAATGCTTGATTATTCTTGCATGAATTCATATGAAACATAACCACACTTTGATGGAAAGGTTAAATCATCCCAAGATTGGTCTAATGCTTGATTGAGTGGAGATTTAACAGATGTTGGGGGAAAATACAATGTTGTCCTCAACTGCTAGAAGTTTGCAGCCTGGTTAGGGCTCTCCATGCACATTTTTGATTTCTAGAGGTGGGGGGCTCTCATTTTGCACAATGCCACCACCTTGCACATGAGGATAATTGATTGACATATATAAGAGGTACAATGTTATATGTGATATAACTATTGTTTGATGGCAAAGGTAAATCATTACATGGCTAGTTTAATATTTGATTTCTCTTGCACGAAGTCATATGAAACATAGCCACTGTTTGATGGCAGAGATAATTCATCCGAGGGATAGTTTAATGCTTTACTGAGTGGAGATTTAATAGACATAGAGGGGAAATGTAACATCATCCTTGATTGCTAGAGGTTCAGTCTAGCCAGGCCTCCCCATGTGCATTAGTCATTTTTGGAGGTGGGGGCTGCTCATTTTTCACAATTCCAACACCTTGTCCATGAGGATAATTGCTTGGCATTTGTAGGAGACACCACATCGAGATTTATGGGCACTCATGGTAGGTATTTTCTTCATCTAGTTGGTACAATTTTAAGTATCGAGATGGGTTTCCTTTACATCTCTATTTGTTGCAAGTTTTTTTTCTCTGTAAAGGTTTCGACACATTGTGTTGTTTCCTTTCTACTCTCTTACTGATTTCGCTTGAACTCCTACAAAATTATACGGCTCCAACCTCTCCTTCAGGTATACCACTTGGCTCCTTCATTTTGTGTATAACTTTCATGTATCCCCTCACCCCCTCTTCCTTAATGCTACTCTTCCACTCCTAAACTCCTTTCATAAATACACTTGGTAATTCCTCTTTTATTTTGTTGGTTTGACCCTCCAAGGATTTGAACTTTGAGTCTCATGGTTTACATAGTATGACTTTGATTTTGGTGATCTGCTCCCGCAAGTAATTGTAAATATAATTTGTTAGCATTATCAACATCCATCATGTCACTTGCTAAAATCGAACCTATGTGAGATATAATTTCATTTCTTCCTCCCAACCACTTTAAGATAACTCCAGTTAACAACTATTATTAAAATACTCAAATTCCTTCCAAAAACATTTCATAATGTTAATAAAATAACTAACATTTAACTAAACAATTTATTAATTTTCATCAACGATGTATATATATTAAAACGATATATATATTAAAGCACGAACTTAAGAACTCGTCTTTACGAGACTTAAGATCATCAGGTCGAAATGAAAAGCCTAGACAACTTTTTGCAGATAGTAGCTAGTGACTGTTTCTCACGGTTAAAAAAATTACTTTTGTTTGAAGTTGTTTATCAAGCTTGAAATAGCCCGGATGGTAAAAAATTACCGGAATTCAGTCAACTAAAACTCGAAAAATCATGTGCTTGAAGTGTTTAGAATCCATTTTTGATGCTGGAAATGGATTCAGCAGCATCAAAAACCCTAAGGACACTGGAAATATTAAAGTTTAACAACTGTAAACACGATTTTCAGCAAATCTTTGCCAAATTTTCTGAAAAACATTGCCAAATGTGAAAACGCCGCATTTTTTTGACTACGCGCTTTTGTTTTCCCTGGTCCGGAGTTCCCAAACAATGCATTGACCGCGGAAAAACACATTGCCCCAGAGTATCTTGTTACTTGTGTTTTTATAAAATACCATATTATTAAATATCATTTTCACTGATTGGGCGGCACCTTCAAACAACAAGATAGTGGATAAGGGTATTATAAAATACCATATTATTAATGTCATTTTCAAATCCTGGAATTTGATTTTGAAAATCGTTCCGCCTTCACTTTAAAGTAAAATCTAATTTCTAAATCAATCTAGATATGATCGAAAACCCTATATTTCAACCCAAAAAAAATGTACAATTTAAACCATGTGAAAATTAACCAGATCTGAAAATACCACCAAAAAAAGAACGATACAGTGCCTGTTTTCAAACGCTGAAAAGCAGCCCTTTAAAATATCCACGCAAAAAAAGAACGATACAGTGCCTGTTTTCAAACGCTGAAAAGCAGCCCTTTAAAATATCCACGCAAGAGTCTCACTCGCAGCATATCCACATCAACGAATTAATTACCAAAGGAAAAAGGTGTACTCAAAGAAGGCGTCCAAATATTCGTAATCTACATCGTCATTTGCAACGACTTGCTCAAAAACCGAGATAAAACCAGACCAGAGCCATCCATAAAACTCGCTAGTGCGTAAAAAAGTGACAAAGAAAACCCTGAAACCAATAGAATCTCCTTAAATTTCACCCCTACTCCCCCAATCCACTTCAATTGAATTCAATGGTATATATATATATATATATGGTATCCAATGTCTGAGCGAATCTTTCACAACAATATGCTCTTCCCCTGCCTCTCTTTAACCCCAACGTGGCCCCAAACATCCACACTGCACATATCTATGTCCTAAAATAGCAAATCTGAATAGGATTTCAATGCGGGCAATGATCCATAAAATCCAAAAAAATTGAACCCTCGGAACCGGCTGCATGTCCTCTCATGAAGGTACCCAAATCATGGCTCCAACGACCCAGCTGCTGCACTCCGCCGAGGCCTTAACAATGCCCGGAGTAATTAACCCATCTCCTCCATTATTTTCTTTATTGATCCATTCCCAATGTTTCTCATACCTGCAGATATTGGAACTGAACTGTCTAGGAGAGGCTAATGTTTGTTTTTAGTAATTTTCTTGTTACAGGTTCAGGTGATTGTTCTGAATGCTAATATGAGTTGCCAAGAGTGTCGTGACAAAGTCTCCAAAGTGCTCTCCAAAATTGACTGTATGTTTCTTCATCACTTTCTATACATCAATGAATTTGGGCAATGGCAAAGAAAAACATTTAGTGTTCCAGTGGGCATTTATTCATATTTTTGTTTCATGTTCTGGTGGGTTGAATTGTTACCCTTAATGGATTTCGGTATTAAGTTAGTTTCAACTTTCACTGTTAAAGTTTTCTTTGAATGAGATGCACTAATTTAATTTAAGACTACTGATCAATTAAGAATACCATCACAAATATGAGAAACAACCCTGGCTTTTTATTTATTTGAGAATACTTGCTCTGTTTTTTTGCCCAATTTTCTAAAGTTGTTTGTGGCATGCTGATAGGCAGATTTGTTGGACTATGTGGTGGATGTGACGCAGAAAAAGGTAATAGTTAGAGGGCGTGTGGATCCCCAAAAGAGGATGCAACGAATTAGATTAATGGGTAACGACAAGAAGAGAAAGACCATCCATGCATTTGAGGGGGCAGGAGGCGAAGGATACTCTACTGATGATTACACACAGCCGCAGAAGTACTGCAACAACAGGTGCAAGCTGCCGAAATCAAGGGATCATAGTGTCATGATTAAAGGGGCCTGCTGTTTTCGCTGTGCCTCGTCTTAGAGGCCTTCTCTACCTGTTGTAGATACGTTTTCTTATGATTATTGTTGTTACCAGCCCAGAGCTTTTTGTAAATAGTGAAAATTAAGCTCTTTGCCCATTTTGTGCCCTGTCCAGGCAGCGCTCTGATCTGTTGGTGCGTTGGAGAATGTTAACAGCGTTTGCACTTTTTCGATTTGTTTGTCCTTCTCGAATTGAAAGTGTCGAGCCGGAGATTCGAAACCCCGAGATTTGTGTGTTCTTGCCAATCATAATTTTAGGCGTTTTTTCCCAGGTTCACTTTGCCGTTAATGACCCTTAAAACAGAGACATCCAGATTTGGGTACTCGACGGGACAAAAGTGAACAAAAAGGCCCCGCAAAGATTCTGTAAAAAGACTTTATACTCACCTGTGAATAAGAGTTCTCATTTGGAACTCTGTGACGAAAATTAGTTTGAGGTATTGAATTTAGCTATTTGGAAATATAGAATTGGAAAAATCTAAGGACATTTTCAGGATATCCAATTTTAACATATCTATAGAGAATTCAACATTTGTGCTGACATTTTATAAAAAAAAACATTATCATTGGAGCACATTACAATTGAAGAACTGGCTGGCAGTTAGACCATAAATATTAACAACATTACTTTAGAGTAACTGCACTGTTATTCATTGATTCAACTGAAATAGAAGCAGCGTCTATATTAAAGAATTTGCAATCTACAACACAAATACAAATAACAGAAATATGAATTCAGCAAATTATCATATACAAAAAATCTGCAATCAACCACACAAATTCTACATAAAACAGAAATATGAATTCAACTTATTATCAAATATACCTTTTTCCAATTATATTTACACCTATTAGTCAATCAACATTTAATTTTTTTAAAGTAAGCAACCAGCATAATAGAAGTTTAGAACAGTAATACATAGAATTATAAACCGTCAAATAAGCTGAAATGACATGTTAATCAAAACTGCTATATATTCCTTAAGATTGGAGACAATTTCCAACTTTTACAACAAAATAACATATTTTTTATTCAAAATAAATAACAAAGAAATAATTTCATCCTGCTAACCTACGAAAGTGTCTCATGCTGATGAGTGCAGGTATAGTGTTAGGATAAAGAGGTTTAATTGCAAGCATCAAGGTTGATCATGTCAAAAATTCTGGCATGTAAGATTTTTTCACTTCTATGAAATGTTTTGAATTTTGAGATAATGTTAAATGAATTATTATTAGATTGATAAATGTATTTATTTTGAAATACTGTTTTTAGAATTTTATTTTTATTATTAATAATTATGAAAAGTAAATTAAAAATTGAAATTATGAAATATTTTAAAATATTTATAGTGATATATTAAAATTAAGTGTTTATATATATATAGATATTAAAAAAAATATTATATGAACTCCTGCTATATGAAGTGAATTATGATTATCTAGACATGTAATATTGATAAATTAAGATTAGGAGTTTCAAGTGGATATCTTTCACACACATCTACAGAATTCAAAACCATGTGGCAGATGGTCTATCCAAAGAGGGAGGCAACATTGTGGCAGCCTTATCATATTTACTGCTTTACAAAATAGCTCCTTCCATCATTCAAAGTTCATCAAAATATGAAGAATAGAATCTATGGGATAACTGAGTTATATTATCTGATTTTGTATTAAGTTGTAAAAATTTATGCAAAACTTACTAAATTGTTAGGATACTCATAAGGAGTCGTGGATGCTTATATATATATATTTTGCTTCTGTTAGCAATTTTTGTTAAAACGATGACAAAAAAACAAGACAATTTATAGAGAATAGACTATAGATTGGACATGATTTGTATACCTGCACTAGTTAAACTTCTCTCTTAGTTAAAACCAGACAATGAGGATAGATCTCATCTCTTAGTTACTTATATAATTTTATTTTAGGGAGCTTAAGTTAGTGTGGTTCACGTATATAAGAAAAGAAATTGGCCTTACGTCCATGGAAATATCCAAGCAACACTTAAGCTAACACTTACAACTATTTAAATACCATTAAAATAACTATCAAATTAATTAATACAATATTTCAATACTTATTCTTATATACATAATTTTAAATTAAAAGACTTATGTTATTAATTATGGGTAGTCTAAAAAGACAGCGAAATGGCCCGGAATCCGGCAATGATTTTCAAAAAATCTGGCAAAGATTTGCCCAGAATCTTGTTTACAGTTGTTAAAATTTAGTATTTTGAGTGCCCTAAGGGTTTTTGATAGTGTTGAATCCATTTCCATTATCAAAAATGGATTCCAGACACTCCAACTACCTGATTTTTTGAATTTTAGTTTACCAGATGCTGGCAGTTTTCTACCTTCCAAACTATTTCACTGCCTAGATAAACAACTCCAATTAATTACTTCTCACTAAAAAAACATATAATAAAATTTTATTTTAGCAGATTTATATCATTAATTACACCTCTCTAAAATAGCAATCTAAATATAAATCCAAATCAAAACCACTAGGGTGATTAGGGTGATTAGTAAAAATGTAAGAAACATATTTTGGAATCTCTATGCCCATTTTGTGTACTGTAGAGGCAGCACTGATTTGTTTGTTGGTTGGAGGATATTGATGTCATAAGAGGTTTTTAAATAACACTCTCTCATGAGATGAACTGTTTTGCTTCCTTTGTCATTCCCGTTTGGAAGCCTCAAGCCGGAGATTCGAAACTCTTTGTAAACCTTAGCTTTACGCGTTTATTCACATGTTAACTTTGCCGTCAGTGATTTTATGGAAAATTAAATATATTTAGATTTAGTTGGGGTAGATAAAGCAGCTGACTTTAATTTAATTGTATGGTATATTTTAAGAATATTTTAGAATTAATAAAATATATTTTGAGAATATTTTAGAACGTCATGAATATATTTTGAGAATATTTCAGAATGTGATAAATATTTATTTGGTTCTTATTTATCGATTTCAAAATATTTTTACAATTGTGAATAAAATAAAAAAATTTCAATAAAAATTCTCAAAAATAATATCAAATTAAAAATACTTAAATTTTGTTTTTTTTGGGTTTTTTTGTTTTTTTTTTCAAGTTGAGTAGGACTACATCTTCATCATCATGTCCAAATACATCACCTTAATGGAGACTAGAAATTGAACTGGTGACTTTCACATCAAGGAGTGCCATCTATCAAGACCCATGTTTTTTTTTTTAGTGTAAGCTCGATATGACTACATCTTCATCATGTCCTAATATATCACCCCCATAGAGCAAGGAATTAAACCCGTAACTTCACATCAAAGAGTGCCTTAACTAAGCACACTATCTATCCAAAACCTTGTTTTGTTTTATTATTATCATTAGTATTATTATTTCCTAACTATGTCTAATTTCTATTGTATGGTACAAAAAGGTACAACATTACATTTCAAAACATTCTCACTAGAATCGTTGTGCTAGCCAATTCCAGCGAAAATATGTTCAAAAACTCAAAAGGGGACTGCCCATGTTGGGAAAACTAGCCCGGAAATTAGACCAAATAGCAGGAGGGGTGCTGCCCCAAACGGGGAAACCAACACATAACATAAGTGTCCAAAATTTAAACATAATGTGCATAGAATAAGTAGGCAAAAAAACAACAATTGAGCTGTGACTGACAAAAGAGAGAGGCATCGTGGCGCTAATCCTTCCGTGGCTTTTCATTCTGAATATCTTCAGGAGGTGGCTCTTCCATAATGAAACATCCATAGTCTGAGAGGTTATCGTCTTGCTTGGAAAGCTAGGGATTCAGCTCCGGCGTGGAGGCAGAGCGTGCACCCAGGACTATTGTGTTGTCGTCCTCTACTGAGTTGCTGCCACTGTCGTTGCCCGAGGAATTCGCCGCGGATTTTGTGGGCAGAGCCACAGATTTCCTGGGTTGTTGGAGGATGGAAGGCGTCATGGTGGATTTACGCATTCTTTTTCGAGGACTTGAGCTAGAGGAGCTGGAAGGGGCTTTAGGTATGCGCAAAGAAATGAGGGCTGACATTCTTTGCTAGCTTGGCGCCTCCGATGAATTCACATTGAGAGTGAGCTCAACTGGGCAATCCTCATGGAGGGGAAGCAGAGGACGGGAGGGTTGGCTTCGGCCTTTGCCTCGGCGACATTTCATACAATGGCGTCGCGACTTTAAGGCATCGAAGTTCTCAGAAGGAGAGGGAGTGCAAGTAGAGTTGGAGACAGAGATATGGTAGGAGGCCTTGAGTGGGAGAGCAGCCAGAGAGTGGAGGGCAGAACGTGTAACGATGAGGCCGGCTAGCTGAACAGAGAGACGAAGGGAGAAAAATGAGGGAGAATCAGCTCCATTTCACATGAAATAACGAAGCGAGTGTCGGCAAGGACGATTATAAATGCACTCAGAGCAGATGACAAGAGGGAGATTAATGGCGCCCGGATGGTAATTTGTTGCTTTAAAGGTTGCCCCACATGAGCCATGCATAGCCATGTGGTTGTGACCAGTGCTGCGAACATCTCGATAACATCCTGATTTTATCTCGAAATCATGATTTTTTGGCCTAGTCGATGTTTGGCGATTTTTAAAGATAATTTATGGTATCTTTATTTTGACGATGCTTGCTGATTTTTTAGCGATATTTTCTTGATTTTTACGATTTTTTGGTTTTCCAGGCCCTTGTTGATTTTATCCCAATGCCGATATTCACAACATTGGTTGTGACAGCTGCCTCGCGAAGGAGAAACTATGTGACAGCGATGACATTGACTAAACACCCGCATCCGAGATTTATTAAATTATTATTATTATTATTATTATTATTATTATTATTATTAAATTCAACAACAATATATATATGTTATCTATTTATATTTAATGTTCTAAGTGCATACCTTTTAAATAAAAAATAAAATTAATTTTTTTTTTTTTTTATTTTAATATATTTGAAAGATTTATATTAATAAAAATATGTGATTAAACTTTAAAGGATGTAGTTAAATTGTATTGGAAAGAAAAAAGAAAGTGTCTTAAGCGCTATTTATTAAAGTTTAGAAACAGATATAGTTTTATGATCATATTTAACATTAGTAATATAAACCTAATATAATATATATGGTTAGTGACATAAATCTATTATATTATATATTTTGAAGAAAAATAAATTAAGTTAATGTTTTTATTGGTTATTTGAGAGGTTATATGATTTTCCATATGTGTTTTCATGTTTAAATATGGAAGTTAGGTGGTTGGGTGTTTTGAAATTTCTAATGTGAAGGTGGCCAAGCGTGTTGGATTTCAGAATGCAATCCAACCTCTAAGCAAGACTGGAAATTCAATTTACAATGAAGAAGCATGTTCTCAACCTCAACTTGGTGGAGGATTTGTAGTTATTGTATCAGAATGTGCATGGTCACTAAATTCTTAGTTACCAAAACATTAATTTAGACTTGGAGATGCTACACAATGTCTTGTGATTCAAAAAATGCATAATAAGCGATTGGTGAGAACAGAGGGTTGTCAAATGATAGAGGAAGGCTTCCATCAACTACGGAGAAGACACACCATTCAATAGACTATGCTTTGGTGACAATTAAATGGAATAATATTCCTGAATGCTTCATGATGAACAATAGCTAATAATGCATTGTCCAAATTGAAACTACCACCTTCTCTAGTCTCATTGCAACATAAGGGACATGTTTCTCCTTTGTTGTAGATAACATCCCACCACAAGCTCATCAAATGAGTGCACGCGCATGATAGTGGTAATTGGATTCTGACAAGCCATATGAGCAATCCACATGGATTTTTACCTCCTGTGTTGGTATTGATTGCACCCACTTCAACATGGAAGGCATCGAAGTATAGATTGATGGTAAAGATTAGACTTAATTAAAATAAAATATCACCCACTTTCCTTTTTACAACGTTATTAGAAAAGATGTTTACTTGGGTATTGTTATTATGCAATAAATAGAAGAAGTCCATAAAGGGAATATAACACATACCACCTCAAATTCGATGAAGAATTGAACTAAGTTTGGAATCTTAAGGAGAGATTCCTTCAAGAATGTGTCTGATTGTGTTCTTCAAATCTCTTATTATGGTCAATTTTTTAATACATATAGTAAGTTCATTTCTTGAAGGAGAGAGTATATTTCTTTTTAATTACTGGTAGTCAAGCCAAGACTCCAAGCATATGAGAATATTGTTGTTCCTCTGAGGTTAAAGAAAACCCTTCTTGCACCTACCACCCTTAATTTAACTATTTAAATTTACCTTAAATATTAATAGACAAGAATGTGAAATACCATATTATTACGACATTGAGACAATGATGATGATTAATATATTCTATGACCAATATGGTCTATCATACCTTAAGAAGGTTAGATATTACTAGAAAAATATTATTTTCACGCTTGAAAACATTAAGGGAAGCATTCCAAGATCACCATAGTTTTGCTAACTTAAAAGTTCAAAAAGTTGGTAGTGTGATAGATATTTTGAAAATTTTATTGAATGTGAGTGTAAAATGGACAATCTAAGAGAAAATACTTTGCACCTTCAACCATTTTAGTGTCGCAAAAGTGATGTAATCTTTAATCCCAAGGATGTTTTGAGAATTGATCAATGCCTAGTTTCACTAGGAAGCTCATGAGAATTTGTCTTTATTTAAGCAATGTTTATTTTATCGTTAAGATTAGTCAAGACAAACAAATATTTTTTATTTTCAAAATTGGGGTTTATCACCACCATATAATATCTTAGTTTTATCTTTTCCCTCTAACTCAGTCACCCCACACTTTCTCCTTAAATTTGGATGTAATAATATTTTTAATATAGTACATATTTATTGGACATAAAATTAATATATTATATTTAGCATTTTGTTTAAAATCATTTAAACTTTTCCTTTACTAAAATTAATTATTCATATATTTTCATTTTAATATTATTTAAAAAATTTAAAAGATAAATTTTATTACTTTTATCCCTTATTTCTTATAGAGAAAGCTCAAACAGGGAAAAGGGCTTATTCATGAGCTTCTTAAGGGTTGAGTGTTCTAGGGTCATGGCTTTGATTAGATGACGAAATAAGAAGGGGAAGAAGTTGATGATGACAACTAGAAGTGTGACACAATAGAGAGGCAAGGCCACAACATGTAACTTGACTTGAATAAGAAATGGATTGCGCTTGTAGTGATTTTATTTATGGGTGTCCAAAAAAGGATAAAGAGGCCATGGATAAGATTGAGGTGGAAATGTAATTATTTGGGAAACAATGGATACAGAGTAGTTTTTGGTTGAGACTTAGGGTTGGGTGCGTGACCCAAACAATACTCAAACTCGAGAGGCCAAATTTTTTAGACTCATCAAAATGTATTGGAACACAAAGGCCATGGTGGTGCAAGAAATAGCCTTGGAGCACTTAGAACTTGCTTGGATGAGGAAGAAACTCTCACACTTTGAGGGAAAGTTCCAATCGTTTGTCAAAGGCATCTTCGAGCTCATCATAATAGTCAGAGCTCGAATAGATAATGGGGAGTGCATTGACATAGACATGATTCATGAGGCTCCAAAGGTTCTATGAACCACTCCATTATGATCACAGAGGACCCTCTCTTTGCTTCCACTAGCTTGGTTGCACACTTACCTTGGGAACAACAGGGTTTGTGAAAGAGGAGTGTTATTTATCTCCTTATGCTTTTTAAGTATGCCTTTCTTCTAACATTCTTTTGCAGTTTAGTAGGAAGTCGGGTAGAGCTTTAACGAGGCCACAAATATAGTTTCTTTTTTCTCTTCATATACTTTTAGTTTTTTATCCATATCCACTGTAATGCATGCATAATAATCACATATAGCCTATCTAGTCCAAGTGTTTGAACCTAGAAGTTTTGATACCAATATGTAACCACCCCTCCCAACATTTACTTGATTTTACAAGCTCCCAGGGTAAATTTGAGGCTAAGTGATACTATGACATGACCTGACCTCCAAGTTCCAGTGAAGGAAGTGGGGCCTAGAACTGAAAACTTATTGACATCCTATAGGGACTACAAATCACTCAAAAGCTGAAAAACCACCCTAGGCGATTAATCCATGTGCTGGAAACATTTTTCTCTGACCTAGCACCTCAATCGCACTCACAACAAGGAACAAGTGTGATTATGAGGCCCTAGTCGCACGCACAAGCCCGCTTCCATGCAGTTATGGCATAAATTCTCCAGTTCAGTGACAATGGTTCCGAGATCTGATCCACTTTTTTAAGCTAGCCTCCATACCACTGCCCATAACTATTTGTAACTTTCCAGATTCATTATTAATATGATGACAATGCCAAACATTCAAATTTGAAGCTTGAAATTGACCTGGACTTCCTAGAACATGATAAACATTTCATCAAACATATGGTAAACATGTAAGCTGCAGGTCATGAATGCATATCTGATCATAAATCTCTGAATTTCATCTAAGAATCACTAATAAGGTCTAATGCCCTCTCAAGTAGTTGCAACAACACTCAATGTTAGCCCATGCATTCATCAACCATTCAAATACTTATCAAATCATGAACAAGAGTCATAGCTAGAGCACATTATAGAATCAGGATTATAACCAACATATAACTAGAATATTAACCATGATAAATCAACTGTCAAATCAACATAATAACAAGTACAAGTGCTCATATATAATAATAGGAAAATAACTCTTATTAACTTTATGCAAAATCCATCCAAGTCAGGGACTTCCACATACCACCTGACCATAGATTGGGTTGAACCAAATATTTCTTTCAGCCAATCACCTTTGTGCCATATTCCAAGCATGAATATGGGATCTCATGGGATAAACCAAGACATAAACAAACCAAGAATCCAGAGGTTAAACCACCTCCACCCTCAAGCTATTGTAATCTAAACTAAACCAGTCATGAGATCACAAAACCAAACTAATCTTAGATGCCTTAGAATTTATTCACCATACCTTGAGGAATTTGTTTTTCTCCACCCACCTCTTGAGGGCTTCCTAGAGAAAACCATCTCCATCCCCAACCCTTTGTAATTTTCCTGTGACCACCTCACCTAGTTCTAGAACCTTCTGGAAATCCAAAGCTTAACTAAGAATGAATCTCATCACACCATGGTTATCCAAGAAATGGAAATACAAGGATGAAACTATTGTCAAAATAGGAAAAACCGATGCCAGTGTCAACAAATGAACCAAATAAACAAATGCATGTACCATGCATTCACATCTCAGCTAGGAAATCACACATGCAATCTGTTATCTACAAAATCCTCCTACTGAATTTACTGATCTAACCTTCTCCTCGCTTTCCTTTG
This sequence comes from Pinus albicaulis, assembly GCA_034641835.2. Taxonomy (NCBI): domain Eukaryota; kingdom Viridiplantae; phylum Streptophyta; class Pinopsida; order Pinales; family Pinaceae; genus Pinus; species Pinus albicaulis. Next base: position 37,155 of record JAXQQM020065805.1, on the reverse strand, counting down.
ATTGTCTTTTTCTTTCCTCTTCCTTCCTTTGCGTGCTTGCTTTCTCTTCTTGGAGTTGTCTCTCTCTCTAACACTATTCTCAAGCCAAAACTGACCAAAAGTTGTGAGTTGGTTCTTTGATGCCTTTTTATTATTGATATCTCTCTTTTTCTTCATTTTCCTTATTTTTTCCTCTGATTTCCTTAGCATGCAAATATGTGTCTCTTCACCTCCCTTTTTTCCTATTTTCCTTTATTTTCATAAATAAATGCCAATTATTGCTTGTTTTCCTTTTCCAATTTCCATATTCAAATATAAACTAAAAGTGATGCCCACTAAAGTCTTTTCCCAACATTCAACTTGGAATATGTGTCTTGTGATGTTGGTCTTATTTTCGCTTTATTATCCTTTATTACATGAACTTTAACTCAGGGTTGTTATAGATAGCCATCAGGCCTATGTCTAAAGTGCACGATTCTCAAAAAACAAATTGTCATGAACTACCATATACATTCATGAGATGACTCGATATACGAACCTACCAAGACTTTCCACACAAATCTAGGACCACTGAAATCCACTGTAGATTCGAAAGTGCACATGCGATGACTAGTTGAATGCTCGGATTACCAGATACATCCACTAGTCTTATATGCATCCACCCCTTCACGCATATTTAGATGTAACTGACATTGGGGGATGATAAATATATACAATCGAGATACAGTGTTCTTCCAAGAACCATTATACCCTAGATACAATTGCACAATTACTACCAAACTTATAAAAAGGAAAACTTCAAAGGTTTACACCGAAATTTCCTTGAGACCGCGCAATGCCCGACACAATCATTTCTAGGAATATAAACCTAGATCTGAACACTGAATCTCTAAAGCATATACCAATACCATAAAAAAATTAATGGTATTAACAAACCTACCATATATCAAATATTGAATAATGCTAAGAAATGGCTCCAACAACTAGATTTCACAGGAAGTTCACATACCATGCTTCCTTTGTGAAACTTCAAACATCATAGCATCCCACGGATGTACATAACCACATAATTCTCTCTTCGATATCAAAACAAGTATCTATCATATATAACTGAATTATTATACATCACATAACTCTTGCATTACCTCCTTATCATGAAGGTTACTCTACAACCTTAAATAGGGTAGTGAGCCATGATATTCATAATATATCAAATCATTGAAATCACATACTATAACACAATAACTGAGAAACATCAAGAAATATTTCCATATTCATGTAATTAATTATGTAGCTTATGATAATAATAGAAAACAAAGAGACCTATAATTTCAACATAACCATGAGAACATATAAGCAAAGCATTCATCATAAGCATACAAGAATATCAACATTCCTCCATTGGTAATGCTCATTCACACACTTTCATATCACATACTACTCATTGTTCATCATCCATGGTGCAAATATATATACAAATAAATTCACTTATCGAATTAAATTGAATGGCTAGAAACTAAAGGAGGAAATTCAACACTCCACCCAACCATAGGCCAACTACAGTTCAATCTTTCTTTAAGCTACCACCCCCAAGCTAGACTTAGAGTTTGCAGAGTGATTTTCTCAAGGGAATTTCACACCAATATTCGGTCAAACAAACAAATAAGAGGAGTATGATTTTCATGAGGTTTATCAATTTCTCTCTGATAGTAAGCACTACATTGACTCTTTGCATCAATGAAATCAATCACTGGAATTCACCGAAGGATTAGTTAAAGTTATTCTTAGTTCCAGGAGAATGATTTCTTTATCTAGGTGTTTATCAACTGGATTTTCAAGGAATGGTTTGTAGGAGTCTAGAGCTCACTATCTAGTTGTTTTATCAACTTATTTGGCGAGCACTAAGTGCTTTATCAACTTCCTCAACAAGAACTTAGTGGTTTATCATGCCTTTTCAATAAGCACCACAGTGGTCCATCTTGTCTTCCAAGTGGTTTATCAACCTTCCAACAAGTACCCAAGTGTTTTATTAATCTACTCAACAAGATCTAAGTGGTTTATCAACTTTGAAGCAAGAACTTAGAGATTTATCATCTTAATCAACAAACACTAAGTGAATCAAATTTCCATCAAGCCTTGACTAGCCAACTAACACAGGAACATAACACTTTCCTCGTCATGAAATCATAGGGAATGATGACCCAATTATAGGGCACTATCTTGAGACTTTTCGTCTCCCATTACAATTTCTCGAGCACTTCCTTTCCAATACATTCTCTCCACATTACAATTCCTCATTGCTTCTTACTTCCACTTCGCGTTCTACTCTCTTGTATTCCATGTGTTCTCACATCACCTTCCCCCCATATTCTCATTTTTCATGTTGACTTATTTTCCAACACATCCCACGAGAAAGGGGAAAACATGGCCGTCACCCTCCACTCATGCAACCCATACTTAACTTCACTATCTGTTATGCAGACCATTCAATTCTTCGGGGAGATAGGTAGAATGGAAATAAATGAAGTGGGTGTGGTTTGAGTTAAACACTACACACACAACCTCTCCTCCTCAGATTCCTGAATTCGTGTCCACTCCTCCCGCACAATCATAACATGCACCTTTACATAAAATCATATAAACAGATGTACATACTAACATTTACATACAATGTAACAAAACAGATTGTTACAATGGAGATTTACCCCCACATTACCATGAAAATTATTACTCTATAAAAGGGTTTTGTTACAATGAAATGGGCCAATACCATGTCTTATGAATACCACAAGACCAAAAAATAATAACTCACTTCATATGACACTTGTTCATTTGATATTTTTTTAATTAATCAATTTAATTAAAAGGGAAAAATATCATTACTACTTTGGAGATAATTATCGACTTTTGAATTGTGTATACTACTATGAATATTCTAAAATATTCTATGGAGGTTAGATCCCTATCATCCACTAATAATTATTGATAATTAAATTAAATCTTGAAGCAGATGCTCCGATCAACCAAGATAAGTATGACCCCATGTTGAATTCACGGGTTTACCAGATCCCCTGTTCATGTATAAAATCATACATTGGCCATACAAGGCGACCCTTCAAAGCTCGAATTAAATAACATGTCACCGCAATGAATCATCTCTCACTATCCATGTCTACCATAGCTCAACACCTTTTCAATTCACTAAATTAGAGAAACAAAATCATTAGAGAGACTTGAAATTGAGAAGCACCCAAAAAACTTTAGTTGAGAAGATGACTATAAATTTAGCCATTCTTGGCAACCAGTGATCCACTATCTCACTCATTAATTTAATTATCTTTAATTAAATTTATGATATATTTAATTTTCTTTGGTTCCTCAATTTCATATTTTTCTCATTTTTTTTGCTTATTTCCATTTATTTTCCAACATGGCTGATTTGATTCTCTCTAATTTTCCCAATCATTATTATTATTCTGAATTTTCTTTTAATTCTCATCTTCCCCTTTAATTAAGTAATCATCTATTTAAATATGTACCTCATAATTATTTTGTCTCAACATAGTACTCATTTCCTTTTAATTATGTATTTTAAATTTTATTATATATTTACTTATTTATGTAAATATGTTCACTTGACCTTTTCATTCAACATCTATTTTTTTTTCTTTCATTCTAAATTAATTTCATTAATTAGATATCATTTTTGGGATTCAACTGTGTTAAGTAGGTCATTCATCTATGACCATTTTCATGAGAGGTAGTTGTAAATGACTAATTTCTCATGATTTTTTGAATAGTCCACTTACCACTCATTGCATCGGAATTATATTTATATATTTACTTATTTATGTAAATATGTTCACTTGACCTTTTCATTCAACATCTATTTTTTTTCTTTCATTCTAAATTAATTTCATTAATTAGATGTCATTTTTGGGATTCAACTGTGTTAAGTAAGTCATTCATCTATGACCATCTTCATGAGAGGTAGTCGTAAATGACTAATTTCTCATGATTTTTTGAATAGTCCACTTCCCACTCATTGCATCGAGTGATGCTCACAAGGGTGAAGAAGTGGGATTGAAATTAATGAAATGAATCACATAGTGCCAATCATCACTTCCGAGGCTTGCACATGGTAACCAAGACTTCCCGGAAGGTCACCCATCCCAGAACTCCTCTGGCTCAAGCACGCTTAACTGTGGAGTTTTCCCCACAATCAAGCCCACTTAGCAAATGGGCCAACAAGATAAGTGGGCTTGATTGTGGGGAAAACTTCATAGTTAAGCACGCTTGAGCCAGAGGAGTTCTGGGATGGGTGACCTTTCTAGAAGTCTTGGTTACCGGGTGCAAGCCCCGGAAGTGATGATTGACACTATGTGATTCATTTCACTAGTTTCAATCCCACTTCTTCACCCCTGTGAGCATCACCCGACGCAATGAGTGGTAAGTGGACTATTGAAAAAATCATGAGAAATTAGTAAGTTACAACTACCTCTCATGAAAATGGTCATATATGAATGGCTTACTTAACGCAGTTGAATCCCAAAAATGATATCTAATGTAATACACTGCGGAAACCCCTCATACTTTAATTTCATTAACTTATTTTTAACATATATATTACTATTTTATTGTTACTCTAATGACTATTTTATTATTTTAATCTTATTCGTTAACAACTAATTCAAAACTTTCTTCTATAAAAGTATTCACAACACTCATATGTGATCATTTAATTCTCAGGGCCCTCATGATGGATAGGGTGTCCACCCTAAACATTGGACAAGATTAAAAATTAAATCTATGGAGGCCCCATTTCAAAAAAGAGAGGCCTATCAACCTAATTAACATGTAAATAGAGTTTGTTACAATATCATGGATTATCAATACCACATGCCTAAAAAGCCATATCGCATTTCATATGAATTTTTTTTTAATCAATCAATTTAATTAAAAAAATAAAAATAACGTAACTAATTTTAAGACCTTTGATTTGTAATACTAAAAATATTTTAAAATATTCCATGAAAGTTAAATCTATACCAATCACCTAATAATTATTAATAATTAGATTAAAATTTTAAAAACTATATTTCAAAATAAACACACTTATCAAAATAATTACGTTTAAATATTTTAAAAATATTTTTACAAACATAAATTACCTATATCATTAAATTTTGATACATTAAAAAATTAAAACCAATTTAAATTACACTAAAAAAAAATGTTTTACACCCTTCCATAGATTAATTAAAAGATTACGAAACAATCCAAAATTCCTCTAATATCATTAAATAATTTTGAATATTATAGCTAAAGCATCTTTGAAACTCCTCCCTACTTTTTAATAACATTAAAATGATAAGGTTAAAGCATAAGGTTCTTTCAAAAAAGAAACATTACAAAAGGAACATTACATTTACATGCCATCTATTTTTTTCTTAAATTTAATTCTAAGCATTCTTTTTATATTAAGGAAATTTGAACTATAATATTTGTACATTGTATTTGTACATTGAAGGTGTTTCCCTTTTGAAAATTATCAAGCTAGGCATTATCTATTTTTTTCATTTTTATTTGACATTTGTCTCTCAGTTGTTTTGACATGGGTCAAATTTAACTTTAGAAGAAAAATGAAATACATATCTTGTTGTTAAATGGACCATTTTTCAAAATAAAATTTTCTTATATATAAATGAATGAATGATATTTTAACGTCCACAAGACTAAAAATAGTCTATGGGACTATTAGCTTCCTTGGTTTTTTCTTCTGTAATTCAATCCTTTTCTTACTCAAATTGATGATGAGCTGACCCAACCTTCTAACAGTTCCCTCACTGAAAAGACAATGCCATAGAATTTATGCTAACATACTGCAGTAACTGTCCCTGATGTCTTTGAAAACATCACATTCCAAAATGTAATGTTTTTCTGATTCCACTGCCCCAGAAGTGAAAAAATTACATACCCTTTATTCCCAAGCTTCTTTAGGTCTCTTCCAACGTCCCGTTTCACATTGAAGTTGATGTGAGTTTATTCTTAATTGAGCAATAATAACCTTTTCTCTCCATGGAATGCTAGCTCCAATGTACTCTTTTTGTTGGAGATCACAAGTGGGGTTGAATTCCTAAACATAATACTTCTTCTTTCTACACAACTATTTTCCCCATATGCCCTTACGGAGCTTCTCCAACACAAAATTCTTTAACTCCTTGCTATTTATGGGACATGCATTAAGGTAAATATTCCATTTTTGCATCCATTTTTTGTTTTGTTTCATCCATGATTTCTTTCTTTCACTCATACCTTCATTGCAGATAACTTTCGACCATCTATCTCCTCCCATTTTCTCAATTCTTTTTAGATACCTTATAAGATGCACCATGGCAATTACTTTGATGGGAGCTGCCCCTGTTTCACTTAACATTATCTCATAGGGAACCAAAATTTTTATTTTGAACTTGTTCATGATCAAGCATTTTTTAATTTTTTCAATTTGTTTCCATTTTGAAACAGGGATGCTGCTAGCCCACAATTCACACCCATATAATAGCACTAGACAAACTAGGAGTCCAAAAAGTACTTTGATCGTGTTCCAATCCCATAACTCTGCCTCTCTAAATATTTTTTTAAGTGCATATAATTCTTTCCACCCTCCTAAAATTCTTTTCCTTTTGCAATCCTCCCAATTAAGCATGTTGTTGAAATTGATCTTGAGGTACTTGTATTCATTTACTTCTTCAAGAATGTTTCCTTCAAAGAAGAGCGTATGTTGGCTTTGCTTCCTTTTATTAGAGAAAATAATTATTTTGTTCTTACTAGTGTTGACTTGCATCCCTACTGCTTTACAAAAATGCTTAAGGGAATATAGGTACATCTGCAATCCATGGGCCAATTTAGCAACCAGCACAAGATCATTGGCATATAGAAGAAGCTTTATCACAAACTCCCCCATTCGAACACCATCCCCACCTTGGAAATTTAGCCACTCTTCCAGTTTGTCAATATATAAGCAAAAAAGGGCAGGGGATAAAGGGAAACCTTGCTTGACTCCGATGTCACTTCTAAAACTTTTTGAAATTCTTGTTGAAGTTCTAATTTGGACTTTCACCTCTTCATAAAGCCTATGGACAACAACTCTATATTGTAGAGGAATTTGAAGTTATTCCATTCTACGCCACAAATTATCTTTAGGGACTGTGTCAAATGCCTTTTTGAAGTCAACAAAGAAGCAAAATAATTCTTCTTTCCCCCCCCAAACCTTCTCAACAATGTGTCTCAGCGTGATACCATGATCTACTGTAGAACACTTTGGCCTAAAACCTGCTTTCCCTTTTGACCTCTTGTCTTTTACTTATGCCCACTTACTGATTCTATATTCTACCATGCCACTGAAAAGCTTTGCAAATAAAGGATTGATCATAATGGTTCTATAGTTGGAAGGATTATTAATGGCTCCACTTTTAAAAAGGGGAATTGCTAGACTAGTTGTCAAATCCCTTGGAAATCCATGTTGAATGACGTTATTGAATATTTCCATGATGCGCGGTGCCATAATGTTCATTACCCACTTTATATATTCTGCTTGAAGTTCAACCAAGTCCTTTGCCTTCCTTGTTTTCAACTTTTTAATTCATGCCTCCACATTATGTACTGTGAAAAGCTTTGTAGTTGTGTTGATCCTGGGAGGAGGCTACACCTCTAATTCTTTTTCATAGAGTTGCCTTGCATAGTCAAACCACTGATTGGCTGTAATATTATTTTCAAATTGCTTCTTCCTTGGTTGAAGTTCTGCCAAAAACTTTTTGGGTTATTCTTGCCTATATATATCAACTCTTCCCACTTTGTTTGCATGAACTCATATTTTTTCTTTTTTTAAATCTGATTATATAACTTTACATTCATCTTCCCCTCTCCTTCCTTTTTCAAGGCCCTCCTTTCCATTTTTCATTCCTCATCGAACCACGCATATACATAATAATGAAAAACTTATCATGGAGGAACTTATTAGATTTGCCCTAGGAAATTGGTGGGTGGGGAACCAAGTGGCACGAATATAATTTTTTAAATTTATTAAAAGTAATGGACCATTTGCTAAATATAATTTGCTTATATATAAATGAATGTTATAAATAATAATGAGGAACTTATCATGGAGGAACTTACTAAAATTGAAATAATCTCAAATATCTAGGAAATTGGTGGTGTGGCACTAATATATATATATATATATATATATATATATATATATATATATATATATATATAATTTATTAAAAATAAATGCAACCTAACAAACTCTGTAAGGTTATGCATATGTTGAGCGTATTCCATTGAGGATCAATCTAGGCCCTCAATTTTAAAAAAAAATAATAATCCTCATCCACCTTAAGGTGAAATAAAAAGCCTTCCGTAATTAGATAATAATAATAACAATAACAATAATAATAATTTAATTTTAAGAGTATGCCTGTATTAGATATTAAATTTATATATGATATTTTTTTTTATTTAAGTTTTATAAAGGTATATATATTTTAATCATTTCCCTTTAAATTGAAATAAAAAGATGTTGAAAATTAAATAATAATAATAATTTGATTTTTTTTTTCCAAGTAAAATTGATCTATTAACAAAGGGATAAAGTTACATCGTGACCGGAGTAAAAAACTACTGCTTTGGAGGCAGAATTTTCAAGAAAAAACAGAGATGGAGACTGCCCATTAACAGGGAAACCAGTCTGAAAAGATTGCCATAACCCACGCAGGGAAGCGTGATGTGATCTTCCAGAGTTTCTTGGAACCAAAAATATACAAAAGAGAAGCCAAAAAACTCCATAACCGACAGCACTGAAAAAAACCCAATAGTTTGGGCCACAGGAAAAGAAGAAAACCTTACAGAAAGCCAGCTAATCTTCTGGAGGTTCCTCAACGATCCGACACCAACCTGAGGCGAGCATATCTCTGGCAAGCGCGTCTTCGGAAGCTGAGGGACCAGGATCAGCAGGAACCATAACCTCATCAGGGATACTGCTAGCATGAACCCCCGGAGTCTGCATCGGCTCTCTACCCCTTCCCATCTGGATATTTCATGTTCTGGGCAATATCCGCCCCAAGACCAGCAGAATGCAAACTTGTCTCCCCCAGCTGGCTTTCCTCCAGAAAGACCACCGAAAATATAGCAGTAATCCTAGGGCGGGTCAGGGAACTGTTGAAAATGAAGCGCGCAGAGCCAGTAGTGGGAGGAGGACGAGGAGCAGGGGAGTTCCAACAATGGTGAATGTCAAGATGGCGCCCTCTCCCACTACGTGTTCGGGGGTAATGGCCAGTTCCCAAACCATTGGAGTGAGAAGGCGTAACCGAGGAGGGGCTAGACTGCTCATTTGAGGGATGACCCCTGGAGCCTCCTCTGCGGCTCCGCATTCTGTGGCGTAGCCGAGGCATAGGGGGGAGCAAATGAGACCAGTGAGCAACAGAAGCAGTGGAATAAAGCCTCGAGTAGAGACTTGTGGCCCGATAAAATATCCAGGGGTTATGTGGAGGCTGAGTAACACTTGGACCAGAGCGCAGCTCCAACAGAAAGACCCTCTCCCAGCACTGATAAAAACGACAAGTGAAACCAACGCAAAACAGAGTGAAAGCAAAGACCAGGAAACAATTAACACGACGCAAATGAAACAAACCCACCGAGGGCTCATCGCCATCCCTCCCTTTAACTATCCCTCTCATGCACAGAAGATCACCCCTCATTACTGAAGCACTGAAGCGGATCGAGCAGAAGCGTGCGAGGGCAGGAGCCTGTGCGGTGGGAACCGAGAGAAGTCTGGAATCCTGTGAACCCATGGCTTTGGTATCTGTAGTGTTTAAATGCAGCAATCTATCACACAGAGTGCGATTAAACTCAATGTACTGATCGGGCAGGTGACGGCTTACCTCGCCGCACCTCTGTCCCATCACGTTAAACCTCCACTTGTACACCCGCATCCGGGAAATAATAATTTAATTTTAAGGGTATGGCTAGATATTTAATTTATATATGATATTTTTTCATATAAATTTTATAAAAGTATACATATTTTAATCATTTCCCTTTTGAAAATGGTCACGTTAGATGTTATCTAGCTTTTTCATCTCTATTTGACATTTGTATGTGTGCTATTTTAACATTGGTCAACTTTAACTTAAGAAGAAAAAATATTTACAAATCTTATTGTAAAATGGACCATTTTTCAAAATAATTTTTTCTTATATATAAATTAATGTTATAAATAATAATGATGAACTTATTAGAATTGGAATAATCTCAAATCCCCAGGAAATTGGTGACAGCCACGTATTTTTTAAATTTATTAAAAGTATTGGACCATTTTGCTAAATAAAAATTGTTTATATATAATGAATGTTATAAATAATAATGAGGAACTTATCATCTAGGAATAATCTCAAATCCCTAGGAAATCGGTGGGTTTATTAAAAATCAATGCAACCTAAAAAACACTGTAATACACTACAACCGTTTATAAACATTAAGACTATGCAAATGTTGAGCATATCCCCCTGAGAATCAATATAGACCCTCAATTAAAAAAATAAAAATAAAAAGTCAACATATCCTCATCCACCTCCTCATCCACCTTAAGTTGAAAGAAAAAGTGTTTGACAATTAAATAATAATAATAATGATGATGATTTATTTTAAGATTATGGATATATTAGATATTAAATTGATATATGAGATTTTTTCATTTAAAGTTTATAGAAGTATATATATTTTAATCTTCTTTTAATTTGAACCTATAACATTTTACCAAAGAAACATATACTCTTAACAGTGGTTTTATATATAAATGGTGTAGCTAGACATTGTCTACCTTTTCATCTCTTCTCTTTTGACATGGGTCACCTTTAACTTAAGAAGAAAAAATAATTACATGTCTTATTGTAAAATGGACCATTTTTCAAAATAATTTTTTCTTATATATAAATGAATGTTATAAATAATAATGAGGAACTTATTAGAATTTGAATAATCTCAAATCCTTAGGAAATTGGTGGGTGGGGAGCCTGATGGCATGAATCTAATTTTTTACATTATTAAAAGCAATGGACCATTTTGCTAAATAACATTTTCTTATATATAAATGAACGTTATAAGTAATAATGAGGAACTTATTAAAATTGGAATAATCTCAAATAATTTTTTAAATTTATTAAAAATCAATGCAACCCTACAAACTTTGTAATACACTAAAAAAGTAAAGAGATCCTCATCCACCTAAATTGAAATAAAAAGCCTTGGAAAATTAAATAATAATAATAATAATGATAATTTAATTTTAAGATTATGGATATATTAGATATTAAATTGATATATTAATTTTTTCATTTAAAGTTTATAAAGGTACATATATTTTAATCCTCTTTGAATTTGAACCTATAACATTTTACCAAAGAAACACATATTCTTAACGGTTGTTTTATATATATTAAATTTCTCTCATTTATATTTATACTTTGTTAATATGAAATTAAGATTTATAATTTCTTCATTCTACAATAAAAAACAAATATATGTAAAATAAACCATTCAATTATGTGAAAAATTTTCAAACTATAAATGCATAGTATATACTTAGTAGGTAATCCTTCAAATCAAAATTCTTAAGATAACTCCCACACAAAATTGCTTTAATTAACTATGATAAAGTCCCACCTTAAATCATGTTTAACCTTAGACATTATTGGGCATTTTATATTTAATCGATTCTTCATCACATTCTACACATCAATTAATTTTTTTAGCGTTCCAGTCGACATTCATAAATATTTATGTTTTATTATATATCAATGTTCTGGTTGGTTGAATTGTTGTGGTTAATGTGTTTTGGTATTTGGTTAGTTTCACTATTAAGATTTATTTGGATGAGTAGCACTAATTGTTTGAGATAATGCCTCATTTATGATGCATACTAAAGTTTAGGGATTGGTTTGATTTGTTGGAGGATGTTGAGAGATTCTCTCAACCTCTCCCTCCAAGAATGGAATAAGTTGGATCTCACTCCAACTATATATATTTGATGTATCTCTGTTTATTAAAATATAGAAATTATTATTGTGTGAATTCGGTTCAATGGATGCTCTCCATTTTTCTAATTTGGTATCAGAGCGCTGATATGAATGGAGCGCAGAATTTTGAGATGAGCTGCCTCTCGTTCTGAGAGAAGAAGCGTGAAATTTTCTGTTTAATACCGGCAGTCAAGACGCTCAGGATTAGGTCACGAGTACGAGTCCCTTCTCTCCTCTCGTGCTTCAATAACGTTAAGCACTTGAATCTTTCTGTGGGTCAATTGATCAATTTGCAGGATTAGGTGAGAATTGTTCGACGCTTCTGAGGCTGTCACTCGAGCTTGAGCCTTTCGTCGACATTACCGAAGCGATGGAGCCCGCCACGCTGCCGTAACCTGCAGGAATTGTCCTTGAACTTCTAACGTGAGGAATTGAGGGAGTTATGAAACTGGCCTTATGCAATTTTCTGGCGGTGCAGTGTACTGGCCTTCTGTATGATGTTTAATAGTTTTTCGGAATTGAGTGGGTGCTAGAGTTGTTCAAACCACAACAGCAAATGAAGCATCAAATCAACGCAGTCCACGTATAAATAAAAACTAGGGCAACTCTACTTTTTCATATTGTAGTTTTTGCAGAGTTATTTTTTTTGTGAAAGATAATGATTTTCTGTCCAACATGGAGCATCTTGTATTGGAAAAGTTTTATGGCAGTAATTTCCACACATGGAAGGTAAAAATTCAACTGCAAATGATGAGTAGGAATATGTGGGATATCGTACAAGGCACGGAAAAGGCACTTATAGATGCTAAACAATTGCTTGAATGGGAAAAAAGAGAGGAAAGAGCCAAGTCTATCCTTGGACTATCACTTGCAGATTCCCAGCTACATCATATTGACTTACAGAAATCTTCTGCAGCAATATGGGATGAATTAAATAAGGCATTTGGGGCAAAGGCTATTAACATAAATTTTTTCTTAAAGTTACAATTGTTTAAACTCCAAATGCATAGTGAGACATCATTGTCAGCACAAATAAATGAGTTAAAAGCTTTGATAAGACAGTTGACAGGTATTAATTCTAAAGTAGACGAGGATGATGCAAAAGCAATTTTATTAAATAGCTTGTCTTCAAAATATGATAATGTCATATTTACTCTAAGTCAAATGTCACTTCAAACACTTGATGATATGATAGCAGTTCTTATGGCATAAGAAAAGAGGTTAGGTGACACAGAGGCTAGTTCACACAATGACCTTGCACTATTCTCCAAGGGAAGGGTGAATAAAAATAAGACGGAATGCTTCTATTGTCATAGATATGGACATACAACATTCAATTGCAAAATTCGGGCCCAAGATCTTTTGAATGGAAGATAAAAAAAGTTAGCCTATGCAACATTTTCAGAAGATTCACCTGATGCTATATTTGAAGACTCTTCAAGTGACAATGAATCTTCAGAACCATCTCTCAAACTTTTCTAAAGAACGTTTTGTGATGTGATGTGAAAGTGTGTGGTGTGGTGTGGAATATATCATTATAGTGTGGGATTTAAGTTTATATTTGTGTAAAGGTCACTTTGTAAGCTTGATCACTGATCATACCCTGTACCTAGAATATTTTCCTATACGACTGTTGAAATTTATTCTTTGAGGTTATTTCACAGATGGAAATATTTCAATAGGGTAGTTCAGTGTCGAGACTCTTCTTCGGGGGTGTCAAGAATCTTTAATCTTACAATTCAGCATTGATGGTCAGAAGCAGGTGTACTTTAAATGAGTTGAAAGGTAAACTCGAAGATTTGAAGAAAGAAAGAGAGGAATCCAGAAGACTGCAGAGTGGGTAGAGTTGCCGATGAAGACTAGTCAGACAAAGACAAATTTTGTAATTGTAATTTCAGTATTGTAAGTTTTCTGTAATGTAGGCATTATGGGAGGGTGTTTGAGATAATGCCTCATTTATGATGCATACTAAAGTTTAGGGATTGGTTTGGTTTGTTGGAGGATGTTGAGAGGTTCTCTCAACCTCTCCCTCCAAGAATGGAATAAGTTGGATCTCACTCCAACTATATATATTTGATGTATCTTTGTTTATTAAAATATAGAAATTATTATTGTGTGAATTTGGTTCAATGGATGCTCTCCATTTTTCTAATTCTAATTTTGTATAACGTTACTGATAAATTAAGAGTACAATCACAGATAGGAGGAAAACCCTGGATTTTTATTTATTTGAGAATAGCTACTCTGTTTTTTTCTTTGCTAGTTTTCTTAAAGTTGATTGTGGCATGGTTATGGGCAGCTTTGCTGGACTATGTGGTAGACGTGACGCAGAAGAAGGTAACAGTTAGAGGGCGTGTGGATCCCTAGAAGAGGATGCAACGAATTAGATTAATGGCCAACGACAAGAAGAGAAAAACCATCCATCAATTTGAGGGGGCGGGGGCTGAAGGATATTCTACTGATGATTACATGGAGCAGCAGGAGTACTGCAGCAAGAGGTGGAAGGTGCTGAAATCAAGGGATGATATTCTGATGATGAAAGGGGCCTGCTATTTTCGATGTGCCTCGTCTTAGAGGAATCTATCTCACTATTGTAGATGTGTACATACTTTTTCTTATGATTACTGGTATCACCAGTCCAGAGATTTTTGTAAACAGTGAAAATTACGCACTCTCCCAATTTCACGCCCTGTTCGTGGTTGTGCTGATTTGTTGGTGTAGTGGAGGTTGTTAATGTCATGCTAGAAAATTTGGACTATTTCTATTTGTTTGTCGTTCTCGAATTGAAGTGTCGAGCCGCAGATTCAAAACCCCAAAAATCTGCATGTTCTTGCAAATCATTGTTTTAGGCGTTTATTCGCAGGGGAACATTGCGCTTAATGACCTTACAAACAGAGACATCTAGATTTGGATAAAGGAAGTGGACGAAGTAAGAGAATTTTATTTTATTTTTATTTTTTTTTAAATTGAAAAAAATTATCATAATTTATTTATTAAATTAATATTGGGATTATCATTATTGTGTCTTATCATTATTATTCAAGAAAAATTAAGTCACTTAAAATTATTGGCTACTGGTTTAAAAGAAAGCACGCTTTCACTCTCTTCACTTTCACTCCTTTCAAATGTTATTGAGCCTTGCATTATTAATTTGTTTCTTTATATCCAAAATAATTTTTTAAACACACAAAAATAATTTTAGAACATATTTCAAACCCAGAAAAACTAAGTCATCTAAAATTATTGGCTAATGGTCCCAAAAAAAACACTCTTTTACTCTTTTTCAAATGTTATTATTGGCTAATGGTCCAAAAGAAAGCACGCTTTCACTCTTTTCAAATATTATCAAGTCTTACATTATTAGTCTCTTTCTTTATATCCAAAATAATTTTTTAAACACACAAACATAATTTTAAAACATATTCCAAACCCAAAAATATGACTATTAAAAAATATTTTAAACAAATTTTATTTTAATTATTGAAAATTTTCCTTGGGATTGTCTATTTAGATGTCTTTTTCGTTTTCCTAGTTGCACTTGGTGGAATCAGTTACACATTTCTGTTGAAATCACAATGTTTAATCACATTTTAGAAAAAGTGGTGTAAAGATATCTAGCTCTCCCGAAACTATGAAAAATGTTTCATGATAATGAATGAAGGTGTACTATTAAGATAACATGTTTCATTGATTAGTATCAAGGTTGATCTACAAAATAGGTTGATTTCAAAATAGTGTGATGTTTAAAGTTTGTTTGTTTGTTTTTTTTTTTTAAGTGTTGATGTTGGAAATGAATTAATTATGAAGGATATTTGAAGGAAAAGTGACCTGTCAGTGGCACATGATGAATAGAAATTGCTTACATAGTTTAAACATCCTAGAAATCTCTGCAATTGAGTTTTGTCCAGAATGATGTCTGGAAATTTATCTGCAAACTGAAGAGCATGGCTCTGTAAAGAAATTTTTCCATTTTCTATACTATGCCCTAGAAACTTTATTTTGGTCCTACATAATTCCATTTTCTTCTTACTTAGGACCAACCCATTTTTCTGGACCAACTTCATGAAAATTCTCAAATGTTTAAAATGGTCCTGGAGATTTTTAGAGAAAACTAGGAGATCATCTATATATGCAAGTAACCACTCATTATATGGCTTAAAGATGGAATCCATTACCTTCTGGAACTTAGAAGGTGCATGCTTTAAACCGAATGGCATCACATTCCATTCGTAGTGTCCTGCTGGCACACTGAATGTCGTTTTCCATTTGTCTTCTTCTTTTATGGCTACTTGCCAGAAACCAGATTTTAGATCAAACTTTGAGAAAACTTTGGCTCCGGATATCCTACTCAGCAGATCTCCCTTGTACGGAATAGGATATGTATCATCTGCAAGAACAGAGTTAAGAGGCTTATAATTTATAACAAGTCTAGGAATACCTCTTATCTGTTCACTCCTCTTATTGACGTAGAAGCCATAACAGTTCCATGGACTGTTAGACTCCCTGATCAGCTTTCTTTGCAGTAGCTGATTTCTTTCCTTTTCACAGAGCTGTCTGTATTCTTTTGACATGGAGATAGCTCTGGATTTGCATGCTTTGCCCGTATATCCGTCCTTGTAGGGCAATTCTACACAATGCTGCTTGCGATGCTAGAATGCATTAGGTTCTTCTGAGCAGCAAGTGTTTTCAAACTGTTTCTTTAATTCAGATATCTGTCTCTGAATCTCTGGAGAACTCAACTGATCTTCAATTCTGATCATACTCTTGTGATATTTGAGTTCTTTTAGACTATTTTCTACTTTGTGAAGTTCCTGCATAGCCAACACCATTGTAGAAACTCTAGGATTAGATATATAGGGAAGTTCTATCCTCTTACCCTGATTATCAGATGTAGGCACTGTAATAAAATAGCCCGGAGATTTATCTGGAAACCTGAAAGAACCATGGGGCTCTACTGCTGCTAAAAATACATTTCCCAAAATGCAGTCAACTGGAATTTCAGCAATTGCAAACTTAAGTTTGACACAATGGGAATCAAAGCAAACAACAGCTTTTGGAACTTCAAATTTTAACTCTTGCTTTCCAAGTCCTATGATTTTTCTGGTAGCAGATACCCAGGATCTAGAGGGAACAATTTTCTTGGAAAGGATATTTACATCTGCTCCTGAATCTATTAATGCAGTCACTTTATATATTTTACCTTCAACACAAATATTTACCTTGACATGGTGTTGTTGGTATTGAACTGCAAGGACATGCATTTCTCTGAATCCAATTTCTGGATCTGGCATTCCTTCAGCAATATCCACTTGTGTATTTGAAGATTGTCCTGGAGCAGTATGCAAAGTGTAATTTGTGTTTCTGCCCGAGAGAGAGCTAGAAAGATGAGAGCCTCTTTTTGCCATTTCTAGCTGTGCAACTTGTGATTTCAAGGCAGAAATTTCTGACTTCATTGAATGTATCTCCTTACTCACCTCCCCCAAAGTGAGTGTACGAACTTTGCTTGAATTATACTGGAGATACGTTTTGGTATTTCGTTCGTAAGAAGCATCAACAAAATTAGGCTTCTTACTAGATGATGTACTGGAGGAACCAATACCATGCTGCATAAAAATTTTCAATAATGCAGCTTTCAAGTCTCCTTCCTCCATGGTGCGGATCTGTGCAAACACTTTGAGATCATCTTCATCATTTTGTGCCATGAGGACTTTTAACTTTCCTGAGAATTATTCTGGGAGAGAGCCATCAGAAGAGAAATTTGAATCATCATCAGAACAAGCACAATGACAATTCTATGAGTCAGAACATTGACAATAAGCATGAACCTCTTCTTCAGAAGAATAAGAAACAGAAGATTCAGAGGAAGATTCTAAATGTGAATCTTCGGCTGCTTGCTGAATAGCAAGACGGTTACAGTCTTCTGTCTTGTGAAATTCAGATTGGCACACACGACACCTGTCTTCAATTTTAATGGCGGTGCTTGTGCTAGCCTGATTTTTGGGCTGTGATTTCTTACCACAACCTCTTTTAGACTCAAGAGTTGTGGGACACATATTGGAAGTATGGCCATGTTCACCACAGAGCCAACAAATAACACTCTTCATTCTCTTAAGCTTATGATATTTAGGCTTGATGTCCATGGGAGTGTAGTAATGAGTCTTGTAGTTATCTCTGTAATAACCTTTTCTTCCTTTGGTTTTTTTCCTTTTTTGGGGTCTGAGCTCGCGTCTCTTTTCAACGCTCAGTCTGTAAGTGGAGGCTCTGGTTCTGCGTTGAGCCTTCTTTGTTTTTCTTTTTGTCTTCCTGCGAGTAACCAAAGGATCATCAATGGTTATACCATACTTAATGCATAAAGATTTGGTACCAGGCAATCTGTTCAATTTATCAATAGATTTTGTCATCTTAGAGCTGGTACAAAGAGTTATCAATACCTTAGTGATAATAGAATAGATTTCTCCCCATAGATAAACTTCAAGAGGCAAGGGGAAGACTTCTTGCAGCTTTAATATATCAACTAATTTGGATGGAAGTGTTGCAAGGTATACTTGTTTCCACAGAATATTCTTTGGTTCTTTGACTAGATATATCCGTTGTATCCAGTCTCTGTGGAAGTCTTCAAACTGGTTGATATTCCTACACTTCAGATTCATTAAAATCATTTCATGCTTATCTGACAGTGTAATATCATCACCACAAAAATGTTCTTGGATCATAGCAGTCAGTGCACCAATCATATTATTCTGAGGGGTGCCATCGGGATGAAACATAATATCCCCATTCTCATCTTTTAAAATTTCCTTCTCCATTTTCTCAATCATCGCAGGAGAGGATTCAAGTTCTCACCACCTGGCAAGTGTTCCTGTAAAACACTGCATTAAATTTTTGTAGGATTCAACTTCAGTCTTGCTTGCAACACACATGAGCCTATATTCTGTAATCATTTGATCAAGCATTTGCCTGATCTGTGCAGTAGTTAGATTATCTAAATTCCATTCTTTATGACTATCTGCATGAAATATTTCCCTTGGGGGAATCTTTCCAACTCCATATAGATCAGGGGCAGGATGTTTGGTGAACTGAGGCTCAAGTGGCTCATAAATAGGAAGAACTTGATGTTCTTTATCAGACTCGGAGATGAGGGTTTTGGTAGATATCATTTCAGATTGTTGTTTATTTTCAAATGCATCAGCTTCTTTAGGGAGAAGAAAAGCAAACTTAGAGACAAGGCTTTCACTAAGTTCATGAGTATGAATGGCTTTTCCCTTATGCAAAAATGAAGCTGGTATAGGCTTATCTACTTTCTTCAAACTCATTCTGTCTACTTTGTCAGACAGATTTGAAATTAAATGCCGAGTAGAGATAGAATTTTCTATGACACAATTCTCTACTTCATTAATCTTTTTAAAATATTCTAAAGAATAATCTTTAGTAACAGAGGAATTATACTGTACAGAATTTAAAACATTATTCACATTATTGATAGAGACTTGGACTCTATCAATTTGATCTTTGATTGTGGTAGCTTTTGCTACATTTTTCTCTAGGCCAGTGAGAGCAGTATTAGTCCAATTGACTTGTTCACTGACTTTCTGAATTCTACCTTCAACACCTACTGCAGCAGTATCCTTCTGAACTAAAGGATAAGCATTGGCTGAATTATGACCTTCTCCTAACACAATGCTTTTGAAAGGAGGATGTGAGGTAGAAGTCTCAATTTTGCTACCATCTGTGGCTATCCAAGAATGTGAAGAAGATGATGTAGAATCATTCATCAAAACATTATCTGATTCTTTAGCTTTCTTCCATGAATAAAAAGAAATCCAAACATTTTATTTTTCCATGAAATCTTTCCATTCATTTGCTAATGCTATATTCTCTTCAGGAGTGTGTGAAAGATAAAATTCAGTAGCCTGGGGATGTGTATAAATATCCTAGTTCAACATCTGTTTCATCCATGAAGCAAGGATCTGATGTTTAGAACATCCATCCATCAAAGTGTAAAACTTATGGATTTCAGGGACTGATGGTCTTTTGCAGTCTTTTGGCAGATCTTTAAATCTGCATTCAGGGATCAATCTATCTTTTTCTTCTAAGTATCCAAGTCCATACTTAGGATAATTTGCAGGCCTCATGTTTGTAAAGATGGCAGTTAACCCGGGGTCTTCATTTTCTAGTGTTGGCACTAGATGCATCATAAGAACATGTTCATCCTCATGTGGAAACAGGATGTCTGTACATTTGGGATTAGGACAGGGGGTGACAGAGGTGGACGGAGGAGCTTCACCAGTCCTAACATTGTGGTTCTTATGAATAACCAGATATGCAAGCTGACTCAGGTTTACTTGCTGTTGACATTGAGGACATGCAGCTGAAATCGGCTGGAAATTAACTAACTGAGCAAATTCAAAAAGAGAAAGATGCTGACAAGAATTTACAAGACTGGAACACGCAGTATCTGACAAACTGGGTGGAATGTACAGTGAAGACTTTTTACATTCAGATTCAATCCTATGCCTGTCTATTGTAGATCTTCTTGGAAAAGACAAAGTGGCAGTGGATTGGTCTTCTGTGATATTTGCAGAAGTTATTTTCTGAGCAGAGATGGGTTTAGGATTTGGCACTACCCAGTGTTCTGGAAAAGTTAGATCCTCCCACTTAATGGCTTGGTGCTCAACCTTGGGGGAATCATTCCAACTCCATATAGATCAGGGGCAGGATGTCTGGTGAACTGAGGCTCAAGTGGCTCATAAATAGGAAGAACTTGATGTTCTGTATCAGACTCGGAGATGAGGGTTTTGGCAAATATCTTTTCAGACTGCTGTTTATTTTCAAATGCATCAGCTTCTTTAGGGAGAAGAAAATCAAACTTAGAGACAGGGCTTTCACTAAGTTCATGAGTATGAATGGCTTTTCCCTTATGCAAAAATGAAGCTGGTATAGGCTTATCTACTTTCTTCAAACTCATTCTGTCTACTTTTTCAGACAGATTTGAAATTAAATGCCGAGTAGAGATAGAATTTTCTATGACACAATTCTCTACTTCATCAATATTTTTAAAAGATTCTAAAGAATAATATTTAGCAACAGAGGAATTATACTATACAGAATTTAAAATATTATTCACACAATTGATAGAGACTTGAACTCTATCAATTTGATCTTTGAATGTGGCAGCTTTTGCTACATTTTTCTCTAGGCCAGTGAGAGCAGTATTAGTCCAATTGACTTGTTCACTGACTTTCTGAATTCTACCTTCAGCACCTACTGCAGCAGTATCCTTCTGAACTAAAGGATAAGCATTGGCTGAATTATGACCTTCTCCTAACACAATGTTTTTGAAAGGAGGATATGAGGTAGAAGTCTCAATTTTGCTACCATCTGTGGCTGTCCAAGAATGTGAAGAAGATGATGTAGAATCATTCATCAAAACATTATTTGATTCTTTATCTTTCTTCCATGAATAAAAAGAAATCCAAACATTTTCTTTTTCCATGAAAGCTTTCCATTCATTTGCTAATGCTATATTCTCTTTAGGAGTGTGTGAAAGACCAAATTCAGTAGCCTGGGGATGTGTATAAATATCCCAGTTCAACATCTGTTTCATCCATGAAGCAGGGATCTGATGTTTAGAACATCCATCCATCAAAGTGTAAAACTTATGGATTTCAGGGACTGATGGTCTTTTGCAGTCTTTTGGCAGATCTTTAAATCTGCATTCAGGGATCAATCTATCTTTTTCTTCTAAGTATCCAAGTCCATACTTAGGAGAATTTGCAGGCCTCATGTTTGTAAATATGGCAGTTAACCTGGGGTCTTCATTTTCTAGTGTTGGCACTAGATGCATCATAAGAAAATGTTCATCCTCATGTGGAAACGGGATGTCTGTACATTTGGGATTAGGACAGGGGGTGACAGAGGTAGACGGAGGAGCTTCACTAGTCCTAACATTGTGGTTCTTATGAATAACCAGATATGCAAGCTAACTCGGGTTTACTTGTTGTTGACATTGAGGACATGTAGCTGAAATCGGCTGGAAATTAACTAACTGAGCAAATTCAAAAAGAGAAAGATGCTGACAAGAATTTACAAGACTGGAACACGCAGTATCTGACAAACTGGGTGGAATGTACAGGAAGACTTTTTACATTCAGATTCAATCCTACGCCTGTCTATTGTAGATCTTCTTGGAAAAGACAAAGTGGCAGTGGATTGGTCTTCTGTGATATTTTCAGAAGTTGTTTTCTGAGCAGAGATGGGTTTTGGATTTGGTACTACCCAGTGTTCTGGAAAAGTCAAATCCTCCCACTTAATGGCTTGGTGCTCAACCTTTTGGTTCTTGGGATCTGTCATGACTATGACACTAGTTTTTGAATCTCTGCTGGGGGCATGGAGGACTGCGGGAAACATAGTACTTGTATGACGGAAACATCCTCTGGTCTGTATAGCGATATTGTTTTTTTTTCTTCTCATGTCAAATCTAGATGTTTGGATTTGAAATTGTAATATATCGCTCAATGTTTCGTCGTAGACATATACAAAGAAATTTGGGTAACAGTCAAACCAGACTGGACCATTGGACGATGGCGCAACTATTCCTCCTATTAGGGAATCTGTATATTTGTTATGGGTTAGGTCACGGACAGTGGCTAACACATACGTATCTAGTCCCGTATGGACTAGGGCATTGATTCCCACCCATATACATCCTAGATGTAGGAATTTCATTCCCAATTTCTTGGCTTCTACTTGGAGCTGTTTGGGATTTAACAGCGGAATGGTCTGGACACAACCATATTTTTCCTCTATAGAACTTATGGATTCTTTTATTGTGATTCTCGTGGCAGCCTTGAGATGCCACACACTTAGATCTGCATAAACCTCAGATGCAGATATCTTTGGTAGAACCCATTTGGCTTGAGGCTCGACCTCTTCATACAACAACTCTGATTGATTTAATACTCTACTTGAAGAAGATGCAAACATGTCTCTGAGAGGGTTTTGGGTGGCCCTATCTTGTTCTTCAAGTTCTCAGAAAGAAACAGATTTCCTCATTGAGTCCATATCAACTTATAAAGAGAGGAAAAGGATTAAGTACTGACCTTTTCTCGAACCAGATTCGATAGTCAACCTTGACTACTGGCTCTGATACCAATTTCTAGCAGGGGATTCAACAAGCTTGCTTAGCACCGCACACGCAGGCGGACTTGGCCTTGCTAAGTGTCTCCTTTGTCAATTTCTCAAAACTTCTTTATGTGAACCCAGCGATGAACCCATACACGAACCTACTCCCACGTTCTTGCATCAAACAACCTTTTTCGCAGCTTCCCTTGCCTTTTACGGCCTTGGCGTACCTCAGTGGTTTGGCGAACCTCTGGCGAACTTCTAGCGAACTTTCAAGACTTTGAGAATGACAAATAGTGTCTTAGTAGACAATTTAAATGTACAGAGTAACAATACTTAACAATGCGGAATTCCTGAAAAATACTTCTCTCTTTATTGATATCAGATTGATATTACAGAGCAAATTACAGGACTCAGAATATATGTCTGGAAATCAAGATCTCCTTTCAGAGATTGACTGCAGTGGCATTTACCAGACTTAGGCTACACAATAAATGTGCGAGCTCTACTGGAAGCTTCCTGGCCAATTGCAGACTCTGTCTTAGAGTTCTTTACAGAACACACAACACACAGACAGACTTAATTACAGATTCAATCTATGATCAGGCCACTTTAGGTTCTTGCCTATGCCGAGCACATAGACATGCAGGATTCTCTGATCACCTAAGACTGGAGACTAAGATCCGTGTTGCAAGCAGATCGCGAGATTTCGCGCAGATGCAGAGCAGGGAACTCAGACTCGACTCAAAACACAAATGCAAGACTCCAAATGTCGATGCCTCAAGAATGAGCCTAACCCTCCTTATATAGGAAATGAGGGGGGACAAACATTCCTGTAGAGCCATCATATTATTGACAAGTGGATGGCGAATCATTTCTTTCGGGTAACACCGAAGTGACATCCGCGCAGAGATTCGTTCCTTCCGACACATGTGACAGTGTGTGGGTACTACACAGTGGATACCTTTAATGTCCAAGGCCCACGAGGAAACATAATTATAAGTACAAAGAGGATGCTTTTCTGAACAGGTAAAAATCCCTCGGGAAAAGACCTGTCACTGTGAACCCGTGACTGGGTAATCATACATAATGGATACTTTTGTTTGAGCAGAGCCCATGAGAACCGCTTGTACTAGCTACATCAGATTCTTCCAAGATTTTTATTCCTGGAAATCTGAGGGTAGGATACAGATAATCATCCCAGGCCTTTGTGTATATCTGCCGTACAATCATGGGTTTATTCAATATGATTTGATGTTTTATCTTGGTCATGACCAGCCATTGATGATGCATTTTCATATGAGAAAATAATACATAATTTATTAATCTATATTCAAGCTGCTCGATGTCTCTCACAGTCTGACATGGAGTGTGGAAACATTCTCCTATTTTCTCTAGGCAGTCTTCACATTTACTCTGCTAGTATGACTCAAAATAATAGGGATCCATACTGTAATCACTTAACCCATAGTTGAACCACCAAATGTCAAGCCATGGCGGTTTTCGATTCCTTTGATTTATCCAAGTGGGACCAAATTTGATCTTGGTGTAATGAGTCTCATTACGGCCATCCTTGTTCATGAGGTTCCACCAGTGATTTTTATATCCTGCAAAATTATACACAGTGTCAGGAAAAAGCAAGTTAGGATCATCACCTAGCCACATGCGGAATTCAGCCAGCCAATCTTTTCCTGGGTACCGTGTCTTATTGATAGCATAGGATTTACTGAAGATATTTGATCTGTTGCTACCGCTAGTACCAATAATAGCAAGATCACAGAAATCTTCAGATAGAGATCTTTCAGCTTCTTTTGAAGCTGCCATGCAGGTAGAATACATCATATCATGGATCCATCGACTTCCTTTCTTCCTTTGGATGTTTTCCTTTTCTGGGGTCTGAGCTCACGTCTCTTTTCAGTGCTCAGTCTGTAAGTGGAGGCTCTGGTTCTGCGTTGAGCCTTCTTTTCTTTTCTTTTTGTCTTCCTGCGAGTAACCAAAGGATCATCAATGGTTATACCATACTTACTGCAGAAAGATTTGGTACCAGGCAATCTGTTCAATTTATTAATAGATTTTGTCATCTTAGAGCTGGTATAAAGAGTTATCAACACCTTAGTGATAATAGAATAGATTTCTCCCCATAGATAAACTTCAAGAGGCAAGGGGAAGACTTATTGCAGCTTTAATATATCAACTAATTTGGATGGAAGTGCTGCAAGGTATACTTGTTTCCACAGAATATTCTTTGGTTCTTTGACCAGATAGATCCGTTGTATCCAGTCTCTGTGGAAGTCTTCAAACTGGTTGATATTCCTACACTTCAGATTCATTAAAATCATTTCATGCTTGTCTGACAGTGTAATATCAACGCCACAAAAATTTTCTTGGATCATAGCAGTCAGTGCACCAATCATATTATTCTGAGGGGTGCCATCGGGATGAAACATAATATCCGCATTCTCATCTTTTAAAATTTCCTTCTCCATTTTCTCAATCATCGCAGGAGAGGATTCAAGTTCCCACCACCTAGAAAGTGTTCCTATAAAACACTGCATTAAAGTTTTGCAGGATTCAACTTCAGTCTTGCCTGCAACACACATGAGCCTATATTCTGTAATCATTTGATCAAGCATTTGCCTGATCTGTGCAGTAGTCAGATTATCTAAATTCCATTCTTTATGACTATCTGCATGAAATATTTCCCTTGGGGGAATCTTTCCAACTCCATATAGATTAGGGGCAGGATGTCTGGTGAACTGAGGCTCAAGTGCCTCATAAATAGGAAGAACTTGATGTTCTGTATTAGACTCGGAGATGAGGGTTTTGGCAGATATCTTTTCAGATTGCTGTTTATTTTCAAATGCATCAACTTCTTTAGGGAGAAGAAAAGCAAACTTAGAGACAGGGCTTTCACTAAGTTCATGAGTATGAATGGCTTTTCCCTTATGCAAAAAGGAAGCTGGTATAGGTTTATCTACTTTCTTCAAACTCATTCTATCTACTTTGTCAGATAGTTTTGAAATTAATTGCCGAGTAGAGATAGAATTTTCTATGACACAATTCTCTACTTCATCAATCTTTTTAAAAGATTCTAAAGAGTAATATTTAGCAACAGAGGAATTATACTGTACAGAATTTAAAACATTATTCACATCATTGATAGAGACTTGGACTCTATCAATTCGATCTTTGACTGTGGCAGCTTTTGCTACATTTTTCTCCAGGCCAGTGAGAGCAGTATTAGTCCAATTGACTTGTTCATTGACTTTCTGAATTCTACCTTCAGCAACTACTGCAGCAGTATCCTTCTGAACTAAAGGACAAGCATTGGCTGAATTATGACCTTCTCCTAACACAATGCTTTTGAAAGGAGGATATGAGGTAGAAGTCTCAATTTTTCTACCATCTGTGGCTGTCCAAGAATGTGAAGAAGATGATGTAGAATCATTAATCAAAACATTATTTGATTCTTTAGCTTTCTTCCATGAATAAAAAGAAATCCAAACATTTTATTTTTCCATGAAAGCTTTCCATTCATTTGCTAATGCTATCTTCTCTCCAGGAGTGTGTGAAAGACCAAATTCAGTAGCCTGGGGATGTGTATAAATATCCTAGTTCAACATCTATTTCATCCATGAAGCAGGGATCTGATGTTTAGAACATCCATCCATCAAAGTGTAAAACTTATGGATTTCAGGGACTGATGGTCTTTTGCAGTCTTTTGGCAGATCTTTAAATCTACATTCAGGGATCAATCTATCTTTTTCTTCAAGTATCCAAGTCCATACTTAGGAGAATTTGCAGGCCTCATGTTTGTAAAGATGGCAGTTAACCTAGGGTCTTCATTTTCTAGTGTTGGCACTAGATGCATCATAAGAACATGTTCATCCTCATGTGGAAACGGGATGTTTGTACATTTGGGATTAGGACAGGGGGTGACAGAGGTAGACGGAGGAGCTTCACCAGTCCTAACATTGTGGTTCTTATGAATAACCAGATATGCAAGCTAACTCAGGTTTACTTGCTGTTGACATTGAGGACATGCAGCTGAAATCGGCTGGAAATTAACTAACTGAGCAAATTCAAAAAGAGAAAGATGCTGACAAGAATTTACAAGACTGGAACATGCAGTATCTGACAAACTGGGTGGAATGTACAGGAAGACTTTTTACATTCATATTCAATCCTACGCCTGTCTATTGTAGATCTTCTTGGAAAAGACAGAGTGGCAGTGGATTGGTCTTCTGTGATAGTTGCAGAAGTTTTTTTCTGACCAGAGATGGGTTTTGGATTTGGTACTACCCAGTGTTCTGGAAAAGTCAGATCCTCCCACTTAATGGCTTGGTGCTCAACCTTTTGTTTCTTGGGATCTGTCATGACTATGACACTAGTTTTTGAATCTCTGCTGGGGGCATGGAGGACTGCGGGAAACATAGTACCTGTATGATGGAAACATCCTCTGGTCTGTATAGCGATATTGTTTCTTTTTCTTCTCACGTCAAATCTAGATGTTTGGATTTGAAATTGTAATATATCGCTCAATGTCTCATCGTAGACATATACAAAGAAATTTGGGTAACAGTCAAACCAAACTGGACCATTGGACGATGGCGCAACTATTCCTCCTATTAGGGAATCTGTATATTTGTTATGGGTTAGGTCACGGACAATGGCTAACACATACGTATCTAGTCCCGGATGGACTAGGGCATTGATTCCCACCCGTATACATCCTAGATGTAGGAATTTCGTTCCCAATTTCTTGGCTTCTGCTTGGAGCTGTTTGGGATTTAACAGCGGAATGGTCTGGACACAACCAGAGTTTTCCTGTATAGAACTTATGGATTCTTTTATTGTGATTCTCGTGGCAGCCTTGAGATGCCACACACTTAGATCTGCATAAACCTCAGATGCAGATATCTTTGGTAGAACCCATTTGGCTTGAGGCTCAACCTCTTCATACAACAACTCTGATTGATTTAATACTCTACTTGAAGAAGATGCAAACATGTCTCTGAGAGGGTTTTGGGTGACCCTATCTTGTTCTTCAAGTTCTCAGAAAGAAACAGATTTCCTCATTGAGTCCATATCAACTTATAAAGAGAGGAAAAGGATTAAGTACTGACCTTTTCTCAAACCAGATTCGACAGTCAACCTTGACTACTGGCTCTGATACCAATTTCTAGCAGGGGATTCAACAAGCTTGCTTAGCACCGCACACGCAGGCGGACTTGGCCTTGCTAAGTGTCTCCTTTTTCAATTTCTCAAAACTTCTTTATGTGAACCCAACAATGAACCCATACATGAACCTACTCCCACGTTCTCGCATCAAACGGCCTTTTTCGCGGCTTCCCTCACCTTTTACAGCCTTGGCATACCTCAGTGGTTTAGCGAACTTTCAAGACTTTGAGAATGACAAACAGTGTCTTAGCAGAAAATTTAAATGTACAGAGTAACAGTACTTAACAATGCGGAATTCCTGAAAAATACTTCTCTCTTTATTGATATCAGATTGATATTCCAGAGCAAATTACAGGAGGAATAAAAATCTTGGAAGAATCTGATGTAGCTAGTACAAGCAGTTCTCATGGGCTCCGCTAAAACAAAAGTATCCATTATGTATGATTACCCAGTCACGGGTTCACAGTGACAGGTCTTTTCCCGAGGGCTTTTTACCTGTTCAGAAAAGCATCCTCTTTGTACTTATCATTATGTTTCCTCGTGGGCCTTGGACATTAAAGGTATCCACTGTGTAGTACCCACACACTGTCACATGTGTCGGAAGGACCGAATCTCTGCGCGGATGTCACCTCGGTGTTACTCGAAAGCGATGATTCGCCATCCACTTGTCAATAATCCGATGGCTCTACAGGAATTTTTGTCCCCCCTTCATTTCCTATATAAGGAGGGTTAAGCTCATTCTTGAGGCATCGACATTTGGAGTCTTGCATTTGTGTTTTGAGTCGAGTCTGAGTTCCCTGCTCTGCATCTGCGCAAAATCTCGCAATCTGCTTGCAACACGGATCTTAGTCTCCAGTCTTAGGTGATTAGAGAACCCTGCGTGTCTATGTGCTCGGCATAGGCAAGAACCTAAAGTGGCCTGATCATAGATTGAGTCTGTAATTAAGTCTGTCAGTGTGTTGTGTGTTCTGTAAAGAACTCTGAGACAGAGTCTGCAACTGGCCAGGAAGCTTCCAGTAGAGCTCGCACATTTATTGTGTAGCCTAAGTCTGGTAAATGCCACTGAAGTCAATCTCTGAAAGGAGATCTTGATTTCCAGACATATATTCTGAGTCCTGTAATTTGCTCTGGAATATCAATCTGATATCAATAAAGAGAGAAGTATTTTTCAGGAATTCCGCATTGTTAAGTATTGTTACTTTGTACATTTAAATTTTCTTCTAAGACACTGTTTTTCATTCTCAAAGTCTTGAAAGTTCGCCAGAGGTTCGCCAAACCACTATGGTACGCCAAGGCTGTAAAAGGCGAGGGAAGCCGCGAAAAAGGCTGTTTGATGCGAGAACGTGGGAGTAAGTTCGTGTATGGGTTCATCGCTGGGTTCACATAAAGAAGTTTTGAGAAATTGACAAAGGAGACACTTAGCAAGGCCAAGTCTGCCTGCGTGTGCGGTGCTAAGCAAGCTTGTTGAAGCCCCTGCTAGATTGGAGATATAAGTGAATTAATAAATTACATATTAGATTAATTAGTCAAGTTAATTAATATAATATTTTGTCATATGTTTGATGATTGTTAAGGTGAATCTTAGATTTATTAATACTGTAAATGTTGATACTTTATTTTTTTATTTCAAATATTGGTACTTAAAATTAAGGATTGTATAATTATGGACTAAAAAAAGAAACTCAACTATAAGAGCTTTGGAAAAACCAAAAAACTAAGCAGAAAAAAATAATATATGAGAGAAATCAAGAAGTGTGACATTCACCTTGACAGGAGTGGTGTTATCATGAATGAAATTGCTCAGGCTCGAGCCAAGAGCAACATTGGCTTCAATCCACTTGAGCCATGCCCCCATTTCCTTCTTATGGAGCACTACCTCATCCAACATTAACAATGTTTCTTCTTTAACAATATCATTGTTGTCCATGATAACACATCTCAACAACATCTTCATTTTCCAATATAAGTCTATGATAAGCAAGTATTGATTCTACTTGCCACATGTATGTCCCAATCAAGCACCCAATATCTTATGTATGCGAGCACCTCAAAGTTCGATAGATATTTCCTGGCCACAACGATATCCTCCTCAAAGTCCTGAAGCTCATCCTAGACCTTCACTAGAGCTTGTTCCTTGTTTAATCTAGTAGAGGTCTCTACCCTCATGTGAGCTTTAGAGTTGCCTTGACACCCTCAACCTCCACCACCATACTAACCATGAGCCCTTTGCTTCGCCATCCTTGCATGTTAGGGGAAACATAACAAATACCAAGTTAGTGAGAAGGACCTCAAACTCAAACTTAAGGGTTGATGTAGGTTGGAAGCATAAGAACTGCAACCACTGATAGTGTCTGTGATAGTTGGAGAAAAGAAAGAGTTGAAGCAAACTCGATGTAGGAAAAGGCCACCTAGACTACAACCCAAGAAACATACTTTAAGATGAGATAAGACCAAGAATGATGACATCGAGTTCAATTGTTTTGTAGTTATAGCTCCATGGAGGAACTATAACTACCATACATACCATTCCCTTGCACTTGAGTAATATACCATCTATCTTCATCATAGTTAACAGGGTAACATGCCAATCTCACTCATTAAGTGAGGTGATCACTTCTCACCCCATTCGAAAGTACTCTTAAGAATATTTTTCTTTCTAGAACCTACACATGGAACTTATTCCAAATATTACTATTATAACCCTTATAATATCACTACCTCACCCTTAAGTATCACTACAGAAATCTACTGCATAGATCTACATAGGAATATATAGGAATGATCATAAAACCTTCATCAGTCAAAATTACTTATATATCACATACTTGCAGAATAAATTACTCTGCATACCTCTTAAAAATATTTATCCTACTTATCCTTTCATTAATTTTATTCTAGATGTGACTTGTAAAAAATCTGCGGGTTCTTGCAAACGTAATCATTAGCATGTTAACTCTGCTTTTATGACTCCAAGTGAAATCAGACACATTTAGATTTAGGCAGCAAGGTGGAAAACATGAGAGCAAAGGCCCGACAAAGATTCTAGAAATTTTATTTTACTAGTAGTGATTAAGATTACTCATATGGGGAGTTACAAACTTGGATGGGAGTGTTTTTTCCCCTTTTTCCTTTAAATTATTATTAAAAGTTTTACAAAAAGTTTTCAAATTATTTTTTTAATCCACCAAACTGTGTATATAGTAAATTCTTAAGATTTGAAGTATCTATTGTAAAAGATTAATCAATTAATCTAATTCAGTGTATTAACAATTTTAATTAATTAATTAAGAAGTTTGGCGGAGGCAGTTGGTTGGTAAAGTCGGACTCGTCATGACGGTAAGGTCTTGTGCTCGAATCTGAGCGAGGACGTTGACTAGTCGCGAGAAAAAACAGAATCTGGGCCAAGCCAGCTCACCTTTCGCCCACAAAGCTTTGGTTCAACTGTAAAAAAATGCACTCTTAAGACATTCCATAAGATAAGTCACCAATTCCAATCCCCGTGGGTACTAACTTACCAAAAAATAAAATTAATAAAATTAAATATAATTTAAAAATTATATTAATAAAAATTTCAGCGTTTATCAGTTATCCAAAAATTTCAGTGTTTTATCAATTATCCAAAAATCTATAATGGAATATTAGAGTGCTGATTATCCAAAAATCTATAGTGGGATATTAAAGTTTTGATTATCATTAAAAAAAATTTTCATAAAAGTGCAAAACCATACATATTTAATAATATAAACTTTATATGTTATAGAATTTGGAAAATATCTAAATTAATTTAGATTAATGTTTTCATTAGTTGTGTGAGATATTGAAGTCTTCATTACCATTAAAAAAAAGGTTTATAAAAGTATTTAATAATATAAATTTTATTAGAATATGGAAATTTTCTAAATTAATTTAGGTTAATGTTTTTATTAGTTGTGTGAGAGGTTGCATGATTTGTAGTTTGTGTTTTTATGTTCAAATTTGGAAGCTAGGTGGTAAAGTGCCTTGACTTTTCATTTTCTAAAATGTAATCTAAGCTCTTTAACCTCTAAAAGAGATTGGAAAGGAAATCTAATTTGAAACGAAGAAGATCATTCTCAACCTCAAATTTGTGGAGGACTTATGACTATTGTATTAGAATGTCCAAGGTCACTGCATCTTGAGCTACCAAAACATCAATTCAGACTTGGATATGTTGCACAGTGTATTGTAAATCTTCAATTAATTCTCCATGATGTTGGAGAGACCCCCGCATTTTGGGAATTGCACAGTAAAGCATTTGCAAGAAGAGAGGGTTGTCAAATGATAGAGGAATGCCCCAATCCACTAAGGAGGAGACGAACCATTCAATAAACAATGTGTAGGTTACAATTAAATGACGTAATATCCTTGAATGCATCATAATGGCCAACAATTAATGATTCCTTGTCACAATTGCAACTACCACCTTCTCTACCCTCATTGCATCACAATGGACCTGTTACATGAAGTGATACTTGATTATACATAATATCCTACCACAAGCTGGGTACATGAGTGCACATGCCTTATGATGGTGAATGACTCGTG
The DNA here is from genome assembly GCA_034641835.2 of Pinus albicaulis. NCBI lineage: Eukaryota > Viridiplantae > Streptophyta > Pinopsida > Pinales > Pinaceae > Pinus > Pinus albicaulis. Next base: position 4,237 of record JAXQQM020065805.1, on the reverse strand, counting down.
TAAAGCCTAATGAGAAATCTACTTGGATCCTAGCCCCTTATGTTGGTATTGATTGCACTCAATTTGAAATGGAAGGCAATGAGGTATAGATTGATGATATAGCTTAGTGTTAATTAAAATATCACCCTCTTTCTCTTTTATAGCTTCATTAGAAAATAAGTTTGCTTGGGTATTTTTCCCATGCAACACATGTAAGATGTCCATATAAGGGATAAAACACAGACCAACTCACATTTGGTGAAAAATTGAACCAATTTTGGAATGTTGAGAAGGATGCCTTCTCCAGGGTTTAATTCCCAATGAGGTAAGAGTGACAATTACTCCAACGCTGCCCATTTTGATATTTCTGTGATTCGTAAACTACCGTGGATATTCCATTGGACAATTCATCAAAATAGATCTGATAATAATATATTAAAATACCATTTTTTACACTATTACAATTTTATTAAAATTCTAGATTTGTAGATTTTACTGAAATTAGTGCATGCATGTGAATATAAATTATGCAGAAAAGTAGAGAATGAAAAAATAAGCTCACACACACATAAGAAACAAGATATGCTCTCTGAGAAACCCTTTCGGGAGAAAACCCAGCTGGAAGGTGAGGTCGATTCGCTCTCTTTCTTTGTCTGTAAATATGGTTGCAGGTACAAAGAAGCAATGACCGTGGCCCGTGGGCTACTACAGTGCACATATCCTCTCAGTGTGTTCTACCTCCTATCTCTCCTGACTATATTTTTTCAGCTATGGAACAAAATGCTCTCGAAAAAATGGAATTCCTCTTCCCGCTAGTGGCCCAGTTATAACACAACCCGATAGCCTACTAGTAGTTAATTTTGACTACATCAACTCTTAACTAGAGTTACAATATAGAATCTTCTAGAGTCTTTTACATCACAAACACGTGGCTAGCCCATTTTCCATGAATAATGGGGCTGGCACGATATCCTCCTGAACTATAGGTGTGAAAACATGAAGGTCAACTTCTGAGTGGCATAACGTTTGCATACATACTTCGATTGACGCACTTCTTGCGACGTTGGAAAGATCTCTGTGTGTAGAATAACATAGAAAGGTGCAGCACTAAAGTGTCAATTTTACCTCCAAAAAATGTCGTTTGATGCTCCAAAACACTCCCGGAAGGTTTTAGACCTTGTTGGGTCCTGCCGGTAAAAACAATCTAGTGAGATGATTCCTCAACTTTTCCACTCCAAATGCATCAAAATGGAATATAATGATCCAACTCAGATCATTATGTTACACTAAACTCACTGGATTTAGTATACTTCCAAACCCTTGCCATTACCTTGAGTGGGCAGTGAGTCCCATGTTCCGAAGGTGACAATTAGTCCAAATAATTAATTGCCAATAAAATGAGTGTGACAATTATCCAACACAACTAAAAAAAAACATCAATCAATCCCGCCTCCCCCCTCCAAAAAAAGGTAAAAAAACATGACTTGAGGTATGTAGTCTAACTTATAGACTAAATAGCATTTTTCAAGACATTTTTTAAAGTTAATTTTAACTAAATTCTTTTATAAATTTTTAAAAACATGACTTTAAATCGCTTAATTTGTAAAATTCAAGTGCCCAAAATTTTTGATATCCTCAATCTATTTATAAATTCAACAAAATATTTTAAATAACAAAAAAAATTCACAATTTTATTTGAAATCATATTAACTAATTATCCAATTAAAAACACAATCCTCGGGAGAACCGGAGAACAACTTAGTGGATATGGTTATTTATTCCGTCTCGTTTGCCGATCACTTTTTTTTTAAAGAAAATCCCAAAGGAATTTGATCTTCAAAATGGTTCTTACTGCGATTTAAAAGTAAAATCTATTTTCGAAATCAATCCAGGTATGATCAAAAACCGTATTTCAACCACAAAAATACATGGTTTCAACCATGTGAAGATTACCCGAATCTGGAAAAATCACAAAAAACCGAAACGCTACGGTACCTGTTTTTAAGAGCTGAGAATATCCACATCAATGAATTAATAATCAAAGAAAACAGATGTACGCAAGGGAGGCGTCCCAATATTCATAATGTACATCGTCATGTGCAACGACTTATTCAAAAGCTGAGATCAAGGTAGGCCAGAACCATCCACCAAAGTTGCAAGTGCGTCAAAACGTGAGAAAAAAAACCTAAAACAAACCGAATCTCCTTTAAATAATTAAATTATTTTTTCATTATATGATGAATTTTTTTATGTATTTTTATTGCTGTGGTCTAATAAGGTGTTTTTCGGTTTTCCTGGTTGGAATCGATGGTATCCCCTACGCATTTAGGGTGATATCACAATGTTTAATAGCACTATAGAAAAAGTACTGTAAAAATATCACACGACCTTTAAGCCATGAAAAATGTTTCATGCTTATGAATTAAGGTGTACGGTTAGGAGATCATGTTTCAATTGCTAGCATCAAGGTTGATTAGCACATTTTTGGATATATTAGCAACTCTAAGAGGTAAGGTATTGATGTTGTTAATTAAGTATAATAATGATTTTTAAGGGGGAAAGTGGGAATGGAACTTCGAGATAGGTTTCTCTATTTTTTTAATTTTTGGAATACTATCTTGTCCAATGTTAATAATGTTTCTTCATTAGTATCATTTTGGTTCATGTTAATATATTTTAATAATATTTTTATTTTCCAATATAAGTTTATGGTAAGCAACTATTGATTTTTCCTACCACATGTATGTCTCATACTAATTACTTAATCTTTTTATATCTACGAGCACCTTAGAGTTCGATAGGTAGTTCCTATCCACAATAATATTCTCCTCAAAGTTTTGAAGCTCATCTTAGACCTCTCCTAGAGCCTATTCCATATATAATCTAGCACAGGTCATCGCCCTCAAGTGAGATGGAGCCGATTTGACTCCCTTAAACTTCACTACCACGCTGACTACATTCCCTTTACTTAACCATTCTTGCACACTAGAGGAAATGTGCCAGATATCAATTCAACGAGAAGGGCCACAAAATCAAACAAAAGGGATGATACAGACCGACAACGTTGAGAATTGCAACCATTAATGGTGTTTATGATAGTTGGAGAACAACAAGAGCTAAAACAAACTTGATGTAGGAAAAATACGCCTAGACTACAACATGAACATGTTAATTTTGGGCAAATAGGTCCGAACTCCATGTTACTATGCTCATATGATGATGGTCATATTTTTGTTGGATTCCTCTTTTGGAGAGGTGCAAGATTGATCTAAAGATCATCTTGATCGGATGAGTTAAACATTTATTTTGAATTTATTTTCCACATGTGCAAGGTTGGCCAGATTTGTAATGTAGGTCTAATAGATGTGTCACACACCCTCATTGATGGATATTAGTTGGAGATACTTGGAGGTCATTTCATCATTAACTCATCACACATTCTCTCATTGTCATTTGATTCGTTCAATAACCCTTGAAGGCTCCCTCTGAGCGTAGCTGTTGTTTTTAGCAGATTTGTTTAGGGCCTTTTGCTGCAACGTTGACCGTGGTCAACCCTTGGTCGTTTGACCTCCAAATTCTGCCAAAAATCTAATTTTAGGAGGCCATACTACTCAGCACAAAAATCGAGGAATTTCAGGTTGTTTGACCAAAACCCTAATCTGCTGCGTTGACTTTTCTGCTACTGCCTACGTTGACTTTGGGTTAACTAGCGTTGACTTTTGATGAGTTGTCTTTGAGGGCTGTGGGTGTGGCACATGAAGGATTGGTTGATTGAGAAAGACTTTGTTGGCTGAAGCATCTTGTTGATTGTCGTAACACAACAATATCTCATATCTTTGCTAGACAAAAGGAATTGTAAATCCGATATATAGTTGGCTTGTCTTCTGTTGATCTGCTATTGTGTTCTATCAACATTTTACTTTCAGATGTGATTGCTATTTTTTATTGGGCCTAAGAAAGATTGAAGTAAAAATGCATCAAGCATAGAACACCATGGTTATCTAAATTTAACATGGTATGAGAGCTAAGGTGAAGACAAAGTCCAAGAGTCCAAGCTGGTGTTAGAAGCAATCTCTGAAGGAAAAAATTCTATCAAGGACAAATGACCTCCTCAACCTACAAGGGCTTCAAGGCTGATGATAAATTGACTGATAAGTCTGATTATCATGCATGGAAGATGTCCTTGGATTTAGTGCCAGAAGATCAAGATGTCATGGACTATGTGCAGGGGAAGATTCAAGAGCCTCCATCAAATATA
>JAXQQM020064970.1:0-62425 GCA_034641835.2 Pinus albicaulis | reverse complement strand
ACAGAGTATTTCATAAGGCGAGATAGGCATGAGATTTAAGCAATCGAATTTAATTTAAATGGGATGAAAATACTATTAAGAGGGTGAAAAGGGCATAAATACATGAATCCTTTTCAACAGAAGAAAACACAAAACGTGAACACTTTCCCAAGGCAGAGCAGTAAACTGAATTCTACCTCTCTTACTTAAAAGCATTCAGTAAACTGATTATGAATGAAATGTAAAACATTACAAGATACATATGAAACAGAAAGAAAATACATTATGCTAAACTTCACGCCACAAGAATCTTATAAATCATAGCTGTACCATTCAATTATTTCTCTGTCTAAATTGTACAGTGATAGCGCTGGGTTTTTTCCTCCCACACCTTTCAGAACTCTCTCACCTCTACAAAGGATTTACAATAATAAATAAGCTCAGAGGTGGGGAAAACAGATCGACCCAAATAAGGAATCATTTAATCATCATTTAACAAACAAGACTAAAAAGCCAATCATCTTTTCTTAAGGTAGAATAGCGCTCCACTTGAACCTCTCTAAGGACCAATTAAAGGACAAAAACTGGATTTGAATTGGAACTGAAGTTAAAAATAGGCAAATCTGTTCCTATCTTTCTGCTGAGGTTGGTGTCTCCGTTTTAATTTTAGCTTTCGGTCTTTGACTTTCTACCTTCCCTTTTTCCTTTTTTGTAGCAGTGGCGCTAGATTCTATTTACGCACACCATTACAAGGAAGCTTCTTTTCAGAGAATCATTCAAAGTCTTGAGCTTTGGTGACATGTACCTTAAGTCTTTTGGGCTCAACAAGCTTAAAGACCAATCTTCATCGTCCAGCTTGTGGTCAAGTGTGAAACTTTTCCATCCTCCACTAGGGCCTGTCCTGCCAGCAATATATACAGTGTCACATTACTCATCTTGTTCATCTTCCAGCACCATTGTTGAAGAGTTATATGTCCAGCCAGATCCTTCCCAATTTTAGCTGCGCACACAGGACGTAGCACATTTTGTGTCGATGCGACGTTTATCCTCGAGATGACAGCAGAGCAAAATCGACAGCAGAGCAATGCGATATTAAAATACTCAAAACAAAATGGGCAAGTGAAATCCGCCCGCCCTCCAATACATCAAAGTTAAACTACTGATCTGTATGATGATTTGATATAAGCGTCATAAAATATAACAGCATTAATTCCAGTCATTTACGCTCCAAATGATATTTTCTTGTCTCCAGTTACAGGTATAAGCGATCAAGTGAATAGGACCTGAGTTGTGTCTCAATTTTAGGATGCAATACATCAAAGATCCTCTTGATAGTGTTCAAAACTAATTCAAACTGACTAGGAACACTGCCAAGACAGATAGCATTACCTCTTGTTAACTTTTGCATGTACTGAAGGCCAAATCAAAATCTCTCAATGTAGCGTTATCATCACGCTCTTGTCGAGCCTTCACCTGTGCACAATAGTTTTGGAACCAAAACTCTATTTGACTGGGCCCAAGACGTAATTTTGTACTGAGTTGTTGCCACTTTTGAACATAAAAAATGTATCACAGCGCTGTCGAAGAGATGTGTAAGACGACCAAAACATCCACCGGCGACATGGATTTAATTGCCAATCATTCCTCCTGTATAGATGAAATGTTTTGATTTTGTTTGAAGCTGGCGATAAAATTTTTTAAGCGAGATGCTCTGTGCGTTGTGCTCACTCCCAGTGCGCCGCGCCTGGTGAGTGCGTCATGCCTGTGCAAAAATGCACAGTGGAAAAGCGCTCTACGCGCCGCGCTGAACATGTGTGCCGCGCCTCTTTGTTGGTTATTTCTGACTTTGGAGGAGTACATGCCTGAGACATAATCCTTAGGCAAGGAAGAATAAAATTCTCAGATATTGCTGGATGACGGGCACCAACTTTAATGGAAGAAAACAATAACTGGAAAGCAATGCGCAACCTAGCTTCCCAAAATTCATCTGCAATTGAACAAGTTTCTGATAGTAATTTCATTTCTTCACGTATAGAAGCGGCAATGTCCATGGAACGATGGTGCTCCAGACAATACATGACTTTATTTTTAATTAGATTATTTAACTCTGCAACTGCAGTTGCATTACCTTCAGAGAAGGCACAGAGAGCAGATCGTGCATGCAGCCGAGCTGATTTAGGACCCTGATGTAGATTATTTTCAAACAACTCAGACAAGATACGAGCAGCCACAAGCTGTTGTTTGCAATTTGGATGTTTGGATAAGACTTGTAATAACTCCAGGAACTGTGTCACAAAAGTGGTAGCACACCCATAGCAGTGATTTGGCGATCTAACTGCTATGAATCTTGATGATAACACAGAATTATCAGAATGTTTCTTTTCTAGATAGTTCATTAAGACGCAGCGGAGTCCTTGCAATGTTTGAACACTTAACAGAATCAAATGCCGCTTTGCATTTCTCACCATATAGCACACCTAACAGTGAAATTTTCCTGTTTATTTTGAGAGATGGAGAACCAGGTAATGAGATGAGGCTTGGAAGGTTCTCATAGAATGAATCCAGCTCAATCATAAAATTGCAAGCAGTTATAGGTATTGGAAATTCAACTTTTAATTCAGTCTGATTGAATGCAAGATGGCAACTCTTTGCACGTTTCCACAGTGACCAATTATTTTTCGACTCTGACAAATCAGCCACAGGCCTATTATTGTAATATAAATTGAGCATCGTGACACTCTGGATAGTGTGGCTACCTGTGCATTTGACAATGATTCGATTGTCAGTGAACTTGGTCTCAGATTTCAGATTGTCCAACTTAATTCTTGTATAAGGCACTTCTGGACAGCTACAAGCCACACATGATTCACTTTCAAGATAATAACCATCAAACTCCACCAAACTGCTGAGCGTGTTGTATATTCGACAATTAGGATGATTTTCCAAGAGTTCATTTTGTGAATGGAGCGTATCATAAAACAAATTTGACAATTTCTTCTTCAAAACAGAGTTTTGAAGAAGAAATATCTTTGAGCATTTTTGACGATGACAATCCTGAAATAAAAACTCACTAAAGACATCCTCATGGCCTGCGGGCATTATTCGACACCAAACCCTAGACTGAGACCAAACCCTAGACCGAGAAACTCGAAAATGATTGACATCTAAAACATGAGAAATGTAGCAAGAAAGAACTGATCTCTCGATGAGGGATCGATAAGACCGAGTCTAACCCCGATGACATGGAGGAACACCTAGTGCGTCAGTTGCCTTGGAAGAAGATCGTTTGTACCTAAATTTCATCATCAAGTAGAGAAGGCACGAGAAAAGCTTACGTGACCAAGACATCCAACATAAGGTATTTAAGGAAGAATATTTTCTGTTTTTTTCAAGATAGTCAATTTTTGTGTCATCTAGGGAAGTTTAAAGCACTGGGTTGAACTCAGATATATTAAAAGAGATTACTTATGGTGGTGTGGTAAGCTTGGCCACGCTGCGAGGAGACGACTTTCCCAGGTATGTTAATGGAAGTCATCTGAAGCCCTATAGGGACAATCTGGTGCCTCCAAATGACTATATGGTCGGGGCATAAGAATTGGAGGATATGCACGCGCTATGAGGGGAATGCGTAGACAGGTGCGACGAAAGCGCAACAGTGGTGTGTAGGTGAAGAGGTGCGGGCAAGTGTGCTTGAGGCATAGGGGTAGTGTGCAGTGAAGAAAAATAGACATTGGAACAATAAAGATGGGTGAAAAAATGATTTTACCATTGCATGGAGCGGGTGTTTGGCATTTAATGCACTGATCTTGGAGGATTTTTTACCGTTTCTTCGATGGTAAGTCGCAATTAATGGTAATCCGACTATTTTTACCCATGGTGGCCTATAAAAGGAAGGGCACATGTCATAATCAATTCCTTTACTCTCTAAGTATTTCATGCTTTGTGATTTGCTACAATTTATGTGTTCGCTTTGTCAAAATGATATGTATGTCTAGGCGAGGCACTCCTTCTGACAGTAGCAATCTTGAGTTTATGTTCTGAGCGAGGATGACAGCCACTAACCCTGCAGATTCATCGCCAGTACTGCTTCTGCTGAGACGGAGTGCGAAGATGTCTTCGAATTCACCCCTAAAGTTGAAGAGGTCGTGTCCATGTCGGCCAAAGGAAAAGGCAAGCGGGAAGCCATGAAAACATCTGTTTGCACCTTCCAAGGATTAGCACCTCTCAGGTTCCCCAAGCGCGCTCACCTATGGGAAATCCATCCAAGTGCCCCATGACTGCTCAAGAGGAGGCTCTTCTAGTAGCCCCGATCTCATGGCTACCTCCCTACGTTAAGTTGTGCAAGCTGACGGTGCATACCCCTAAGAACGTTGATGCGGTTCGGGACTATCTCCAGATACCATTAGTCCCACAAGAATTCCCTATAATTGCAGAGATGTTTGGCAACATACCCCTCATAAAATTTGAGGATCACGATTTCGCTAATGAAGAAACATTTCCAGATTTGGTCCCAAAGCTCTATTTGGAGTGGGTGTTATATGACGACGTGCCAAAGGTTGAGTCGATGCCTTGGGTGCATGGATATCATGTATCAGTGATCTTGAACCTACTGCGAATTACCTATTTTGGGAGGTACCCTATCACTAGTATGGTCATGCAACAGTTGCTCGCCTTGGTCCATGATGGTTTTTTATGGATTCAAGGCCGCATTCCTATTGGTGCTGCATTGATCCACATGATCATCGGCCTACCCATGAAGGGGCCCCATCCCATGAAAGGGATGGGAAAGATTAATGAGCTGAAGGTGGAAACTGTTGTCTAGGAGAAATAACTGGTGGAACGTGACAAAAGAGGATTCTTAGTCAATAGCATCGCTGACCCTGGAGTGCGCATGGGAACTCTTTTGCTCAGATGTAAGCTAATGCGGAAACATCGGTCATAACCTATCCCTATGCATATCATCCAGCTGGTGGGACTATGTGATAAGGGGGTCATCTATAACTCGTCCCAATCCCTGTGCGAGGAGTTTCTCTATAATGTGCGTGAGGTGTAGGACCTGGGCAAGCCCATCTCCTATTCGTGGTTGTTGTTATTGATTTCCCTAGTTGCCTGGGAGATGCCCGAGGATGCAATGCTCCCCAAGCTTGAGCCAGGCATATGTGAGGGGTCGCGCTATGCCAATCTGTGGGATTCCAAGGACCCACAACGAATCAAGGAAATTAAGGTATTTTTGTTTGAAGATGTGCTAGCGGCAGCAATACACTCCAAGCCAAGACTCTTGCCTGCAGTTTATCATAAATATAAACGCATCGCTGACTTCCACATTGTGTAGGTGGATTTGGTGCACGAATGTACCAATCCACACTTGCTTAAGAGGAGTGGTTGTTTCCTCTTAAGTTTCTGGTCACAGGAAGATAAACAAAAGAGTTAGCAGGTTAGTGAACATGCCATAAAACAAAACACACTAGATAATGATATAGTATGCATATGTAGAGAGAAAACAAAGCTTAACTAAACAAATAACACGAAATATCATATAGAGTCAAACAACAAAATAATACCAACGGTGGCATCTATGTCCCCTCTTATTTTGTGCTATTAGGAATAAAATATAGAACGTTTACACACTTGCCAAGGGGCCCTTAGAACTAGGGACTTCTAAGACCTGATGCAAGGACTTTTTTACCTCTGAGTTGCCTTGGTGCAAGGTACCTCTCTCTACTCCAAAGGATTGGAGTTGTTGGGTGGCCAACAACTGAATTCCCTCTCTACTTCTGCTCCGAATCACACACTGCTGGATTGCTTGAAGAAATTTTGGCCACCATAACAATGTGCTCTCACTTTGTTCATCTCTTTGTGGCCTTTTATAAATGAATTCAAAATCTCCTTCCCTCTCTTGGTACATTGGTGGATGGTGACCCAAGAGAGGGGGATGATTCCATTGTGTGCTACCTTGAGGTCCCAAGGAGGCTTAAGTGGTTGTCCTTGGGCAGCCTCAAGTGTGGGATCAATTTCTTGGAGTGTGCCTTGTGGTCCTGAAAAGTGACTTCCACCACTCTCAGGTCCGCGCGGCTTTTTGAGGGAAAGTCGTGCAAGGGCGCGCCTATCGAAGAAAAATGCGCGCAAAGGCACATTCTGCTAGTTTCTTGAGTGCGCAATTTTATTTTTCTTCTGGACCTTAGAGATTTTTTAAATTTCTAGATTCTCTAATGTGCCTCAACCCTGTAAATCCTTATGCCTGACATTTAATAATTTCATCTTTGCTTGTCTAATTTTCCAGTGATAGCACACGTCACTATGCATAACGTGCAAATAAGAGAGCGTAAAGACCCAGCATGGTACAGTCTATCCTACATGGTCACAGAGGCAGAATTGGACCAAGTCATAGCAACTTGGTCGCCAGCATAGAAGATTGGACTCAAATCCACCACCCCGGTTACAGCAGGCACATCTGGAAAAGAAGCAGCCCCAAAAGGTACCGCTCCATAGAATACGACAAAGGACATTGAGTTACGCTCTTGCGAGAAAGAGACCACCAAAGACACCACCAAGGAGACTGAACAGGATCCAGAGCACAACATCGAGATTGAAGGAGTCGGTGGGGAGGGTGCGGATTCCCTTGAGGTACAAAGCTCACTAGAGAGTTTGCAAAAGGTCATCGCAAGAAATGAAAGGGAGAAAAGTCCAGTGGAGATGTGGAGATTACCTTAATCGACGAAGACCTGGAAAATATAGCAAATGCAGTCGCCACCATGTCGGAGGACAGATGGACAGCCATGGAAGAGCAACACAAGGCTGTGGTGGAGGCCTTGCAGTCCGGGTTACAGGTGTTGCAGCTAAAGACAGACACATTTCAAGCGAGTGTGAATTAGGTGAGGCCGATTCAAGCGAGCCTACCAGAAACAACCCTGATTGCCGCAACATAAAGCAAAATTTGCCCCTTCCGGGGCGTAGATATGATAATAGAGAATACAGCCTTGTGTGCACAAGTCCAAGCATGTATAGAGGTCATCTTTGATCTTGCAAGAATAATGAGTGGGCAGCTACACGCTCTCCACTTGTTCATCTATGTTGAACTACAAATCATAGAGGCGTGCGCGCAGCAACAGATGAGCGAGGCGGAGCAGAAAATTGCAACCAAGGCAGCGAAATCCATCCAAGCATAGGTCGTGCAGCAAGCAGCAGTCGCACAACAAGCTGAGCTAGAACATTTAATCAACCGGCTATGTAGAGAGGTGCCCGAAATTATCATTCCCATCTCTGTTGCACCCCAGGAAAAAATTAAGAACTTGGTTTTTGCATTGAAGGCTTCTAGGTCCGAGGTCCAGATAGTCAAACCCAACTTTGAGCAACATATTGCTGCGCTGCAGGTGAAGTTGTAGCCTGAGACTCCTCCATAGGTACGAGCTCAGTGAGCTGCACTGGTTAAGGAAGCCACCAGAAGTATTTCTGCTAACATTTCCAAAGGCTCTGAATTACTAGACACTGCTATGGAAATATGGTCATCAGTGCAGCGAGACCCACTTCTTCGATAATACACTCAAGAGCTGCCACAAAGAGGAATTTGATTAGTTGGAAGTAGCCATGCCCACCCTTGTTGCAGCCCAGTGACTGGTGCGCTTCGCACCAATCATGCTCTAAGAGACGAAATTGGGGGGCTCCGCCATAAAATTCAACTTCTTAGTGATCATCTGAAGCCCTGGGCGGATCAAGCGATGAAACTCTCGCAAGATCTAGATGCTACCGTTAAAACATTGAATCATACATTGGACAGCTTCACTTTAGCCACTCAGGGTCCGACTTCACAAAAGTTGGTCAAGATCGTGCCAAATGTAGCTGCGCATAGTGAGGGTGTCCTAACACTGGTTTTCGCTTCCCTCGGATAGCTCCAGATCAAGATGAAGACCCCATCGCCGCTATGACTCGGGACGAGTCACAAGATTGTGTTGGGGGCCTGTTGGAGCAGGGGCCCCTAAATTCAATTTGGGGATATATTTTTGGAATATTTTGAGTAGTTTAGTCATGCACAGCACAAGTTAAGGAAATTTGGGGTGGGTCAAAGTCCCTTATTCATTGTAATGGGAAAAAAGGGTAGATCTAAGGGTATGTGGAAGATTCTATAAGAGGAACCTAAACTATTTGATGAATAGAAGGATGTTTTGTTGATATTGAATGTCTCTGTGATATGTTATGAGTTGCGCCGCATGTTATTTCCATGTTATCTCTCTGCTATTGAATGTTGTTAGCATATCGATTGTGTACATGTATTGGATGCTTAAAAGAACAATGAATGCATAGATCTGGTACTATTGGGTTATATGTCTCTTTGTTAATTGATTATCTTATGAGTTACGAGTTGCGCACAAGGTATTATGTTAAGTAATATTGTTAAGGGTTATGGTTAGGGATTTTCCTGCGCATACCTGTTCAAGATCTAAAGGCACCCACATCATTAAAATCTCTATCTCAAGGTGCGGAAACCTGGTTCTAGCACCCTCCCATACTACTTCGGGTGAGACCTTGACTTGCGCAAGCAGGTCATTTCCGAAAGGGCCAATAGTACAGGGTTTTTTTGGTTAACCTCAAATCTGAACCTAGGTCAAGACCCCTCAAACCAACAAGGACTCAAGGCATTCATAAAAAAACATTCATATCTCATGAGGGTCATTATGAACTTTTGGTCATGACTTTTGGCCTTACTAATTCACCCTTTACATTTCAAGGTTTGACGAATTCCATTTTCAAACCCTTCCTTAGAAAATTTGTTTTAGTATATACTAATTTACAACAAGTCTTGGAAGGATCATGTTCAACAAGTTGAAAGGGTGCTCAAACTATTGGAGGAGAAACACTTCTATGAAAAAACCTCCAAATGTTTCTTTGGAGTATAGGAGGTGGAATATTTGGTCATATTGTATCTCCTGAGGGTGTTAAGGTAGACCCTAAAAAAATTAAATCCATTAAGGAATGGAAAACTCCCACAACCATAAAGGATCTTCAAGGGTTTCTCAGGTTGACATGATATTATAACAAGTTTATTGTAACACCCTCCTCCCACATTTACCCAAGCTAACTGGTCCACCGGAATAAACATTGATGAAGAGTTACTATGATATGATTCAAATCCCCATGTATGATTGAGGAAGTGGAACCTGCATGAAAATACCAATCTAACCCTCCTCGGGAACCACAAAACCTTAAGGAGCCAACCAACCCTTTCAGGTGTCCAACCCTTTAGAAAACTTTCTTTTTCATGGACCTAGGGCCTCAATCGATCCCATGACAAGGAATGCATGCCACAGGAACCCTTCAATCACTCCCACAGCAAGGAATCCATGTGACTGTGGCATTTTTCATGCATTTTTATGCCATCTACCATGGATTCTGAGCCGCTTTTTTAGGGCGAGGACTCAGACCATTGCCCAGAACTTCATGAAACTTCCATAAATGAAAAATAACTTCGAAGCAAGGATACTGATTCAAAAACTTGAACAATGACTTGATATGACCCCTAATAGCGATGACAGGCATTTCATCAAACATATCACAAACATGTAATCTATAGGTCATAACAATATATTTAAGCATGGGGGTCTCATACTTATCTAAGAATTGATAAGAAGAATTTATGCTTGATCACAATAGCTACATTATCATCTATTAGGTCATATATTCATTGTTCATTCAGTTTCTAATCAAAACATGATGAGAACCGTACATCAAGTCCATCGAATTCAAGAGGGAAAGAGCTCTTATTCACATATGAAAAATGCAACTAGGTTTGGGACTTCCACGTACCATTCGACCATAGATTGCGTTGAACAAAATATTTCTTTCGGCCAATCACCCCCAATCCATATTCCAATCATGAATGTGGGAACTCGTGGAATAAACCAAACAAATCCAAACCAGGGCTTCCAGAGGAAAAACCACCTCAACCCTCCACTAGTGATTCCACCTCACAGTCGCACATCACTAACCATCACCATATTGGTCTCTACCCAAGCTATCCAAGGATCCAAAGAGTTTATTCCAACCAGGGATTCCAGGACTAGTAACTCAACCCACAACTATTTCCAGGATTTCAGAGTGTTTTTCCAACCATGGCTTCCATGACTAGTATCTCAACCCAGCAAGGACTTCCAAAGTGTTTGTCCAACCAAGGCTTCCAAGACTAGTAACTCAACCTAATATGTTATAGGGCTTCCAGAGTGTTTTTCCAACCAAGGCTTCCAGTAACTAATAATTCAACCCACAACCAAAGGAACATTAGAACCAACCAGAAAACAAATATAAAACCCACAAAACCATGGTTATCTAGGAAATGGCAAGGCTAGGAAAAACCACTGTCAATCCAGACAACCCTCCATGCCAATGAAAAATCATAACCAATAAACCACATGCATATACCATGCATGCAAAAACTAGTAAGGAAATCATACACACAACTCGGTACATGCAAGGAAAACCCGTTGTAGTTGTTGATCCCGATGTCCTCTTGCACTTTCCTAATTTCCCTTTTTCTTCTTGCTCCAAATCCCAAGTAAGCAACACTCCTCAAAGAGTGCTCCAAGGAAACTCTATGTGTCTAAGAGTATGAGAGAGATACAATATAATAAGAGCTCCAAAAATTGAACTAACAAAAGCTAAACTGACAAAAATCCATGAACTTGTCCTCATAAGCCTTTTTATTAATTAGGCCTATGTTTTCTTCAATTTCCATTATTTTACTTCATTTTCCTCCTCACATGCAGCCTGTGACCTTTCACCTTCCTTTTCTCCTATTTTCAATTATTTTCATCAACAAAATTCCAATTAATGCCACTTTTCCTCCCCAAATCCTTTACCATTGCCTTTGTCGATTTCCATAGCCATTAATTAATCACAAGTAATCCCCATCACTATTTTTTTTCCCAATATTCAGCTTGGAATACATGTCCCATGACCATGGTTATTATTTTTCCTTTATTAACTTTATTGCATGGATTTTTGACCAAGGTTGTTACAAAACCCTCCCCCTTGGGGGAACACCATCCTCAGTGTTCAATGACACCTAAAACCAACAAGACTGTTGAAAGCAAAACATACTTCCCAAGGATCTTTATATCTTAGATTGTTGTAGTATTTATAATGATCCACCTGTTGAGAAGCAAACCAACATGACATCTTAACAACATGACAACCATAACAACATGACACTGATACCGCTTATTGGTGCTTTATAACACAACTCGTGGCGGTATTTACATCCATATACATATGTACATATACCAAAAACATTCACTACGCCAGCGAAGAAAGAAGGATACATGGTACACATCTGAACCACCATCTGCCATGTAGCTTCATTTGGCCCAAAGTTCTTCCATTGTGATTTAACCTACTCAATTACTCAGTTCTAGAGCATGAGCATCTTTCTCTGCAAAATTCATCGAGCTTCTGGTTGGAACTCTCCTTCTGGCTCCATCTACAATGCAGACCAATCAATCACATGATCAACATCTTTAACATACTTCTTTAGCAATGTCACATGGAAAACATCATGGAATTTCCATGTTGGAGGTAGTGCAAGTTGATAGGCTACTGGTCCAATCCTTTCAAGAATCTTGAAAGGTCCACAATACTGAGGTGCCAACTTGGCACATGTCCCAATCCTCAAGGAGCTCTTATTGGGCTTGATGTGCAAGTACACATGTTCCCCAACTTGAAACTCCTTAAACAACCTCTTCTAATCTACATAAATTTTATGTTTTCACTCTGCTACCTTCATATTATTCTTGATTCCATGCATTTCCTATTCCATATCTCCCAGCATGTCCGGTCCTATCAACACCCTGTTAACTGGATCACTCCAACTGATGGGAGTATTACAACTCTGCCCATACAGTGCCTCGAACAGAATCATCCTGAGTGACTCCTGATAACCATTGTTGTAAGAAAACTCAACCATATGTAGATATTATTCCCACTTCCATTTATGATGCATCAGATACATGCTCAACATGTCCTCCAAAATCGTGTTGACCCTCTTTGTCTGTCCATCTTTCTATGGATGATAATTTATGATGAAGTCCAGCTCTATACCCAAACCTGCAACTAACTCTTTCCAGAACCTAGAAGTGAACTTAGCATCTCTTTCTGAAACAATGTTCTTTGGAACACCATGTAACCTCACCACATCTTTGATGAATATATGTGCACTAGTTGAATACGTAGACCTCACCGGAATGAAGTGCACTACCTTTGTCGACCTATCCACTACAACCATAATAGAATCATGTTGTCTACATGTCCTCGACAAAACTGTAATGAAATCCATGGAAATGACATCCCATTTCAACTCTAGAATCAAAATAAGTTGTAGTAATCCACATGGATGCTTACACTCTTCTTTTACCTATCGATAATCTAAGCATATAGTCATAAATTCTACCACTTCCTTCTTCAAATTATTCCAATAATAAAACTTTTTCACAACTGTAAATGTTTTTTAATATCCTGGGTGACCTAAATAAAGCTTAACATGAAATTCCCTCAAGATAATCTTCTTGAGCTCACCATTATCTTATGCGTATATCCTTTCCCTAAACATGTGATTAGAGGCTTAGTATTTGGCTCAAAAATGAAAGTGCTAAGAAGTGATTGGAAATTGAACGAAATTGACCGGCCCATCGCCAGGAATCCAATGTGAAAACTAAGTTTGGATGAAGAAGTTATAGTCTGCTGATCGTCGTTCAGAATAGGGAAATTTTAAAAAAAATTGCAGAACAGGTACAGATTGATGACATGGAAACCCAGTCAAAATGCAGGGAATATTCTTCATTTTATGCCAAGTGGCACTGTGACAAGTGTCACAACCAGATTCGCCAGTTTGGTTTGAAGGTGAATTTTTTTTAGGATTTCTCTCCTCCAATGTTGAATTTGGGTTCATGAATTTTTATGTGTTGGAAATTTTTTTTTATTAAGGTTGGATATATATATATGTGGTTTAAATATCATATATTATGTTGTAAAATTATATATATTAATGTTAATTATTAATCTTCAAACCTTATTATTAAATTACACATATATTATTTAATGGTGGAGCGTGGCATATATTATATGTTGAAATATCCAAAGTCTTTTTACAAATGTATGTCAAAGGTTCTTAAAGCGCATGGAAAAACGTATATATAGGATGGGCGGAGGGTGGGTTGAAACCGTGACCTCCCCCTCCTAACTCGACACTTTTACCAATAGACCGGTGGGCAGTACCTTTTATATGTTGGCGAAGAAAATGTATTTGAAGCTTATCCGTTTTCCAACGATAGGAATGCTGGGAGCTAGCCCCCTCCCATAAGACCTTTCCACATAACCAAGACCGGGAGCCAACAGAATTGCGCGTGGGAATTATTTCTAATACAAGTTTATTAACCCATAAACTTGATTATATGCTAATTAAACCATGATTTATGTTAAGCCCACTTATTGTGCTAATTGTGATTATCCCCATTAATCTGCAACTTATTTCTTAATTAATTCAATGCTTAAGATGGCAGATTTTTAGCTAAATTCACCAAATTTGGCAGAATTTCTATTATTGTCACGCTTATATGGATTCCTCTCTAGATTTGCAGGAGGATTCTAGGCAAAAAATTAATGAACCATATCTTGAGCAATTTTCGACCAATTTTGGCTCAGGAAGAGTCATTCTTGGCAGATTGACATGCTCTAAACACATTGGAATAGGTTTCAGAGGTAGAGGAGAAATTCTACAGGTGTTATTAGCATTTTGAAGAATTTTGAAGCTCGGGGACACCAGGAAGGAAGGCCATGCCTAGATCATCTGAAGGCCAAATTGAGTAAATGAATAGTCATTTCTGATATATTTCGACATTTTGAACTCATTGGAGTATGTTTTAGGAGCATTTTATGCATGTAAATAGCAATTTTTTCACTATTGAGCTAATACAGAGGCCCAAGCCATGGAAGATGGACCCAGGAGATGTAGTCCAGGAGGGGTGAACTCCTTCATCAAAATATGTTTTAATGGATCAATTGTGATGTTTTGTTGTTATTTATGTTGTTGTTATTCAGAATTTTAATTTCATACTTTATGCTCTTGAATTCACTCATAAAAACTCATTTAAATTACATGTTTGACACCCATAAGCAATAAGGAAACATATGCACCTCAAGAATAAGATGTGCAAGTAAATTTTAAATATAAGGTTGAAATTCGCACAAAAAAACTAACATTCATAATCAGATCAACATGACCAAGCCATCTGCTGTGAGACAATAGTCCACATCCTGATCTACTAGACCTATCGTAACCTGTGCATAAACTCCCTATACCTGTAATCTTATTGACCTGCCTGTAATATCTGATCCTTGAAATTTGTTCCATAGGAGCTCATATCTACTATATGGTTCACATGTATCCTCCTCTTAAGAGCATCTACAACCTTGTTCTCTTTACCTTTAATGTACCCGATCTCAAAGTCAAACTCACTTATCGTGGCCAACCATCTATCTTGTCTGGAATTTATATTTGGTTGGTCAAATAGATACATACCTCAATCCACTTTGATCACTCATCGGTATGAACCTCTAGCCAATAAGATAGTGCCTCCACATATTCAATGCATGAATGATCACTACCAACTCAAGATCATGTGTCAAATAATTTTTCTCATGCTCATTCATTTTATGTGACTCATAACATCCTACATGTCCTTCTTGCATAAGAACTCCACCAAGCCCTCCCTTGCAAGCATATGTGCACACTACAAACTATTTATCCAGATCTGCAATCTTAAAGACTTGAGCATTTGTCAAAAACTACTTCAACTGTTCAAAGTTGGATATGCATTCTTGTGTCCATTCAAATTTCTTACCTTTCCTTTGCAATGATGTAATATGATAATCAATATACGAGAAGTTCCTAATAAACCTCATGTAATAACTTGTTAACCCCATAAATGACCTTTCCTCATCCACATTCCTAGGATATTACCATTCCATGATAGCCCTTATATTTTCCAGATCCACCACCATGCCTTCCTTGGAAACCACATGTCCCAAGTAATGTATATGTATGAGAGAAACTAAATTTGTTGAGCTTAGCATACAACTTATGCTCTCTTAACAATATCAATATTGTTTCTAAGTGTTCGACATGTTCTTCCTCGTTCTTAGAATATACCAATATATAATCAATGAATACAATAACTAACTTGTCCAGATAAGGACACAACACACTACTCATCAAGCACATAAAATTAGTTGGAGCATTATTCAAATCGAAAAAAACTACAACAAACTCATAATGCCCATACCTGGTTTGGAAAGTTGTCTTATAAATATCCTCTTCTTTGATGCGTACCTAATGGTATCCTGATCTCAAATCAATCTTCGAGAGCAGTGTTGCTCCCTTCAACTAATCAAACAAGTCATAAATCCTCGACAACGTATATCTATTCTTGATGGTTACCTTGTTCAACTGCATGTAATCAATGCACAACCTTAGAGTACCATCATTCTTCTTCACAAACAACACCAGTGCACCCCAAGGCGATAAACTTGGTCTAATGTTAGGATATTCCGACACATAGGAAATAGTTAAGTATAACTTGGTCTAGAATAGAGTTAGGTAAAGTGTGTTTCTTTACTATGTACATTTTTAACTTATAATCCAACGACGGTCACGATATGTAGTGATCCGACGATTCACTCTCTCGTCGGTATTACCAACACTTGATCCATGGCTTTGTGTATTTCTATAACATTGGGAAGTGTTCTACGTCCGATTTTTTGTAGAGAGGCTTGGACAAAAGTTATCCAGAGAACCCATAAATCGTTTGTGGAAATTCATCTCAGATATGAATTTATTAAAATAATTAATTATTTTAATACATATCCTAAGTTTAAAAGGGAAATTAAATAATTAAAGGGTATTAATAGAGAAGAGTATGAATCTTTTAGAAAACGAAGATCAATTCATATTTTAATTTGAGCCATTGATTAATGATATAATCTTGGTCGTTGATTCATCAGCGATAAAACTATAAGAAGAGACTTGAGGACCATTTGGAAATCAAGACGGGACACTTTTAGTACCCGAAGGAAATCGATTCCGAAGTAAGAGAATTCGATTTCAGTGGGTGAGATTGTAGATGCAGGGTTGTAGAAGTAGAAGGAGGAGGGAGGAGTTAGTTATCGGGAAGCATAATTCAGGAGGATAAAGGGAAGGGTGAGTTGATCAGCAGCAAGACCCCCTCCACGCAGAGTTACGCAGTCCAAGAAGAGACTGCGCAAAGCTCTCACGCTGGATGACGCAGAGGGTGAAGGAGGTCACCCCGAGGGTCTGAAATTTGTTTGGAGGTTCTAGAAAACTCAACCAGGTGTTTGATAATTTTTCTTTGCTCATCAGACTCGTGTAAATGTACTTTCCATTTTTGAAGATAAATACAAAACCCTCATCTGCTACACAGGTTTTCCCACATTGGGTTTTTCCAAGGACAATTGCCCAAAAATAACTTTGTTCATATGGTTCTTTCTATTGTGCTACTTGTGTAATTTATCTTCCTATTATAATTCTCTTGATGATAGTGAAGATCTGCAAATGTGTTTATTTCATAATTTACTAAAGCATCTGTAAATAACTTATCTCATAAGTAGGGGAAATAAACCAAGTATTGCATAAATACTTTCCTTCTTGAAATTTTCACATGGTATCAGAGCTAAGCGCTAAAGACAGAAAGGGAGGATCTTACATGGACCAGAGATCCAGCATTCGGAAGGGTTCACACAGTCAAAGGGACTCACGCAGTCCTCAAGAGCATGTAGAAATGGAGAGAGAACACGACATGAAAGTGTTGGCATCCAGACTAGAGGAGGATCTTGCTTGTGTGTCAAGCACAACTCCTCCAAGTGTTTGGTATATTGACATTGGATAATTTACTCACATGAAGGGGGTTCGATAATGTTTTTATAGGTACTAAGAAGAACAGATTAATTTCTAGATAACCATGGGAAACAAGCCAAAATGTACCCCCATTAGGAGAGGTACCATAACATTTCATACCGAAGATGGCAACAAGATTAGAGCCACAAATGTTCTACATGTACCAGGGTTGGGGATGAATTTACTCTCAGTGTCTCAACTTCAGAATAAGGGCTATGATGTATACTTTATTAGAGATAAGGTGTATGTCAAACACCCTAGTTGGAGAAAAAAGGCACAAATCAGAGTAAGGAGTCACAAGCTATATAGGCTCCAGCTTGAATCTCTGGTGGCCCTGATTGGTAGTACAGACAACAGAGACCTGAATGAATTATGGCACAAAAGGATGGGGCATCTACATCATGGAGCCTTGGGGATTCTCAAAAATACGGTCATAGGGGCTCTTGAACTCAACACGAAGAAAGACAAAGTTTGCAGGGGGTGCGTACGAGGGAAGTACGCTAAGGCAACATTTCCAAGAAGCAGCAGCATAACCAAAAGTGTATTAGAGTTAATACACTCTGAAATTTGTGGTCAAATGTCCACAACTTCTCTCAGCGGTGCAAAGTATTTTTCCACCCTCATTGATGATCATTCCAAAAAAACTTGGATCTATTTTTTGAAAACCAAAGATGAAGTCTTTGATCAATTCAAAGATTTCAAAGCATTAGTGGAGAAATCTACAGGAAATAAGATCAAGAAGTTGTGGTCAGATAATGGTGGAGAATATATCGATAAGGAATTCACCAATTTCTATACAAGGGAAGGCATCAAGAGAGAGTGGACAGCTCCATACAATCCAAAGCAAAGTGGAGTTGTAGAACGGAAGAATCAGACCATAATAGAAGTTGCAAGGGCAATGTTGTACAACCAAGATATACCCAAATTCCTATGGGCATAGGCCTACAATACAACAGTATATATTCAGAATAGAGTACCCCATAGAGCCTTGGGGAAGGTAACTCCCAAGAGCGTGTTCACAGGAAGCAAGCCAGAAGTGAGCCACATCAGGATATTCGACAGCATGGTGTATTTCCATGTTCCATATGATCCAGGTGGATATTGGTGGTCACCCACCTATTCCACTTGGGGCCCCACCATTGTCTCTTTCAGTTTTCAGTTTCGGCACAACTTACTATTTTTAGCAGTTTTTCGGGTCCAGAACTTCCGGAGCCGTTTTGAGGCCCTAACGACATTTTTTGGGAAAACTGGGAGCAACATGGGTCCATGGACGCATTTTTCTCACTCAAAATTCATAGTACTCTTATAGATATTTCTAACGAGGTATGGTTCGCGTCAAACGAAGATCGTATGCCAAAGTTATGTCCTCGGGAAGTTGAAACACCAATTTACCCAAACGGGGCCCATAGTTTTGGTGCTTCATCTCCTAGGGTTAGGGTTTTGGATGTTTAGGGTTTTCCATTGTTTCTAAATAACAAATAGCCCCTCGAGCCTCATTGTAACTGAGTTCAGAGGCCTGTAGCTGCCACATCTCTTCTTAGAGATAGCTACCAGCGCCCTAGCTAGTTTATTTCCATTCTGTCTATAAGCAAATTTCAGTTCTTTGATATTAATGAAATGAAGTGTTATTTCTGCTGCATATTTGTATTTATGGTTATATGTTTATTATGTTGTGTTCCTGCATAAATCTAGATCAGTGGTATCAAAGTGGTCTGATTTTTCTCGATCCTTCTTTTCATGTCCCCAGCGAGGTCGGGGTATAGGGAGTTAGGGCTCGATCTGGTGGAACCTTTGCAAGATCAGCCTCGCAAACCTTGATGGACACCCATGGGGGACGAAAAAAAATATGAGGGAGTAGGATATCTTATCAAAATATTGCTCGAGGAGGCCCTCGAAAAACAAAGGAACGCGGTGATGGATAACTTTGCCCAGATCCTTCAACGACTGCCCACCAGCGACGCATCTACATCCAATAGCCACTCTGGAGGTGCGACTCCTTTTAAGGTACAAATAAATTTTGACATTCCCATATTTGAGGGTTAAATAGATGCAGATGTCGTAGATAGATGGTTGAATCTATTAGAAGGATATTTCTCGGTTCATGACTTTTCCGACCGAGAGAAGATTATTTTTGCACTCCTCAAAGCTACCCCCCATGAGGCGAGGTGGGAAACCTCTTGTGAGAAGGATGACACGAGAACCCATATGTTGTCGATCATACCCACTTGGAATTATTTCGAGATGGCATCAGAACAATACTATCCGTAGAGAGCTTTAAGACATGATTACATACAACCATATGAGGATACGATTTTTACGATGTATTATTAGGACAATCATACTTGTGGAAGCGTCATGTTGTGTATGAGTCTCGGCCTCGTGCTGTTATTGTTACTTTGGGAAATAAGTTGTACAGGATACCAGAGGTACCACCTCCTGCCGCTATCTCTTTGGTTACTGCAAAACAATGTAGTAAGCTCATTTCCCAAACCAGGAAATTCGTTTTCTTGATGATCCGCCCCCAGGGCAAGAAGAAGACTGTGGCCACGACCTCCAGAAAGGGCCCCTCTGCACGACAACAACAAATGGATAAGGTCGTGGAGGAGTACGGGGACATCTTCACCTCACCCACAGGGGTTCCTCTGCACTGCCAGGTCAAGCACCCGATTGATCTAACCCCAGGTGCGCCACTACCCAATGGACCGATATATCGACGCTCTGTTCTGGAAAATGATGAAATCAAGAGGCAGATTCAGGAGCTGCTGCAGAAAGGTCACATCAGACCAAGTTCATCGCCCTGTGGGAGCCCGATCGTGTTGGTACAGAAGAAGGATGGGACGTGGAGGCTCTGTATTGACTATCGGGCGCTGAACAAGATCACTGTCCGGAATAGGTACCCAATCCCACGGATTGATGACCTTCTGGACCAACTCCAAGGTGCAAAATATTTCAGTAAGATCGACCTGAAGTCTGGGTATCACCAGGTACCAATTGAACCCTCTGATGTGTGGAAGACTGCCTTCAAAGCTAAGGAAGGCCTTTTTGAATGGCTGGTCATGCCTTTCGGGTTGACGAATGCTCCCGCAACCTTCATGAGGATGATGGATGACATCTTGCGGCCATTCACCAACTCATTCGTAGTGGTGTACTTGGATGACATTATGATCTTCAGCAAGACTTGGGAAGAGCACCTTCATCACATCCGACAAGTCCTCCAAACACTGCGGCAACACAAGTTGTGTGCCAATTTGGAAAAGTGCACGTTTGGCATGACCCAGGTTCAATATCTGGGATACATTATTGATGAAAGGGGGGTGCATGTGGATCCAGCCAAGATCCAAGTCATTCGGGATTGGCCAGCCCCAACCACTATAACATAGCTTCACAGCTTTCTGGGTCTTGCTAATTTCTACTGTATATTTGTGTTGGGATTCTCTCATATCACTTGGCCCTTGAGTCAAGTCACCAAGGGAGGAGCAAGAGAAAAATTCTTTTGGTCGGAACCTCAACAGAAGGCATTCACAGAATTGAAAAATCGCCTCTGTTCTGCCCCAGTGCTCACATTACCAGACTTGCAACAGCCATTTGAGATCGAGACAGATGCCTCCGACTATGCTATTGGGGCAGTTCTTACTCAACAGGGACATCCAGTGGCATATCACAGTGAGACATTGTCTGAGATAGTTCGCAAGTATCCCACCTATGACAAATAAATGTAGTCCATTGTGCAAGCCTGTCGACAATGGAAGCATTACATTTTGGGGAAGGAAACAATCATCCACACAGACCACCGGCCCCTGCAGTTCATACAGACACAAGGGAAGTTGCAGAATGATCGCCATCGGAAGTGGTCCACATATCTGCAACAGTTTCATTTGAACATCAAGTACAAGAAGGGTAGCACCAATAATGTTGCAGACTGCCTCAGCCGACCACCGATCGTGGCGCTCACCACTGTGCTCAACTCTTGTGAGCACGAGACTTCTGATTGGCCGCTTCTCTATGAGAGTGACCCAGAATTCGGCCACACTTACAAGGCACTCTTGGGGGGCACGCAAGTTCCAAATTTTCACCTCCAAGATGAACTTTTATGTCACCTGGGACACCTTTGTGTTCCTTCAAGCGAGCGTGCCAAGATGATATGGGAAGCACACTACAGTCGAGTCGCTGGGCATTTCGGGGTCGAGAAAACAGTAGCAATCCTGCTGAAGTATTTCTATTGGCCGAACCTTCGAAAGGATGTCGAGAAGCACATCAGATCCTGCACTGCTTGTGCCATTGCCAAACCGACCATCAAGAAGCAAGGCCTATATATTCCTCTACCTACCCCTAGTCGACCTTGGGAATCCATCTCCATGGATTACATGTCGGGCCTGCCTTCTACTAAGCAGGGAAATGACTGTGTTTTTGTGGTCGTCAACAGATTCTCGAAGATGGCCATTATGGCGGCCTGCAAGAAGAATATCACAGCAGAAGCCACTGCTAAACTCTTCTTTGAACGAGTGTGGGTGCACTTTTGGATCCCACAGTCTATCATATCAGATCGAGATAGCAGGTTCCTCAGCACATTTTGGTCCAGCCTCTGGTCGATGTTGGATACCAAGCTCACCAAGTCCACGGCTTTCCATCCCCAAACAGATGGCCAGACAGAGGTCGTCAACAGAATGATTGTACACATTCTGCGCATGTACAATTCAAAGCATCCACGCACATGGGATGAGAGCCTCCCTTATGTACAACATAGTTATAATCGGGCTCTCCACAGTTCAATCGGCCATAGCCCCTTTCAGGTGGGCTTGGGATTCCAGCCACTATGTCCCATTGACGTAGCCATGCCATTTGAAGCTGCTCAGGCCAATTCAGCTCATGTCCAGTCTGAAGTTGACAAAGCCAGTAGCTTCATCGAGCGCATTCAACACATCCGCCAACAGGTTCATGATATATTGGACAGAGCCAATGCCAAGTACAAGCAACGCCATGATCAACACCGGGTGCCACACAACTTCGAGGTGGGTGACAAAGTATGGCTACATTTGCAGAAGGAGCGCCTCACTGGACCCCACTGCAAGCTTCGCCCGCTCCGATACGGGCCGTACACCATCACCAAGGCTGTAGGGAACAATGCCTTCAAGCTCAGTATTCCACCATTCCTTGGTCTGCACCCAGTATTCAATGTGGACCGCCTTCGTCCTTACTTCCCACCTCTACTGGACACCTCTGACATTGCAGAACAACTCACACCAACAGAGTTAAACCCAGACTGCATGGAACAGGCCACCACAGATTGTATCATGGACATGCAAATTAATAACACTCGCCAACAGAGGATCCAACTGTATCGGGTTGTCAAAGCTGGCCAACTCCTGCACCAAGGAAAGTGGTTCACCAGGGACCAAGTTCAGCAGAAATTTCCTCATCTCATGGAGGAACTTAACGCAATGGGGACCATTGCTTCCTAAGGGGGGAGGAATGATCCAGGTGGATATTGGTGGTCACCCGCCTATTCCACTTGGGGCCCCACCATTGTCTCTTTCATTTTTTCAGTTTTGGCACAACTTACTATTTTTAGCAGTTTTTTGGGTCCTGAACTTCTGGAGCCGTTTTGAGGCCCTAAATGACGTTTTTTGGGAAAACCAAGAGCAACATCAATCCATGGACCAATCAAAATTTGTATTCCATGGATAGATATTTATAACGAGGTATGTTTCCCATCAAATGGAGATCGTATGCCAAAGTTACGTCCCTGGGAATTTGAAACACCAATTTACCCAAACGGGGCCCATAGTTTTGGCGCTTCATCTCCTAGGGTTAGGGTTTTGGATGTTTAGGGTTTTCAATTGTTTCTAAATAATAAATAGGCCCTCGAGCCTCATTGTAACTGAGTTCAGAGGCCTGTAGCCGCCACATCTCTTCTCAGAGATAGCTACCAGTGACCTAGCTAGTTTATTTCTGTAAGCAAATTTCAGTGCTTTGATATTAATGAAATGAAGTGTTATTTCCACTGCATCTTTGTATTTATGGTTATATGTTTATTCTGTTGCGTTCCTGCATAAATCCGGATCACCAGATGAAAAGAGGAAGAAGTTGGTCAAACTGCAGAAAAAGGTTTCCTTATGGGCTATAGTGAGAATGTGAAAGCATATCGCATCTATATTCTAGAGAGCAAGAAAATTGTGGTAAAGAAGGGATGTAAAATTCCTGGAGGAGAGAGCCTTCAGGAAATTTCGGGAAATGGCCACAAATACGCAAATTGAGGAGGATCCACTAGTACAACCTCAAAAACCTACATAAGATGAGTCAAGTGCCTCTCCAAGGCACAAGGATTCTAAGGAGAGATCCTTTGAAGAAAAACAGGAAGGAGAGACGATAATACCACCCACCACTGATGGAAGACCGAGCAGAGAACTTCAACAAATTCTTAAGGATGCAGAAGAATTTGTTGGATCCCCTAGAGAAGGGAAGAGGATTAGGAAGCATCCAGACAGATATCAGGCACTAGTAGCTCAGGTTGGTGAACCGTCCACCTTTCAGGAAGAAGCTCAGAATCAAGTATGGGTGGATGCCATGGTGGAGGAGTACAGCTCCATCATGATAAATTATGTATGGGACGTAATCCCTAGACCACAGGACAGGTCAATTGTAGGATTCAGGTGGATCTACAAGATCAAATATGATGTAGATGGGAGCATATAGAAGTTCAAGGCAAGATTTGTAGCTAAGGGGTATGCACGGAAGGAAGGCATTAATTATGAGGAAACCATTGCCCCAGTAGCTCGCTACACTTCTATTAGATCCATCATCTCTTTGGCTGTGCATATGGGATGGGAGATTCACCAGATGGATGTCAAGACAACATTCTTGAAGGGGTGATAGAGGAGGAAGTGTACATAGAATAGCCAGAGGGTTTCGAGACACATGAGCAGAAGACTCATGTTTTCAGGCTTAAGAGAGCCTTGTATGGTTTAAAACAAGCCCCTAGGGCATGGTATGGATGGATTGATAGCTACTTGCAAAAGATGGGGTTCGTCGAGAATGATGCAGACCCAAACCTATATTAATTGAGAGTAGGAGATAAGCCACTTATTCTGGTACTTTATGTGGATGATCTGTTTCTAACCGAATCATCCAAGCTCATCAAAGACTACAAGGAAAATATGGCTATAGAATTCGACATGAAGGACCTGGGGCAGATGCACTATTTTCTTGGATTATAATTCTGGCAGCATAAATGGGAAATTTTTCCTAGGGCAAAGAAGATACACGACAAAAATCCTGAAAAGATTTCATATGGAAGACTGTAGACCCATGGCCATGCCAATGATTACTAACTGGAAGAAGATAAACATAAACGGAGGATGATGAGGTTGATCCCACCTTGTACAGACAACTCATCGAATCATTGATATATCTGGTCAATACTAGACTAGACATATGTTATGCAGTGAACACCCTCAGTCAGTTCATGGTGGAACCAAGGAGGGCTCACTCGGTATCATCCAAACATGTTCTCAGATACCTGAGAGGGACAATTGAGTATGGGTTGAAGTACACCAAGGGAAATGAGGTTCAGTTGAGTGGGTTCACAGATGCAGATTGGGTTGGAAGCACAGTGGATTGGAAAATTACTAGTGGGTATTGTTTCAGTCTCGGATCAGGAATGACCTCCTGGTGCAGTAGGAAATAGGAGTCTGTTGCACTAAGCTCAGTCGAGGCAGAGTACATGGTAGCAAACACAACTTTGTTTGAGGCCATATGGCTCTACAAGTTACTCTTGAACCTGCTCAAGAAGAGGATAGAACCGACGAGATTATGTGCGATAATCATAGTTGCATTATGCTCTATAAAAATCATGTGTTTCATGACCGGTCGAAACACATTGACATTCGATGCCACTTCATCAGGGGCTATGTCCAAAGGGGAGCAGTACAGTTGCGATACACTCCTACAGGAAAACAGGTGGAAAATATCCTCACAAAGGCTCTAAGTAAGATCAAATTCACTTACTTCAAAGAGAAGATGGGGATGGTCGAGAACCCTTTCCATTAAAGGAAAGGGTGGTGTTCAGAAAAAGAGAGAGTTGCAGTACGGATGAAGTAGTGGCAGAGGCAGCAGTACAGAAGGCAGTAGCACAGAGATGAAGAGCAACAGCCAGGATAGCATCAACACATTAGATGTTATAGAGTCAGAGCAGTACAGTGGTGTCTTGCTTGAACACCTTCATCGCTAAGAGGGAGTGTTGATTTCTATAGCATTGGGAAGTGTTCTAAGTCTCATTTTTTGTAGAGAGGCTTGGACAAGAGTTATCCAGAGAACCCAAAAATCGTTTGTGGAAATTCCACTCGGATATGACTTTATTAAAATAATTAATTATTTTAATTTTTAATACAAACCCTAAGTTTAAACTTAGGAAATTAAATAATTAAAGGGTATTAATAGAGCAGAGTGTGAATATTCTAGAAAACGAAGATAAATTAATCTTTTAATCTGAGTCATTTATTAATGATATAATCTTGGCCGTTTATTCATGAGTGAGAAGACTATAAGAAGAGACTGGAGGGCCATTTGGAAATCAAGTCGGGACACTCTCAATACCCAAAGGAAATCGATCTGAAGTAAGAGAATTCGACTTCAGTGGGTGAGATTGTAGAGGCAGAGTTGCAGAATCAGAAGGAGGAGGAAGGAGTCAGTTATCAGGAAGCAGAAGTCAGGAGGATGAAGGGAAGGGTGAGATGATCAGTAGAAAGACCCCCTCCACGCAAAGTTACGCAGTCCAGGAAGAGACTACACAGAGTTCTCACGCTAGATAACGCAGAGGGTGAAGGAGGTCACCCCAAGGGTCTGAAATTTGTCTAGATGTTCCAGAAAATTCAGCCAGGTGTTTGCTATTTTTTCTCTGCTCATCAGACTCTTGTAAATGTACTTTCCATTTCTGAAGATAAATACAAAACCCTCATATGTTGCACCAATTTCCCACATTGGATTTTTTTGGGGACAATTGTCCAAAAATAACTGTGTTCATATGGTTGTTTTTATTGTGCTACTTGTGTAATTTATCTTTCTATTCTAATGCTCTTGCTGATAGTGAAGATCTGCAAATGTGTTTATTTTATAATTTAGAAAAGCATCTATAAATAACTTATCTCATAAGTAGCGAAAATAAACCAAGTATTGAAGAAATATTCTCCTTCTTGAAAATTTCACAAGCTTAACACCCAATTGGTCCATGATCTCTATTTAAACAGCATGAAGGTTCATTTGTCCTGTAACCGTTTATGAGAGAATCTTATGTAAAATTTATTTCTTTATATTAATAAATTGTCTGAAGTGGTCACGTTGGCTCAGGCCATGGATTGTTTCCCTCCTTGAGGGTTTTAACCACGTCAAATACTGGTGTATTGATTTGTGATCTTTTTGTGAGCGGTGACCATTAGTGTTTGATCTAAGGAATTTACCCTGTAAATTCCTACATGGTATCAGAGCTGTTTTGAGGGCCGTATACGTTGTTGATCCAAATCTGAAGACGGTTTGACTGCATGCGACTTTCGTTTTCCAGATTTACTTTTTCTCACCACTTTCGAGCGGGGAGAATTGCTTTGTTGTGTCTGGAGCCTCTGTTACAATGAGGAACCCCTTTCGTTTCATGCGAAAAGGTTTATGGTTGCCAAAGTTATGTCATTTTAGATCTGGAGGTATAACGTATTTTTTTTGCAGTTATATTTATTAATCCCTCATTTTATTTCGGTTTATAGTTTTCTTATTACCAAATCTATACCCTCTTCTCTGCGTATGCTCTTTGCTCTATGTTGTGTGCAATCTGGAAAACCAGAAACAGGAAGATGAGATTTACCATAACGTAATAAATTTTCCGCGCGACTTTGTGCGATCTCGGGAAATCAGAAATAGCAAAAAAAAAAAAAATTAAAAAAAAAAAAAAAATATATATATATATATATATATATATATAGTTTCCGAACGGACTAACCAGAAATCTAATGTTATGCCGTAAGGCTTGCATTTTTTTTGTTCACACGGTTGTTTTTTGTTTAGGAAAAAAAACAAAAAAAACAAAAAAAACAAAACAAAAAAACTTCCTCCTTTTTTAAAAGTGAGCTTATTATATCAAGTTTGGAAAAGGGGGGAATTTTTATTTTTTTAAGTACAACTTCATCATCAACTTTCAACCTATCACATAACTACTCGGCATCTACTCCAACTTTTCTTCAAAAAACCATAACTTCTTCATCCGGAAGCCATTTTCATAACTGTTTTTTTTTAACTGACCTAATTTTTCAAGCTCTTTCCATTGGAGTAGTTAGTTTCAACATTTTCAGCTTAATATTTTTAAAAAGAATGGAAATTGCATGCCCGTTTATTCTTAACAAAACCATTTTTTTCCAATGGCTATCTTTTTTCCACCAGAGAAAAAATCAAGACTTTATTAATAATAGAGAGTCACAAAACATATGCATAGCATTTCGTTTCAACTCCTGATCTCCTTCTAGAGAGGGAGAAGAGCAGTCTCGACATCCTTGGGTATGCAGAGGTACACCAAAGGCTGCCAAGTCAAAAATAACTGTTCACCAAAAAAAGAGGCACTTCCATTCTTTCGTATCTCTTGGCATATCACCGAAACAGAGATAAAAAGAGTAGGAAAGGTACCATCAGCATCTGAAGAGATAAATTTTCAGACATAGCAACATAACAGTAAACCTGTAGAGACCAGCAGTAGACACTATCCCGATCTCGAGGTCAGTTGAGTAACAGAAAAAGAAAAGGAAAGCTGTTTTTTGGGAATATTGTATCGGAGGGCCTCCTCATATGAGGAAAACAGCCCACAGAAAATATAAAAGTAAATACCATAGTTTTGAGTAAGAAACTAACAGTTTTAAAAGAAGTTTAACATAACATCTAATAACATAGAACTGAACAGCTACGGCAAGGTAAAAAGAAACAACCAAGAGGATAAGTTGTCATTCAAAAACTGGCTGGGCAATAGGATTGATCACCCCACTGTCCATCTCTGTCACAGACCAGGTCCCCAGATCTTGTTGAACACCTGTTTTAGATAAAATGTCTGCCTCCTGGTTTCTTTCCCTGTAAATGTGGCAAACAGCGATTTCATTAAAGAAACTTTTGATACGAAAAATCTCATTAAGCAAAGGAAGAAAAATATAATTCCTGCATTGTTGAGTCCTGTTGAACCAATTCACAACATTTTTTGAGTCACCAAAAATCTGAACCTGTCTCATCTATCTCAAGGATAACCAGCAAAGAAGGTGATGTAAGGCCTTTAGCTCAGCAAAATTATTGGTCCCCTGCCCAAGGCCAATAGAGGCTCGAAAAGAAATTTCAGGAGTAACATAAATAACCAAACCTGCTCCGCACCGTCCATTTCCATCTGCAGCCCCATCAAAATAGGCCCACGGAACAGATTCCTTAATAAGTTCAGGATGAATAGAGCGAGGGATCGAGCGCCCAGATGGAGATGGAATGCTGTCATAAATTGATGCCCCTTCCGCGGCCAATTTTCCAATTGGGAAGGGAAGATCTTTGAAGATAACTTGGTTCCTAGCTAGCCAAGTGCCCCAAGCTATCAGAAGTGGGATGGAGCGAACTTTGTCATCAGAAGCCTCCTTCCACCACTGGGACGATGCTTGCTAGATACTTTCTCCTTCCCACCTGAGGGGAGAATTAATGAGTCTTAAGGATTCAGCCCAAAGACTGACATTGAAAGGACAAGTGAGAAATAAATGCATTGATGTTTCCTCATTTGCTTTGCAGAGAGAGCACCATCCTGGGCCTATTTTCCCCCTTTTCTGCAATAAATCCCACGTTGGCACTTTTTTCTGAAGGATGCACCAGGAGAAGAGTCTGGTTTTTGCAGGGAATTTCAGCTTCCATAGAAGTTTAGACCACCATGCGAGATCTTCCCAGCCTTGTTGGGACATCAGCCATTTATAGCCCATCTTGGGAGTGTAACTTCCTGTCTGCGCATGGACCCACACTAGCTCATCCCTTGCTTCTGAAAACCGAACAGAGGAGTTTTGAAGGTCCAACACAAAGAGGCTCCATTCCTCCCTCCATCTCTCCTCTAATTGAAGATCAACTGCTGACAACCACCCTTGCCTCCAGATGGAAGTAGTCCTGGGATTGGCTATCTGATTCAGAAAAAGGTATCCCCGATCAGATAGAAATAGTTTCAGGTCATGAGATAAGGCGTATCTTTCCGAACACCCAACCCAGGGATCACATCCAATCCTCACCCGAGCACCATCCCCCACTTTCCATGCTAGGCCTTGTTCTATAGTGTGAGCCGAAGCAACTACAGCCTTCCAAACCACCGAGGCATTTTTGGAAGACTTTACAGGAGTGCGGACCCATTCAATAGCTGTGACAGGATCTATATACTTTCTTTTCGTAACAGGAGACCATAGAGAGTCAGTCGAAATAAATCTCCTTGTTAGCTTGGCAGCTAAGGATTTAGAAAAGCAAGACAAATGCTTTAATCCCCATCCTCCCCACTCTTTAGGTCTCGAAATATTATCCCAAGCAACCCAGGGAGTCACATGTTCCACTTTAGATCCGGCCCATAAGAATCTGCTACACAATTTATCAATAGAGGCTAGAATACCTTTAGGTACCCACATGAGACTGGCCCAATAAACAGGAATTGCCATCAGGACTGACTTTATTAGGACCAGCCTCCCTGCTCGAGACAACCATTTATGACTCCACAAGTTGAGCTTCTTTTCTATTTTTATCAACAGCCACTTCCAATCCTATATCCGGTAGGAGTCAGGTTTCAACAAGAAGCCCAAGTATTTAAAACTTTCCTGCAGAGTTTTGACTTTAAATGGAAGAATTGCCCCCACTCTGCCACTCTCCTCCAAAGACATACCCGAAATTGTAAGGGTCGATTTCTGCTTATTGATTTTAAGACCTGTCGCTTTGAGAAAAAGGTCCAGAATGCTTTTTAGATTTCTACAATCCTCCACACTTCCATTGCTGAATAGGATAATGTCGTCTACAAAGAGTAGATGGGTTACCCACAAATTAACTGCCACTTCAATCCCTCTTAGATCTCCTTGTCTTTTTGCCCTACTAATCATTAGACTGATCCCCTCTGCAGCCAATAAGAAAAGAAGAGGGGACAAAGGGCAGCCTTGTCTCAGCCCTCTCTCCGGATTGAAGAAGTTTGAAGCTGCCCCGTTAATTAGTACAACAATAGAGGATGAAGAAATGCAACTCATAACCCATCTAACAAAATCAAATCTGAAACCAAGGTGAGTCAGCAGAAGACGTAAGTACATCCAGCTAATTATGTCATAGGCCTTTGATAAATCAATTTTAACAATAGCCCCTTTCTTACCATTCCTCTTTAAGCTATGCAGAGTTTCTTGAGCGATTCCCACAGCTTCATGAATTTGTCGTCCGTCTAAAAACCCAAACTGCTCAGGAGAAATGTGCTTGGATAAGAAAGGTTTTAACCTAGAGGCTATGAGTTTAGCAATAATTTTATAAACATAGGTACAAAGGGAAATAGGCCGAAAGTCATCAAAAGAGACAGGCTGATCAGATTTGGGTATCAGAGCCAAAAAAGTTGAATTGAAAGGTTGATAGATAGATCCAGAAGTTCTCGACTCATTTACGACCGCAACCAAGTCATCCCCTAGGAATTCAAAGAAATGAAGGAAAAATTCCACTGTCCACCCATCAGGCCCAGGACTTTTGTCCTTTTGCATATCCTTGAGAATGTCCTCCACTTCCTGTTTTGAGACAACTTCCATAATAGAGTCATTGTCTTCTTCCTCAACATATCGAGGAAAGAATTGTGCAACTCTGATAACCTCCGCTATGGAAGCTTCCTCCGGGGCTTTGAAAAGATTCTTGAAGTGACTAACACCAAGAGAAGCCAAATCTTCAAAGGATTTTTCCATTTCCCCATCCTCCTTTTTCAATTCCCAAATTGTGTTAGCAATTTTTCGGCCCTTTGCATAATTCTAAAAGAACTTAGAGTTTTCATCTCCCGCTTGCAGCCAGATGGCTCTACTTTTCAGTCTCCAGCTTTCTTCTCTTAACTGAAGAATTTTACGCCGAGAGGCTTCCAACTCTTTAATTTTGTTTCTTGAAGCCAGGGACTCATAACCAGTTCCATCCGGATTTTCCAATAGGTATAGTTCAGAGTTTATACTTTTGAGCTCCTCTTCCTCCTTTAATTTCTTCTGATGCGCCCATTCTTTTGAGGCTTGCTTCATTCTCTTAAGATTGTTCGAAAAATGGGCACTTCTACTTCCCTCTTCATTAAGGATGTCCATTCTCTAGGTGGCATGAAAAAGAGCTTCGTAGGATTCATCCTTTGGCCAAGATGAGTTGAATTTAAAAGGGGTTTCTGGTTTCTTTGCATCTCCTTTTAATTCCAGGAAGACCAGGAAATGATCAGAGTGACCTC
Organism: Pinus albicaulis; assembly: GCA_034641835.2. NCBI lineage: Eukaryota > Viridiplantae > Streptophyta > Pinopsida > Pinales > Pinaceae > Pinus > Pinus albicaulis. The sequence continues at coordinate 31,046 of JAXQQM020064970.1, read as the reverse complement.
CTTCTCCAACCCAGTGTCTGAAAATTGAAAGAAAATCCACCAGATTCTCACAGAGAAGGAAATGGTCTAGACTTTTGCCCACCAAATCATCTCCTAGGCGTCTGTTTCTCCAGGTTGGGCGCAATTTGATCAACGGGGCATCCACCAGGTGGGAGGAAGCAATTTTATTCATAAAAAAGATAGAGAGGGGGTCCGAGTGGGCAGCAACACCCCAAGATTCCGAATCCCCCAAAGAGAAATTTAGGTCTCCTCCAATGATTAGGTAAGGGTGGGAGAGGCAAGAGAGACTGAAGAAAGAGTTCCAAAAACGTTCTCTCTCCAAACAAGGCCCATAGATATTCAGAATAAGGAAGGAGATGCACAATTCACTGGAATAGAGTTCCATTGCCAAGCAGTTTTCTGAACCCCAAGATGAGACTTCCTTGAGCTTCCTCATATTATAACCAGAAACCACACCCCCTGACCTACCAGCAGCATCGAGAGCTGAGAAGGCCCATCCAGGCAAAAGTTTATGAAGAGTACAGATAACATCATCCCCTTGCCCCAAAGTTTCTTGGAGAAGAATAACATTAGGATTATAGGATTGCACAAGGTTTTTGAAGGCTAGCTTTTTCGGCTGGCTAGCTAAGCCTCTGCAATTGAAGGAAAGGAAGATCATCAAGGAATAGGGGAGGTGGTGGCTCCGCTCTAAGCACCCCAGGAAAAGTTTTCTATTTCCCGTCTGCAATGTCAATGACAGCTTTAAACTGAGCTTTTGAGAGTTCAGATTTTCTCCCCCTTAACTTCCTTGGCCCGATTACCACAGGGTCCAAGGCAATGCCTCCAACTTCCTGACCCTTACCCTTTCTATTGGCCAACGAACGAAGATTATAGGGAGGGACAGCCAAGGTGTGTCCACCGGAATCGGCAGAAGAAAAATAAACCTCAGAGACAGGCAAAGCAACTTCAGAATGGGGAGGGACCGAGATGATTATACTATCTGAGGAGGCTTTAGTTAAATTCAGCACAGAGAAATCATCTAAAATCTGCCTGGAAGGACCAGGCCCTTCTGAGAAAGACTGAAAGATACAAGCAGAGGGACTAAAAGAATAAGGAGGAAGAGGAGACGTACCCGCCATGGTCGCCCCAGCAAGCTCTTCAGGAACAAGAGCCAGGGAGGCCGGCGGAATAAGCTGAGAGGAAGGTACAGGTTTACCATCCGAGCACCGATCCTGCTCCATAGGATCTACAATATCTGTAACCCTTGTTTGAGTTTCAGAATGCAGAGAAGTCTTCGGCTGTGCCCCCCCAGATTCATGAGCAGGAGCCCCCTGGGGGCAATAAGGTTTCATCTGACGCCAACGACGACGATGTCCTAGGGGACATTCCTTCGCAAGATGACCATGCTTGTGACACCGAAGGCATCGGAAAGGGAGATTCTCATAATCCAGAGTTTGAAGAAACTCAAGGTCCCTGTACTTTAGCATCATCGCATCCGCCAAACCCTCCCTCGGGTTCAGGCTCACCAACACTCGAGCCATACTCCTGTCCCTAGTTTTGATGTAAGAGTTATCATACTCCAGAAATTTTCCCCGAGTATTACCAATAGAGACAAAAATAGATGCCGTCCAGAATTGAAAGGGGAGACCAGGGAGCTTTACCCAGACTGGGGACTCTGCCAATTTCTCCTTCTGCGCATCAAACAAAGGAGTCCATCTGCGAAACAGAATGGGGCGCTTCCCAAAACTCCAATTTCGTTCCAAAACCCAGTCCGTATGAGATTTGTTGTCGAATTGGATGTTAAACCACCCCCTTTCCAGAACAGTAATCCCTGAAGGCTGTCCCGGGGCTTCTTTCCACTCGGATTGGACCCAGTCCGCTATGTATTCAGCCGAGTACTTCCTTCCTCTTACGCGGCCAACTAGAATAGTCTCAGACGCTTCCATTATTTTTTCTATACTGATATCTACCCCCAACAGACAGCTCGGCCAAAGCTCTTTCTTCTTAATGGACTTTGGTTTCTTTCTCTTTCCCCCCACGACTTCCTTGAAAGTCCCCCCTTCTCCCTCAACATTTGGAGCAGGAAAATCTGGCACAGCCGATACTGGCGACCCTTGCCCCCCTTCTTCAGGCACAGAAAGAACTTCTTCTCCCTCCGAACCCCTCTGCTGGATTCCTTCGGCGACCCCAAGCTCCTTAGAACAAGCCACACCCAGAGGGGTCGAGTTTGAAGTTGAGACCCTAGGGTTTCTGTCGGCCACACCACTAGTTGAGGCCCAGGGCTGTCGAAATTCGAGAGCAGCACCCTAAAGGGAGTTTAAAGAAAAACCACCGCTACCTTGAGGGGCTCCCTGACCCTGAGGTGCTACAGGAAATGGGCAGTCATGCCAGGGGAAAGCTGAACCTTGTGAGGTTCCACCATCTAGAGCCCCTTCTCCTACACAATTAAAACCTGAAAAACCTTGCAAGCCATGGCTTCCAACGATATCTTCCAAACCACCAGAAAACTCAGGGCGGACAGTATTACCTTGGTTCTCGTTCAAAGAGGTGAAACGAGGGGGCTGCTTCAAATTTTTCGCCGAGTCTTCAATTGCCCTCAGTTGCTCGTGGTCCTCCACAGGAGATAAACCCGCCCGCCAACGGCCATTCCAGGTACACTGGAGAGATTCTTCGAGCAGACTTGCTCCAAACTGAAAACCTCCCACAACCGCCTCCTCGCCAGGTCCCTGGAGATTTACATTGCTTGGGAAAAACAAATCGAGATTCTTAGAAGAGACCTCATGTCCCCAACACGTCAAAAGGTCCTCTGGCGCAGGTTCGAGCTCAACACATTCACTATCAAACCCCATCTCTGCCGTGCCTAGCCAATCTTAAACCAACACGGCGAGAAACCGCGACCGCACCAAAACCCTAGTCGACAAAGCCCGTTGCAGTATACAAAGACGGTAAAAATGAAATAACCCCATTCTGAGGTTGTAAAACTAATTACGCGAAACCCTACCTCGCCACAGAGTCCTCGGGGTCAGAGATTCGTAGGACAGGTGTGGAGCCGGGTATAGAGTCTGACGTAATCCTGTCACAGTGAACAGTGAAGTGCCAGGGCCAAAAGACCTAGGGCCGAGGAATGAAACCCTAAGGTTCATCGCCACCCAATTCTCCTCCACCAAAACCTCTTCCAAACGACTATCCTACATGGTAGACTTATTTAGAAGTAAAGGGCTTTATAGAATAGCCACAGGACAAGAATCTAAACCTATCAATGGAGATAAAACGGCTAAATGGAAAAATAAACAAGATCAAGCATGAGGGTTGATAGGAATGTACATTGATCAAGATCTTAGATTTCATATCCAAGAAATTGACTCCCCTGCTGAAGCTATGAAAAATCTAAATATTGTTTTTGGCATTAAAAATGAAATCAGAGCCCACCAGCTTGAAAATGAGTTGTTTACTTTGGACACCAATAATTTCTACTCTATTGAAGGTTTTTTGTCCAAATTCAAGACCCTTAGACTTATTTTAGAAGGTTGTGAGGTCAAAAAGGAAGATGGTAGCCTTATCTATTCCATTCTTGCTAAGCTAAGCCTTGCATACTCTGTATTTGTTTCCACCTTCCATTCCACTATAGAAGCCCCCATTTCTCAAGGAACAACCTTCAAGTCCCCCACTTTTTATGCCCTTTGTGATTCTTTGATAATAGAACAAGAAAAACTCTTCAACCTTGGTCTTATTAATACTAGAAACTCTTCTAAGAAAGCCTTAGCAGCCCATCAACAACCATATCCAATGAATCCTAAGAAGCAGCATCCTAAAAAGAATGGTCCTAAACCAAACAAGGGTCTTAAGCAATTTCAGCCGAAAATTGAAAAAGCAACTCAACATATTGATAAGATAAATAAAAACAAAGTGAAGAAGATAGATAGACATTGCAAATTTTGTAATCATGATGGCTACGTAGAGTCAAAATGTTTTAAGAAGATGAAAGCCTTGGAAGCAATAATTAAGAAGCACAACATAAAGTTGGAGAATTTTTCAACTTCATATTCAGGAATAGCACTTTCTGCTTGTGGTTATCAAGCATCAAGATCTAGTTATGCATTGAATGTATCTTCTTCTTCTCATTCTCATGAGTGGCTCATTGATTCTAGAGCCTCTTACCACATGGAAAAAAAAATAAAGCCATGTTTTCTTCTTTAAATGATTGTAACACTAAAAACATTTATGTTGGTGATGATAGATCTCTAAGTGTTGTAGGGTCTGGAACCATTCATCTAGATAATGGTCAGTTTAATGATGTATTATGTGTTTCTACCTTGTCCTGCAACCTTATTTATGTTTATCAGATAACTCATTCAGGTGAAGGGAAAACAGTAGAATTCTCACCTCATGATGTTGTAATTAAGGACCTAAGAGATCCTAGACATATTCTAGCTACTGGCATTGTTGATGATTCCACAAGGTTGTATAAGATTGAAAACTTTGGGTCATCATGTCTTCCCTCCATTTTTGTTGCTCATAATGATGAAGTGAGCAAAATTTGGCATGAGCGATTTGGTCACCTAAATTATCACTTTCTTCAAACTTTATGTAAAGAAAATATGGTGAGAGATCTTCCTATGGTATCTTGTCGAGATGGGTTTTGTTCCGGATGTGTACTCGGAAAACATCATTAGGATAGTTTTGACAAATGTGCCTCTTATCATGCTTCAACCCCTTTGAAACTTGTGCACAATGATTTATGTGGTCCAATTCCAGTTGTTTCTTTCTCTGGCTACAAGTACTTCTTAAGTTTCATTGATGTTTTTCCATACGCACTTGGGTATACTTCTTAAAACTCAAGAGTGAAGTTTTTAACATGTCCTTAGCCTTTAAGCCCTTTGTTGAGAAACAATCTGGACATCACATTATTAATTTAAGATCTGACAATGGAGGAGAATATGTTAACAACAAATTTATCCATTTTTGCACTGAGCATGGCACTCAATTGCAACATACTATTTTGTATACTCCACAACAAAATGGTGTAGCTGAAAGCAAGAATCACACTCTAAAACAAATGGCTAATTTTATGCTTCAATCTAAAGGACTTAGTCTTAATTTTTGGACAGAAGAAATTAACTATGCAAATAACATAGTAAATCGCACTCCTACTAAGGTTTTAAGGAATATCACTCTAGAAGAAGCATGGAGCTCAATCAAACCAGATGTAAGTCACTTTCGTGTTTTTGGAAGTGAAGCTTGGGCCCATATTCCATATGAGAAACATAAAGCCTTAGAACCTAAGAGTAAAAAATGCATTTTTGTTGGATATTCTAAAGATGTCAAAGGAAATATACTTCCTCAACCCAAATCCAAAAATGTAATCATTATAAGAGATGTAAAATTTGATGAAAATATATCGGCCTGCGAGCCTAGTTTAGCGGGTGTACCACCTTTGGCCTGCGATCATGATTCAACATATGTGCCACCTCTCTCTATCTCTTATAATTTTGACATTATTCCTTCTAGTTCGGATGATGACAGCGAGGATGAAAATCCTCCTCCACCTCCTTAGCATCCTCCTTCAGCTCGATAGCTTCCAAAATGGGTCCACTCTACTCGAGATGCAGCAATTTCTCTTGTAGGTGACCCTGCAAATCAACATCGTACATGTTCTTAGTTCGACAAAGCCTCTTCCTTATTGGATCAAGTTCAAGAAAATACTAATCCAGACAGATTTGAATAAGCTTCAAGTAATCCAGATTGGGACTTAGCTATGAATGAAGAATATCGTTCCTTATTGGAAAACGATACTTTGGATATTGTTCCTCTTCCAAAGGGAAGAAAACTTGTTAGATGCAAATGGGTTTATAGAACAATGTTTGGACCAAATGGAAAAGTGGATAAACATAAAGCTTGTCTTGTTGCTAAAGGATTTTCACAAGTTGAAGGCATTGACTATACTAAAACCTTCTCCCCTGTTTCCAAAATGAATTCTATCTGCCTTTTTCTTTCCCTTGCTGCCTCCTTTAAATGGGAAGTCCATCAGATGGATGTTAAATCCGCCTTCCTACATGGGGACTGGCATGAAGAAATCTACATGGAACAACCCCCTGGCTTTATCCAAAATGACTCTAGCCATGTTTGTCGCCTTAGGAAATCTCTCTATGGTCTCAAACAAGACCCTCGGGCTTGGTATGCCAAAATGGATAGCTTTCTCTTAGATAATGGCTTTTCTATATGTCATTCTGAAACCACTATGTACACCAAGAAAGTGGGTAAGTCCTTAATAATCCTTTTTCTTTATGTTGATGATCCTATCCTTACTAGTAGAGATCCAAACCATATAAACCATGTGAATTCTAGCCTCAAAAAAGGTTTGAAATGATAGAATGGGACACTTGCATTATTTCCTTCGTCTTCAAGTCTTGCAATCCAAAGAAGGTATTACCCTTTCTTAGTCCAAGTATGCCTATGATCTTTTACGCCACTTTCAGGTGGAAGACTGTAATCCAGCCCCTTCTCCCTCTTAGTCTGGAGTCAAGCTTTTAGTCATTTGTACTTCCCTAAAGTTGATTCTACCTTATACCATCAATTTTTTGATAAAATTGTGTATCTAACCCATAGTTGTCCTGACCTATCCTTTTTCGTTGGTATTGTTGATCGGTTTATGCACAAACCTCATGAAAGTCACTGGAAAGCAGTTAAAATAATACTTCGATATATTCAAGGTACAGTTCAGTTCGAGATTCATTACAATGCAGGAGCATCTCCACTATTGATTGGTTTCACTGATTCTGATTGGACTGGTGACCCTAATGATCGAAATTCTACTACAGGTTATGTATTCACTCTTATTTCATGACCTATTACATGTTCTTGTAAGAAACAAAGTTCCATCTCTCTTTCTTTGGCAGAAGCAGAGTGTCGTGGTGTTGTTGAAGCCAGCAAGGAAGCCTTGTGGCTTCGTCAGATCCTATCTGAATTTGGTCTTCATCAACAACATCTAACTACACTTTGGTGTGATAATCAGAGTGCCATTCAGCTATGTAAAGATCTATTTCAGCATCAGTGCATGAAACACATTGAGCTACACATACACTTCATCATAAAGCTCATTCATGGTCGTGTTCTTGAAGTGCAGTATTGTTCAACCAATGATCAAGTTGTTGATTTCTTTACAAAGGCTCTCACAAAAGTGAATTTTACCACTTCGATTTATGCTTGGATTTCAGGAAAGTTATCATTTGAGGGGGGATAGGCTCTAATGCCTCCTTCCTTCTCCTATTGTGTCACCTTTTTAAGTCCTTCAATCATATCCCAAGTTGTTCTTAAGGGGGGATGTTAGGATATTCCGACACATAGGAAATAGTTAAGTATAACTTGGTCTAGCATAGATTTAGGTAACGTGTGTTTCTTTACTATGTACATGTGTAACTTATAATCCGACAGTCATGATATGTAGTGATCCGATGGTTCACTCTCTCCTCGGTATTACCGACACTTGATTCATGGCTTAACACCCAATTGGTCCATGGTCTCTATTTAAATAGCATGGAGGGTCATTTTTCCTGTAATTGTTTATGAGAGAATCTTATGTAAATTTTCTTTCTTTATATTAATAAATTGCATGAAGTAGTCGTGTTGGCTTAGGTCGTGGATTGTTTCCCTCTTTGAGGGTTTTAACCACGTCAAATACTGGTGTACTGATCTGTGATATGTTTGTGAGCGGTGACCTTTGGTTTTTGATCTAAGGATATTACCTTGTACATTCCTACATCCTTTGTCAAGAATTTCCTTCAAATACAACTTTAATTCCACTAACTCTGGTGTGCTCATCCTATATGGTGCCTTTGATGTTGGTGCTTCCCCTGGTACCAACTCAATGGAAAACTACACTTCCCTGTGAGGCAAAAACTCTGAAATATTTTTCAAGAACACATCCCGAAATTTTTGTAGAACTGGGTATCTGCTCAAGAAATTTGCATCTTCAACTTCCTTACCTTTATCAATGGAAATATGTACTGTGAACAACACACACCCTTTTTCTATGACTGTGTTTGTCCTACATAGTTGTCACCATTCTTATTTATGTTTACTTCTTCTTACCCTATAATATTGTTTGTTCCCCATTGTCATCCAAGCTCTCAATAGCCTTGTCGAAACAAGCCACCTTAGTCATATGAATATACAATCATTCCATACCAAACAACATATTGTATGAGCCTAATGCCAGTAAATTCAAATGTGCTATTTTTCTCTTAAGTGTAGCTTATTTTGTAATCCAAAGTATTTTTTTACTTTGAGATAGCTTAAGTTCACTCCAAAGTCAAATTAAAAGTTAAATTGTAATTTAGAAGTCACAATTTCAAGTGAGCAAAGTGAGGGTTGATGTGAAAGATAAGTAAAGCAGATATTGAAGTTAATTTTGAAGCTAGAGCTTGGCATTATCATCGCTTCAAATGCTTAAGGATTATGTACTCCAGTTATTAATAAATACATTTTTTTGTGGTAATTGTGTCTTAGATCTGCTCGAAATTGATGGTGCACAATGAGTATGCTTATGATGGTGCATGCTTCATGGTGTTTCTTTTGTTTTGTGTCTAGTTTTGACACTATTTTTGTAAAATGCTACACATGGAGTACACATCAAATTAAATGAATGCATGCCCATAATAAAGCATACAAACAATCAAGAAGCTGCAAACTCAAGCTACATCCACATAATCAAAGATATCAAATTGACAACATCGTCATTCTATAAATGATTCCACATCATTCAATCAAAGAAATCAATTTAATGAAGTTGCAAACTCAAGCATTCCAAGACAATTCTACATAAAATCAACAATTTTTTGTGTAACTTGAAAATCAAAATATGTAAGTGAACTTGTAATCCAATTAAAATAAAAACTGAGTTGAATTGTAAGGGTGCATTCTCGATTGAAACCAACACCCAAGTTTTTTAGCTGATAAGAGGTAAATTGAGTCAATTCTCTTCAATTGAGTCAATTAAGTAAAGTGAGTTTATTCAAGTGAGCATGAAGAAATCAAGCAAGTTCAAGCAAGCGATCATAATCAAGCGAACGTGAGTTCAAGTGTTGAAAACAAACGCAATAAGCAAGCGAGCGTGCCATTCAAGAAACAAATCAAGTGAGCGTGTCATTCAAGTAACAAATCAAGCAAGCAAATTCAATAATAATAAAAATTAGCAAGTTAAAAGTAATAAAACAACAATCAAAGACATTCAAATCTATGAAAATAGAGCCTGAATTCAAGCTAGCAAGTTCACATGGTGAAACACATTCAGCTGTTCCAAGTTCTTAACAATCTGATTCTATCATCAGCCGACGACATGGTGAAAATCAGCAAAGCAACTCTTGCTGATATTCAAGTACATATTCAACAAGCACATGAAACAATTTAGTTTCTTCAACTGGAGTCACAACTACAAAGAAATGAGCTGAAAGAGAAAATTTATGCTTCCAAGGCATTCACCCATACAAATGAAGATAAAAATGATGATTCCAAGCCTCTCATCCAAATAACTTCGAGTGTATAAGTTGTTCATGATCAAGTTCAACTTTCTTCTTTCAAGCCAATCATCAAGCCATGGGAAGAAATCCAAAGTAACAAAAATCAACGAGGATTAGGATATGACAAAGATGAAAACAAATTTCATATCCTAGATTATTAAAAACCAATCAAGTTCATCAATGCAGGATTTCTTAATCAAGTAACATCAACAAGACATGAGAAAGCTGAAGAAAAACCAAAATTCACACATTGTCAAAGAACAAGTCATATGGAATATCACTGTTTTGATCTCCATCCTTGTCACCATTGTGGCAAGCAGAATCTTTCATCAGAGAAATGATGCAACCAAAACCAATTAGCCAAATTGAAGATCAATTATGCATGGATTGATCCCTAAGAATGGTCATCAACAGTGAAAATATTGTATCAGTTTTACAACCGAATTCAATCACAATTATTGCAGCAAACACTCAAATGAAGATGGTACTCTCGTGCAGTTGAACGAGGGAGTACACCAGTGAAACACTCCTACACCTGAAGGGGGGGAGTTCAGAAATCATTTGAAGATGATTGTATCTCATTTCAACTGATAAAGGGGGGGAAATGATATTGAAATTGAAGGTGGTTGTGAGACTGAAAGTCTCGACAACATCAGTAAAAGTAACAAGTGGGCATCTTCATCAGCTAGTGGGCAGTCAACAACAAAAGCAACAGTGAGAAATTTTTGACATTGTCAACATCAATTCGCCAGTGGGAATTCTCAACATCAAAGAAGCAATTTTGACGTTAGCAAATTTTCCAGTGGGCGTTCTCAATATTTTGTCAGTGGACAAGAAAATTTGCGAGTGGGCGTCATCAACATTTTTTCAGTGGATAAAGGATGTTGATTGCAAGCAAAGGACATATGGATCCTTTTGTGACTTGGCACATGATGGAGTTGTCATGAAAAATTCAAAGATGAATCAGACTTGCAGCTGACTCATGTTCTCTTCAGATTGGAATTTTTTCAACATCCAACTTTGACGGATTTTCAGGCAGTTTTTTTGACGATCAACAGTTTCGGCATGAGAAGTTGGAAGATGGTTCCTAGTTCTTATTTTGGACTTATGATCTAGGGGGGGGGGGGGAATTTTATCCGCACTCTCATGTGAGTAAAATAATTATAAGTCCAAAATAACTAAACTAATTATTATCGTGAAAGTTGGGATTTAATTCTACCTTTCTAGATTGGGTTTGTTTCTCATAGTTAGGAGTCAGTTTAGGTTTAGTTGGTTGAGAGATTCTCTCCAACTAGTTAGGATCCTAGTTTGGTGTTGAGATATTTGCTCAACCAAAGTTTCCAAGATAGAAGCACTATATTGAGACACATTCTCCTCATGTATTTATATGTATCATAAACATTATTTTAATAATGAGATTTTGAGGAATACATTAAGGTTGTGGCCTTTTCCACCATGTCCGGTTTTTCTATGTCTCTGGTATGTTTTTTATGAGTGTTAATTTTGATTTATTCTCCTTCATCTAATCAATGTAAATATGCAGTATACCACCCTGATGTTGTGGATAATCTCGCCTACGATGATCCTTGCAACAAGTCCAACACTGTAAAGGATTCCAACCTACACCCTTGTTCTGCTCCTTAGACTGAAATTCATATCTTATGTGAGATGCATTGAACTTCTTAGGAGACACTACATTTTTATGCAACCAGCTCACAAAATAGAAGAAAATATAGATCATCGACTTAACCTCTTCGAGGGGGAAACCTCCTTTGCATTACATAAATCAACAATTCTTGGATGATACAAATGAAAATACCTCCTTGATATATATAGGAGTCTAAGGGGTCACAATATAATCAAAGCCTACATAACAATAATAATGTAAGGGCACAACAATAACAATAGTGGTTTTCTATGGGCAACAACAATAACAATATGGGAGCTATATAGGCACAACAATAACAATAAGGGGGCTATACTAAAAATAACAATAAGGGGATACCCTAGTATTATAGGGACCTAACATGCCCCTCTCCCTCAAAAAAGTGTTTTCCTCAACGCTTGAGTAATTTTGGATGCTTCTGTATAAAATTATCATCCTCCCATGTGGAATCTTTAGCGGGTAATTTCTTCCACTTAATTAGATACTCTAAAATTGATCTATTCCATAGCCATTGGTTTCTTGTTTCCATAACTTATTTAGGATAAAATATGATTTTTCCTTCTTTGTCAAGTTCTGGCAACACTATTTGAATTCGAATCTTGTCACTAACCTTCTTTGAGCATGAAACATGGAAAATTGAGTGTACTCGGGAAGATGTAGGTAGCTCCAATTTGTATGCCATAGTACCAATATTTTGCGACACCTTGTAAGGACCATAGTACTTGGGTGATAATTCATTGTACTTCTTAGCCTGATTGAGGGACATTTTTTTATATGGTTGTAGCCGTAAAAATACACAGTCACCTAAATCAAAAATTATTTCACTGCAATTTTGATATGCCCATTGTGTTTGTTTATCGGATACAAAATATATATATATATATATATATATCCTTCAAAAAAAAATTCACTATATTAGTTTTCCCATTATATTGAGGCTGATAAGATGATCTATGAGCTACTTGAGTACCAAAAGAGTATAATAATTCCATCCAAAAATTTCCTGTGAAAATGGGATATCTGTCATTTACTAAAATATTTGGGTTTCCATGAAGCTTTTGAATTGTTTCTGTAAATGTAGTCGCAACTCTACTGCCTTTAAAAGGATGAGATAATGCAAAAAAGTGTGCATACTTTGTAATTCTATCAAATACCACCATGATGACACTCTTTCCTTCAAAATTGGGTAAACATGTGATAAAATCCATTGAGACCTCCTCCCAACGCTCACTTGGAATGGCTAAAGGTTGTAACAAACGCGGGGTATTAATTGTCTCAACTTTATTTTTTTGTCAAACCAAACATTCTACCACAAACTTATGAATATAAAATATAAGGCCATCCCAAAAAAATTCCTTCTTGACCCTGTTGCTGGGTCGAGGGGTCCTGACCCAGGTTCGGAGTGCAAGGTTTGCCAACAAACCCCTATACTACTGACCCTTTAGGCAGTGACCTGCTTGCGCAGGTCAAAGTCTCGCCCAAAGTAGTATGGGTGGGTGCTGGAACCAGGTTTCTGCACCCTGAGAATGGATAGGTAAGGCAAGTAGAGCTACGCTAGACCTTGTGATTCCCAGATTACCTTGTTATGCATAGGGTCAATTAGGCCTCTATTCGCATCCACGTGCACTAGATCTATAATTATATGCTTTTATGACAGTAGCACTGTATTGCAAAAACAGAACATAACAGATCCAGATACAGAAAACACACTTACACAGATCTTCACAGCTTAAATACAGAAAATACACAATGCAGCAATTACCAACGATTCACATAAAGAGTACTCACAGATTCAGTTCTCTATCAACCTTTCTTATTCATTCATTCATCAATTCTTCCTTACAATTCCCTTCCCAGCCTGCGCACACAGCAGCAGGGTCCACACACAACTGGACTTGGATCTCCATGCACACAGCCAGCAGGAGTCCTTTCCCCAAAACCCAAACAGATAGCTTAAACCACAATTCACATCAATAGCTCTTCATTTCTTTACCTTACAATACAAAATGTTCCTCTATTTATAATAATCTAGCCTAGACTTTCCTATGGTCCACAAACCATGGTTTTCAGACCCCTGGTTTACCCTTTTACCCATTACAATGCTTTTGGGGCTTTGACCCGCCCCAAAACCCCTGCACTAGATTAAATCTAATCAAAAGTATTCAAAATGGACCAGTTTCGCAGCTTGTAGGAGACCTTGTTCCAACAGTCCCCCAACACAATATTGTGACTCGTCCCGAGTCATTGCGGTGGTACAACCTCAATTTGCGCACGCAGGGTATCAAGAGCACGGGAGAGCAGAGGGAGCACTTCCTGACTCTGGACAGCAGCTCGTTGTGCAATGTTGACAAGTGTCAGGGAGGCAGGGCCGTCTGGAGCAGCAGTAACCTGTTCTAACATTCGATGAAGGCGCACAACGGCGGTATGAGCATCCTAGGAGATCTGGAGGGCAGTGTTGCCCCATGGTTTCAAACATTTCCTGACGACATGTTTGGCGCGGCGAAGATTCGCAATCGTGTCCATGACATCTAGACGCTACGCCGAAACGCTAGAGGGCAAGGGAGCTCTGATCTTATCGAGAGCAGCTTCTGCCTGCCGTAAGTCGTCTTGTATACAGTGAAGCATAGGATGGTATCGGACCGTTGTCCAAATCCGCGTAGCTACTTTGACCAATTGCATGCCCTACGTAAGCTTCTCCTAAATAATATTTGTTGCTTCTGTGACCAATGCGACCCGCTGTGCCTGAACTTCCGGAGGTATTTCACACTGTTGTCACGCAGTCCAGTCATGGTGGTGAACCTCTTGCAACATCATGGTGTATAATCCTTGTATCGCTTCACGAGATAGCTGCACCAAATTTATTTGGATGTCCGCAGTGGTTGGGGCATGATCTTTAACTAGGACAGTGCGAGGGAGCAAACAAATATGGCTTTTGTTGGTCGATAATCTGGGACTGCAGAGAAGTCGCAACATATCCCTATATCTCAGCGTTCCTTCCTGGCGTAGGACTAGTCGTGACCTGATTGTGACACTGTTGTTGGGCGACCGCGATAATAGCGTAACCTCCTCTGCTATATCATACGAGGTCATCCGGCTGGGTCCCGCGGTCGTCCCCGGGGTGCAAAGGACGGGTACTCCTATCGCGCAGCTATGGTGCCTCTATGTGCATGGTTCACAAGCAATTCCCTCTGCAGGAGGCCAGCGCCCAATCACTTGATCAAACTCAGCAGTCCCAGAACCTCTCAATATGATGTCTACGGGTGCTGAACAGCCAGGGACCGAAGCATTCGACGGGTTAGGGACCGCCATAGAAACAGAAGGACATGCGTCCCAGAGAATGTCAATGATCCCAGTAAGCCAGTCGTCGAATAACAGGGGCATAGTGTAGAGACAATATGTATCCCGTTGCGAAGTTATCCTACTATCTGCACATTGTCTGGAGCTATCTAATGGCGGAGTAACCCGTACGTGAAATGTACCATCGATCACTCAAATCAAACATACCATAGATGGTCTGTCACCCATTTTGCATAACTGTAAGGTTCCTTTCTTATCAAAGTGGGGTGGGCTGATGATCGTTATTCGTACCCAAGGACTCTCCCACGGATCGTCAAACCACGGATGACGCCTGCGTGTTTTTTGCGTACCCCGAATTAAGGTTGATGCTAGGTGTTTCGTAACACGGTTCAGGTACCAGTTCAGCAGTTTGGCCACCAAAATTCTTGATTGGTGTGCTTCTCCCTTGGTCAGGACATCCCTGTTCATTAGGGCTACATCAAGCGTCTTCGTGACATCCGTCACCTGAAGTGTTCGCAACTCCTCCCAATTCCGCGTGGGTGGTGCAGTTCCGTAGTCGAACGCAATCCTAGGTCATTGGTAACCTAGTGAGCTTGTTCGGGCGGGGTCCAATCGCACCCTCGAATTTCGCATGTCAGCAAGTATCTGCATGGTTCTACTGACCTTGGGGCCTGTTTGTTAGCTGGGGTCCTGTTGAAGCCTCAAAAATTGTTGCTTCAAACATTCGGGGAAAACCACCTGGTCCGGACCTTAGAACAGTGCCTTATCCGTTTGGGATGGTGGATTCGACTGGATTTGTAGGACCAGTTTCCTAGTAATGAAAAAGATTGGTGATGGGGTGTTTTTGCAAGTGAATAATGGAACTAACTAACTGAGCTAATCTATCTAACTTAATCTATGACTTTCAAATAATTCTAAAACTAACCCGGGTATTAAATATGAATATGACTTAAAGATTGTTTCAATTAACAAATAACCATGAAAATGTATTATTTACTTAAAAGAAAGATGCAGTATCATATAATGATAAATCTGTTTAAGAAATTAAACAGAGTTATAATAGCACATCGCATTCATAAATTTATATCGTTTACACACACTATGAAAGATGATATCCCTCTATCTTCAAAAATGATATGATAAAGAAATATTTGAGAAACAAGTATATATAAGCGATAGCAAACTTTAATGAGAATATTTTATCACATAAAGAAAATAAAATGAAATCGATAGAAATACCAGATACATTTAATATCTTCCTGATGCAATTTGATATTCTGATCCTGCGCTTTAACTTAGAATAATATTCAAGGTACAGAAATGCAACTCTAAAAAATAATTCACCATGAAATCACAGGAATCTTGTGCTTTAACTTAGAAAAATCTTCAAGGTACAGAAATGCAACTCTCAAAAATAATTCACCGTGAAATCATAAGATATGGTCCTTTATAAAAATAATATAGTCAAGGAGTACAGAAATGTATTGACCAAGCCCAAAAATATTACAAATTCACGACCCTTTCTAAAATGCTTGAAAGGGGTTTAAATAGGAAATTCAAAAACAAATAACTAAACTATTGCTAAGAAAGATCATCGGAGATCCAAAAATAGAATAGTGATCTTCAATAAAATAGGTTCATCGGATTTCCATAATATCCAATGTGCGAAGCTGGCAGATCTTGAGCATATCTTTCACTTCTATTGGATGACTCAGCCTCGAATGCAACTGACTGGTGTATGTGGCATCGGAGAGCTCTGGAATGATGAAATTGATAGCATTAGAAAGGCATTTTACTGCCATCTGCTAACTGTGTGGTTTACTAAAATATGTCCATAGGACATCCCATGTAATTTCTTGTATTTTACTAATTTTTTTATTCTAATTGATTGATTCCTGCTTCCACCTAGTATCAGTTTCTCTTACCCCTGGCAGCTTTCCTGGAGTACAATCTGAAATTAAATTAGCTGCATATAGACTTTCATTAACCAATTGTGTCAGATTATTCATTATGGATCTTGCTCTTGATGTAGCACGTTCTTCTTTAATCAACTGTGTTTCCCATTCAGCAAATAAAATCTCTTTATGCTTTTCTTCAATTCGGGGAAGATTTGCAATTTTTCCCTGTTCTGAGTCCTGCCATGAAATAAATTCTGAAATCTTATCATCTACATTTTCAAATTCTATTCTTATGGTGTCTGCTTCATCGATGATAGATGATGTTATTTCACATAGAGGTTCAGCTTGTGCAATTTTTTGACACAAATCATCCAACTGTTGAGATAACAGCTTACTTGTTTCCAGAGCTTCTATTTTGAATTGGTCAATTTTAGGATAATCCTTGAATTTATCCAACCTCGCTTGAAATATTTTACCTTGCTCTTCTTTGGAAGTCTTTTCATTTTGCAGCAATGTCTGCAGTTTGGATACTTCCTGAGAAAATTGTTGTTGTTTATTTAAAGCTTGTTGATCAAGCTTCTTCTTTTGAATACTCAATTGTTCTTCTAATTGTTTGACTCTGAGTCTTTCTTCTTTTAACTGATGCTCTAACAGTAATATCTTTTGTTGATCACCTGTTGTTCTTTCTTCCAATAATGCTATCTGTAAGTCTTTTTGTTTTACCAATTGAGTGACTTCATTAGATTTATCTATAATAGCTGCACTATAGGCACCTGCATATTGTGATAGTTTGGTAAGATCCTCTGAAGGATTTACTTCAGTGTTTTTCCAAATAACATTCATTAATTCAACTTGTGGAGTTGCAAGTGGTCCTTGATCAATCCTCCTTCTCTTTCTTTGTTTTCTGACAACACCCCTATGCTTAGGGCTGTAAAATATATCCAGAGGAGGTATGTCTTCAATTCTCAGCACAATTTCTTTAGATGGATTTTCAAGAATGATCTCAATATCCTGATTGTTCAGATTATCAACTTGAGGATTGTTTTGTTCTCCTATTTGTTGAGCGAATTGTTCATACTGTTTTAGAAAATGGGGAGTAATAATCATTTCAGCAAGATTTCTCTCTTTCTGTGAGGTATTTTCTCTTTCAAGTTGATCATCGGGCTTATTACCTGTATCTTCTTTTTCAGACTGCACATCAGGCTTGCTACCTGTATTCTCCTTCTCTGACTGCACATTAATTTTGCTAGTTGTCACTTCTTTCTCTATTTTGCTGGCTGTATCTTCCTTTTTATTTTATTATATTTCAATACTTTTATTTGCTTGTAAAGGAATCCTTAGCTGGTCAAGGGGAACTTTAAGTAATATCTGGCTTCTGAATTGCATAAATTTATTCATATCTTCTGCTTGAAACTTAGATTTAGCTATATCATAAACCTGGGAAAATTTTTCAGTTGAGAAAAATAAATCATCAAAGTCATCAACCTCATGCTCAAACTTAGCAATTTGGACCATAGTTGTGAAATCAAAAGCTACTTTATTTGGATCATATTGTCTGCCTGGAACAGTTGCAAGCTTAAGATCTCTTATCTTAGGGACTTCTTTTTCAGCATGCTTAAAATCATTAAGGGTATAGGTTCCACAATGGAAAGGAAAGGTAGGCCACATCAATTTTTTGGAATTCTTTAAACACCTGGACATCCCTCTTTCCATCAACTGGTAAGAAATCTCTTCAGCTAAAATTTTATCATGGACATATAGAGGTAAGACATGAAGCTCAATAATGCTTCCAAATATTCTAATATAGGTGAACTTATCTTCACCGAACCAATTGCTGATTTGGGATATGTCAAGTTTTTCCTTATCAGAGAGCCAAGGAGGGGGTTGGTTAAAAATGGTTTGGTAAATAGGCAACATGTAGCCATGGAAAATTCTCTATACATGGTTCTTGAAATGGTATTTCCACAAATGCTTATGGTATATGTCTATATGGATAGGATCTTGAGGAGTCCATTTCCAACCCATAATAGGAAATTAGAAATTAAAACACAAGGCATATAAAATATAAGCACAGAAATGAAATGGGGGAACATTTCCAGTATGCTTATTTCTTCTATAATCCAGAATCTTATTTGTTGTTTTTTCCAATAGAATAATATACCAATCCATAACAATGGAACCTACAATGGCCTCAATCAGGGGTACCATTTGAATAGAAAACCTTGTCGAATTATTACTCCCAAAAAGTCTGCATATCATTGCAACAACGTAGCAATATGGAGGTACGAGAGACTCTACAGAATACATACCTAAGGCATCGTGCTTATGTTTATATGGAGCTCATATCCATTCTTTAATTGGGTCTGATTCCATTTCATTGCTTGAGGCGAAATCTTCTATGAAGGCTTTGTTGTAGGTCTTTTGAGGATCTAGCAGATGGTACATTTCTTTGATGTCTTCTGCTCTAAGGGACCCAAACATCTTTCCCCCAACTATTACAAATTTTCTATTTGTGATGGTGGTGTTTTCTATCACCCATCACATTATATCATAGTATGGAAATGCATTCGCCCGACCTACAATTCTATGAAGAAAAGAATTTGTGAGTTATTTAAGGGGATTATCATCTGAATTTGATTCTTCATCTGGCATCGTTGCCTTTACCTTTGTAACTGTAGGGTTTTATTTTTCAAGAAAATTATAGACTTATTCCCAGGAAAGCTTCCCGAGACCCTGGCACGTAGTATTCGTAACTAGCTTTATCTTGGCTGGCTTTTATTTTAGCATTGTGGTAATGGTAGCGGTCTTTGAGGCAGTAGCAGCTCTTGATTTCTTAAGTTTCTTGGACATTTTCTTCATCTAGTATCATTTCACTAATTCAGAGAATGAGAGGGTTTGATGTTCTATAGACCTATGAATGAGAAAATCCTCTTAGAAGTGGGAAGAAATCAAGTCAGAATAAGCACCATTAAGTAAAAAGGAAATCATTAAAGGATAATGTTGCGAAAGATTTTATTCATGATCCCAAATTGGTTAAATCTATATTAAAAATGAATGCCTTAAAGGAAAGTCACATTCACGCATTCATAATAGAATCGATTACCATAATTCGTTTGATTTTCGAATTAATGATGCTCATATAATCGGAGATCGGCGATATTGAAATCTTAATGTAAAAATGTCCTTTCGAAGCTTCCGATTGTGATAGGCTGATAAATGATATATGTGAAGTGCAAATAGTGATTAGTGAAGACTAATGATTCATCGCATCGGAGTTTTCAAAAGGAAAAAACAAAAAAAAAACAAAAAAACATCTCATGTTTTCTTGATTTGCGATTTGTGATAAAGTCATATCACATCGGATATTTTCAACAGAGTTGAGTTGTACATGATTTTCACTGACATGTGATTGCATGATGGTGGGTTCCATCGCATCAGATCTTTTATAAAACAAATAGTCATGATATTTCTTTTTCAAAATGCGATTGCGATTATGACATTGCATCAGAGTTGATGAAATAGACTGAAATGAAATATAACTTATTCGAAATGTGATTACGATAAATCACATTGCACTGGAGTTTTGAAAAGAAAATATGAAAACATAACACTCTATCGATTTGCAATTACGATTTACTTTATCACATCAGGCTTTTTAACATGAAAACTTTTATACTTTGTGCTGATGCCATATAAGCTTTATAGTTGATCAGGTCGGAGTAAATTTAATGTTACATTTGTTTATTTGCACTTGAGATATGCGATATGTGATACATGCTTTTTAATCAATTAATATTTTTATTTTTTTATTTTATGATGATCGGATTTCCTAAAAAAAATTATTTCTATCTAAAAAAAGAAAGGGGACCCATTTTTAAATGAAATTTATTCAAAAAATTTATAAATAGGGAGGGTTTTGTACAATACAACAATTGGTGATTTATTGGAAGAAACATTTATCTTTGAAAAATAAAATGAACACTATAATTTTAGTAATGAAATTTTTTTAAAGATAATTAAAAATATCTTTAGAGAAATTTAAATAAAATCTAACTCTAAAAAAGAAATAAAAATCACTTACAACCTCCTTTTAATTCCTCAAAAAATAAAAAACATTTTTTTGGTTTTATTAAGCTTTGATTGGTTGATAAAGATAAAGTAGGGGCCCTTTCCGCTCTTAGCTTTGTGATTTACTCTATTGTCATAGGTAGTGTCTCTGCTGCCTGCAAACGTCCATAGTCTTGACAGGGTTACCTTTTAACCATTAATCTTTCATTGTCCATCCATATAAGAGCATGAATCTTTAAAATATAAATTCATAAGATATACCATCTTGTGTTTTCTCTTTTCTTTTAATTTAAAAGCCATTTTTTTGGTTTGGTAGCCAGTTGATAACAATTCCATTCACTAGTTGTAGCTAAACTGAACAAGTTGGCTCGTGATGAGACCCCTTGTCTTATTATTATAAGCCATAACCCTATTTTGGCATGCAGTGGTGGTAATGTCAGCTTAATTACTTCTTATGATCATGGTAAGCAGGCTAATGTTGAGACCTCTTATCTCTTAATATTAGAGAGATAATTTCTTATAATTACATTCTAAAAAATCACAACCTTAATGGATGGGGTGAATTATTTTTCTCCTCAAGAGTGAATGGATGACAATTTTTAGAGTTTTGAGTGCCAAAATTGAAAAAGTATTTACTTTTTATAGATAACCATTTCTCTGCTTAACAAACTTTAAAATGATTTACAATATTTTCAAGTTTTCGAAAGATTTTGCAAATGTTTAAACAGATTTTTCAAAGATTAATATTTTATTTTAACTATCTAAAACTGAAATCATTTCCTTACAAATTTTTATTTACATAAATAAGTATCTATAATATTTTCTCAAAGATATTTTTCAAATAGTAAAAAATCAATTAATTAACAACCTTATTTGTAAAAAAACAAACTTGCATAATGGAATATGTACAGGTAAGAAGGGGTCGCCTTCTTAAGAAAATATTTTTTTCAAAATAAGCCCATTCACAGGAAGAGATACTCTCTTTCCTGTTAAATCTTGCAATATGAATGTTGATGAGCCTGTCTTTTCGACAATTTGAAATGGTCCAAGCCACATCTTTTGAAATTTGGTATGCTTACCATTATCTTCATGTGCTTTGTCCCATTTCAGAACAAGATCACCAATTTGAAAAGTTTTGGATCCGATATAACTTGAATTAAAAGAATATTTTATGAATTCTTCATGTTTGGTATGAACACTTTTAGATTTCTCTCTATCTTCTTCTAATTTAAGAATTTGATCAAAACTTAATTGAATAGATGATGAAGGATTTTGTTCAATAAATTGAACTAGGGCCAAAGATGGAAGTACTAATTTTGATGGTATTATAGCTTCTTCTCCATATACCAGATTAAAAGGTGAAGTACCTATTGAAGCCTTGTGAGTTATGCGATCAGACCATAGTGCAAAAATTAAAGACTTATGCCAATTCTTTTGACTTTAATCAATTGTTCTTTTGATGATTTTAATGAGATTTTTATTGGTTGACTCAGCTAAACCATTACCTTGTGGATAATAATTTGTGGAATATTTCAATTTTATACCTCTTTTGATTGCAAATTCCATTATACTATTTCTATAAATATAAGATGCATTGTCAAAAACAACGGCATTAGGTACACCAAACCTGGTAATGATGAATTGATCAATGAATTCAATGATTGGATCAGAATTGACTACCTTTAAAGGAATTGCTTCTACCCACTTTGTAAAGTAATCCGTTGCTATAAGGATGTATCACTGTTGTTTGGATGAATGTGGAACAATTTCTCCAATAATATCAAGTCCCCATTGTTCAAATGGTTGATCAATATTTACTGGTTGTAAAGCAAAGGTTTCTTTCCTTTGTCTCCCACTAGCAGTTTGACAAGTCTCGCATTTCCTTACTTTGTCATGTGCATCTTTGAACAAGGTAGGCCAATAGTAACCACCATGGATTATTTTTTGGGCTGTAATGTCTCCTCCAAAATGTCCACCTGCTGGTCCATCATGTAATTCTTGCAACACCTTGTGTGCTTCAGTTTTTTCAAGACATCGTAATAAAATAAAATCATAATTTCTTCTGAATAACACATTATCAATGATTTCAAAATGTTTGGCTTTTAATCTTAAAGCACGCTTTTTTTCATAACTGATATTAGAAGGAACATACCCATTTTTCAAATAAAAGATCAGATGAGCATATTGAGATTC
Organism: Pinus albicaulis; assembly: GCA_034641835.2. Lineage (NCBI taxonomy): Eukaryota > Viridiplantae > Streptophyta > Pinopsida > Pinales > Pinaceae > Pinus > Pinus albicaulis. Next base: position 8,430 of record JAXQQM020064970.1, on the reverse strand, counting down.
AGAATCTATAACACTTATTTGATTTACTTGAACAATATTATCTTGATCTTGATGTTCTGGTATGTTGGAAGCTCCTACTAACAATCTGGAAAAACCTTGTCCTCTAACAATAATGGTTGGATTAATATCAATATCATATTCTTGTAGAGTTGTTACCCAATTAGCTCTCTTTTCTCCTACTTCCTTTTGTACTAACAATTGTATCACTGTAGAGAATGGGACAATAATTTTTGTATGTGTCTTTAGGAGAAATGGTCTAAAATGTTTGATTTATTTAAACACGACAAAGGCTTGTTTTTCTACATCAGAGTAGTTAAGTTTGACCCTTTGCAGATTTGAACTAAAGAAAGAGATTAGTTCTTCTGCTTGTTAGTCATTGGGTTATGTCAAAACGGTAGCATAGGATGTTTCAATGTAGGTGCATTAATGATTTCCTGTTTGATTGAATCGAAGACTTTGTTTTCTTTATGTAACCATTTGAAAACTGAATTTTTCTTAATCATATTCTGCAAAGGTAAAACTATTTGAGAAAAATCAAGAATAAATCTCTTCACAAAATTGATCTGTCCCAAAAAGGATTGCATGGATTTCTTGTTATGTGGTAAGAAAATATTAGAAATTTCTTTCACTCTATCAGGGTCAATATATATGCCATCTTTAGACACAAAAAATCCTAAGATATTTCCTTCATTGAGAGCAAAGAAATATTTCTTTGGATTTAAAGAAATGCCAAACCTTCTACATCGTTCAAATATCTGTTTCAAATCATGCAGATGGTTAGCTCTTTTATTTGAAAATATAGTTATGTAATCAAGATAGATAATAACTAATCTATTAATCAACCCTTTAAACGCAATATCCATGGCTCTTTGGAAAGTAGCTCCTGCATTAATCAAACCAAAAGGCATTTTTTGGTAGGCATAAGTTCCCCACCTGGTTCTGAAGGTAGTTTTCAGCCTATCATCCGAATGTATACCAATATTTGGTTATAACCTGAAAATCCATCCAGAAAATACATTAGTTCAGAACCAGCTACTTTTTGAAGTATTTTCTCCATCGTTGGTAATGGGAAGTTATATTTTTTGCATGCCTTGTTTAGATTTCTAAAATCAATATAGATTCTAATATCTCCATTCTTTTTCCTGATAGGCACCATGTTTGAGACCCAACTAGAATGTCTTACAGGAAAAATAATTTTTTCCTTCAAAATTTTATTCAATTATGTCTTGATTTGACTTTCCAGTTTGGGATGAATTTCTCTTAACTTTTTTTGCGCTGGTTTTACATCGGGAAGCATTGGAATTATATGTTGAATGACAGAAGTATCATAAGTTTTCAAATATTCATAATTCCAACCAAATATATTTTTGTACTTATTCAGAAGCTTGATGAAAGTGATCCTTTCCTCTGAAGTTAACTCGAGTCCTAAATTAACATTTTGTGGTTTAGACTCAGTACCAAGATTTACTAATTCAAACTTCAATGTAGAAATTTGAAGTTTGGCATTGGTAACCTTTTTGAATCTATTTTCGATATCATATAGGTCTTTAAGTTTAACTACATATTTGGGAATAGTATTTTCATTGTCTTTTGATGTGTTTTGAAGATCATGATCACTTTCATCAATTATTGGTTCATCATAATATTTTTCTAAAGTCAAGAAATTTAAGATATCTTCATCATGATAGAATACTCTCCAATTGGTGACATTATCAGGTACATAAGGTCAGAAAATTAATTCAACTAAAAACCTATCTGGACTATAATCTTCAGCAAGGAGAAGTTTGGAAGCAACATTAGCTAATAGATCAGTTGCTGAATTTTGAGTTCTAGGGATAGGAGAGATGTTGAATGCTAAAAATTGAGTGGTAAGATCTTTAACAAGGGATTTATAATGTTTAATATGATCTGAAAGACAATGGATAGTGTTTCTTACTTTTATGATAACAATTTCGGAATCACCATACACTTTCAGGTATTTAACATTCAATCCTATTGCTTTATAAAGCCCTTGGATCAAGGCTTCATATTTTGTGGTGTTATTTGTACACTCAAACTCTAGTCTGCATGAAAGCATAGTTTTCTCCCCTTCTGGATCAACTAAAACGCATCCTGCTCCTGCGCAATCATTGGATTTTGATCCATCAAAATACAAAGACCAAAATAAAGAATTATCTACAGGTTTATTTACTGATTGATCAGGAATATTAACGCAACTTGAGGAATTGGTTTGTGAAAAAATTTATATTTATGAAATAAAAGTATTTATAGAAAAAGGTGATTCAGGTGCTGTTAAATTTCCAAGGAATGATTCAGTAGAATAACCTTCGATAATATTATTATTAAAAGCTATAGGTTCATTTTCTTATTCAAATTCTGTTACAGTATGCATCATGTGTTTTTCTCTCTCGACCTTGATTTGATTGGGTTTCCCTTTGTGGGGAAGCCACATGTGAGAATAATCAGTGGCGATATAACCATTAAGCTTTGCAGACCAATCCCTGCCTAATATTAGTCCATAAAACTCAAGAATATATGCAACTAGAATATCAATTCTCTGGACTATTCTCGGATCAGAGGCTAACCTGATAGTGACTACATTAATTTCTCCCACAACTTGTACTTTAGTCTGATCTAATTTAACAATATGTACTACAGATTTTTGGAGTTCAATGTTTAATTTTGAGCAGACTGAAGTAGGCATTATATTTGATGATGCTCCTGAATCAATCAAGCAATTATGTAAATTTTTGTTATATATCTCATAAGTCAAGAGAAAAGGAGGTGTCTAAGAATTAGACCTATCTCCAATAAGAACACTATTAGTAGCATCTACTTTATCTGGTGGCTTACCTGATCCTTTAACTGTTTTGAAAATTACACCATTTGGTAGAGGAGAAATAGGAGTTGCATTTAGTTCTTTCAACAACAGCTTTTTTTGATGCTTGAGCTTGCTAAGTTCATGTAAAGAGATCTTTTCTCTGGTCTTCTTCATGTCTTGAATAATATTATAATCCATAGAATCAGACACTACCAGAGTCTTAGATGTTGTTGTAGGGGGATTAGAAGATGATGGTTGATTTTTAGTAGGAAAAGCAGAAGCTTTATTTACAGGGGTTTTATCTTTGGTATTTGGAGTTGAACTTTTCTTCTTGGGGACTATTTGAATAGGTTTGCTGTAGATTTACTTCTTGTACTTACTGGCAGGACTTCTTGTTCTTTTTCACTTTCTGAGTTAGGAAAAATGAAATCCCACATCCCATGTAATTCAACTATTTCCTCTTCTTCTTCTTCTTCTTCTGATAATGGTGGTGTATCTTCTTCTTCATCTTCCTCTAAATCTTACTCTACATTAGATATTGAATTGGGTGGTTTAGTTTCATTTTTCTAATTTCTTTGGAAGTTCCTAAAGGGCCTATTGATGGAAGTTTCTGCTACTTGTTTTTTAATTTCGACCATTTCATTAGACATAACCTTCAATACTTTCTGTAAGCCTTCCATGTCATGAGGATCCCTAGGTGTTTTCTTCTTTGAATCATCCTTGAAACTAAATTTTTTGGATTTTCTTTCCTCATTAGAATTCTTTTTATCCAAATCAATGTTTCATCGCTCAACTACAATTGCTTCTTTCATATTTTCAACTAAAGTAGGTTTAGCAGCTCTATCTACAAACATGGCTATATTTGAAGGCAGAGGTGTTATATACCATTCACTTCGGACTTGCTCACTGGGTTTTGATGTTGTAGGAATTTTATTCAAAAGTTTTTTGAATCGGGAATTGAAATCTTTGATAGGTTCTTTGGATTCTGCTCTCAAATTGGACAGATCATTGATTAAAGTCGTTATTGATCTATCATCTCCAAATTTGGTTAAGAAATGTTACTGGAACATATCCCAACTTGTAATAGATCCTGATGGTAATGAAAAATACCAAGATCTTGCTTCCCCTTTCAAAGTATAAGGGAATAATATGACCACAACATCTTCATGTTCTACTGCATTTAAATTTATAGACAACATAAAGTTATTAATATGTTCTTCTGCTAGTATGCCAAGGTCAGGACTAAATTTTGGCAGCCATTTTTCAGGATGATCTGGTATTGCATGCAAAGGTGTAGGCATTTCAACATCTCTTGGATTAGTCCATGGTATTTGTGCCATTGTTGTGATAACAGTTGAGGGACTTGAAGAGACAACATGTGTTTGAATGCATGTTGGTGGGATAACTATACTCTTCTAGGTTTGAGTTTGGGAAGCATATGAGTGAGTTTGTGATGAGGAAATAATATCACTACCTAATTCTGGTGGTGTCTTTTTTGTTTTAACTCGACTAGAGAAAGGAAATTCCTTTGGAGGAATACCAAGTTTTTGCTTTGTGACCTAGTAAGAGGTTTTGAAGATACGAATTTTGAAGTAACACTACCTTCAGATAATTCAGACTCTAAAGATAATGAGAACCCTTGGATTTTATGAATTAAATATTGTACCTCAAGGGACCCAAGTGGTTGATTGTCTGATAGATCTAAAGCTTTGGTAGTGGGTGTATTCATGTTCTTCTCAATTTCTTCTCTAGAGATTTGAGATGTTGAAGAAATTGAAGAAGGTGATGAGGGAGAATCACTCTTGGAATGGTCTATAGATTTAGATTTACTTTCCATTCATAGCTTAGGCCCTCCTTCTAGTGCCAAAAATGTTGAAGCCCCAAAAATTGTTGCTTCAAACATTGGGGAAAAACCACTTGGTCCAGACCTTAGAATAGATCCTTATCCATTTGGGATGGTGGCTCTGACTGGATTTATAAGACCAGTTTCCTAATAATGGAAAATATTGGTGATGGGGTGTTTGTGCAACTGAATAATGAAACTAACTAATTGAGCTAATCTGTCTAACTTAATCTATGACTTGCAAATAATTCTAAAACTAACCCAGGTATTAAATATGAATACGACTTAAAGATTGTTTCAATTAACAAATAACCATGAAAATGTATTATTTACTTAAAAGAAAGATGCAGTATCATATAATGATAACTATATTTAAGAAATTAAACAGATTTATAATAGCACATCGCATTCATAAATTTATATAGTTTACACACACTATGAAACATGATATCCTTCTATCTTTAGAAATGATATGATAAAGAAATATTTCAGAAAAAAGTATACATAAGTGATAGAAAATTTTAATGAGAATATTTCATCACATAAAGAAAATCAAACGAAATCAATAGAAATACCAGATACATTTGATATCTTCCTAATGAAATTTTATATTCTGATCCTTCATTTTAACTTAGAACAATCTTCAAGGTACAGAAATGAAACTCTCAAAAATAATTCACCATGAAATCATAGAAATCTTGTGCTTTAACTTAGACCAATCTTCAAGGTGTAGAAATGCAACTCTAAAAAATAATTCACCATGAAATCACAACATATGATCCTTTATAAAATTAATATAGTCAAGGAGTACAGAAATGTATTTTCCAAGCCCAAAATATTACAAATTTAGGACCCTTTCTAAAATGCTTGAAAGGGGGTTTAAATAGGAAATTCAAAAATAAATTAACTAAACTATTGCTAGAAAGATCATGAAGAGCCTGACTGAAATGATGAAATTGATGGCATTAGAAAGGAATTTTATTTCCATCTACTGACTGTGTGGTTTAATCAAATATGTCCATAGGACATCCCATGTAATTTCTTGTATTTTACTGATTTTTTTATTTTGATTGATTGATTCCTGCTTCCACCTAGTATCAGTTTCTTTAACCCTTAGTAGCTTTCCTGGAGTACAATCTGTAATTAAATTAGTTGCATATAGACTATCATTAACCAATTGTGTTGGATTTTTCATTATGGTTCTTGCTCTTGATGTAGCACGGTCTTTTTTAATCAGTTGTGTTTCCCATTCAGCAAATAAAATCTCTTTATGCTTTTCTTCAATTCTGGGAAGATTTGCAATCTTTCCCTATTCTGAGTCCTGCCATGAAATAAATTCTGAAATATTTTCATCTGCATTTTCAAATTCTATTCTTATGTTGACTGCTTCATCGATGAGAGATGATTTTATTTCACATCAAGTTTCAACTTGTGCAATTTTTTGACATAGATCATCCAACTGTTGAGATAACAACTTACTTGTTTCCAGAGCTTCTATTTTGAATTGGCCAATTTTAGGATAATCATTGAATTTATCCAATCTCGCTTGAAATATTTTACTTTTCTCTTATTTGGCAACCTTTTCATTTTTCAGCAATGTCTGCAATTTGGATACCTCTTGAGACAATTGTTGTTGTTTATTTAAAGCTTGTTGATCAAGCTTCTTCTTTTCAATACTCAATTGTTCTTCTAATTGTTTGACTTTGAGTCTTTCTTCTTCTAACTGCTGCTCTAACTATAATATCTTTTGTTGATCAGATGTTGTTCTTTCTTCTAATAATGCTATCTGTACGTCTTTTTCTTTTACCAATTGAGTGACTTCAGTAGCTTTATCAATAGTAGCTTCACTATAGGCACCTGCATATTGTGATAATTTGGTAAGATCCTCGAAAGGATTTACTTCAGTGTTTTTCCAAACAACATTCATTAATTCAACTTATGAAGTTGCAAGTGGTCCTTGATCAATCCTCCTTCTCTTACTTTGTTTTCTGACAACAGCCCTATGCTTAGGGCTATAGAAGATATCTAGAGGAGGTATGTCTTCAACTCTCAGCACAATTTCTTCAGATGTATCTTCGGGAATGATCTCAATATCTTGATTGTTCAGATTATCAACTTGAGGATTGTTTTATTCTCCTATTTTCTGAGCAAAATGTTCAAACTGCTTTAGCAAATAGCGAGTAATAATAATTTCAGCATAATTTCCCTCTTTCTCTGAGGTCTTTTCTCTTTCAACTTGATCATCAAGCTTATTACCTTTATCTTATTTTTCAAACTCCACATTAGGCTTGCTACTTGTATTCTCTTTTTCTGGATGCACATCGGGCTTGCTACCTGTATTCTCCTTCTCTAGTTGCACATCAGGCTTGCTACCTGTATTTTTCTTCTGTGACTGCTGGGGGTATCTTCCTTTTTCTTTTGTTCTATTTCAATACTTTTTTTTGCTTGTAAAGGAATCCTCAGCTGGTGAAGGGGAACTTTAAGTAATCTCTGGCTTCTGAACTGCATAAATTTATTCATATCTTCTACTTGAAACTTAGATTTAGCTACATCATAAACTTGGAAAAATTTCTCAATTGAGACAAATAAATCATCAAAGTCATCAGCTTCATGCTCAAACTTAGCAATTTGGACCAAAGTTGTGAAATCAAAAGCTACTTTATTTGGATCATATTGTTTTCTTGGAACAGTTGCAAGCTTAAGATCTCTTATCTTAAGGATTTCTTTTTCAGCATGCTTAAAATCATTAAGGGTATAGGTTCCACAATGGAAAGGAAAGGTAGGCCACATCAATTTTCTGGAATTCTTTAAACACCTGGACATCCCTCTTTCTTTCAACTGGTAAGAAATCTCTTGAGCTAAAAGTTTTTCAGGGACATATAGAGGTAAGACATGAGGCTCAACAATGCTTCCAAATATTCTAATATAGGTGAACTTCTCTTCACCAAACCAATTTCCAATTTGGGATATGTCAAGTTTTGCCTTATCAGAGAGCCAAGGAGGGGGTTGGTTAAAAATGCTCTGGTAAATAGGCAACATGTAGCCATGGAAAATTCTGTATACATGGTTCTTGAAATGGGCTTTCCACAAATGCTTATGGTAGATGTGTATAGGAATAGGAGCTTGAGGATTCCATTTCTAGCCCAGAATAGGAAATTCAGAATTGAAACACAAGGCATCTAAAATATAAGCACAGAAATGAAATGGGGGAACATTTCCAGTGCTTATTTCTTCTATAATCCAGAATATTATTTGCTATTTTTTCGATAGAATAATTGACCAATCAATAACAATAGAACCTACAACGGCCTCAATCAGGGGTACCATTTGAATAGAAAACCTTAACAAATTATTACTCCCAAAAAGTCTGCATATCATTGCAGCAACGTAGCAATATGGAGGTGCGAGAGACTCTACAGAATACATACCTGTGGCATCATGCTTATGTTTATCTGGAGCTCATCTCCATTCTTTAATTGGGTCTGACTCAATTTCATTGCTTGAGACGAAATCTTCTATGAAGGCTTTGTTGTAGGTCTTTTGAGGATCTGGTAGGTGGTACATTGCTTTGATATCTTTTGCACTAAAGGACCCAAACATCTTTCCCCCAACTGTTACGAATTTTCTGTTTGTGATGGTGGTGTTGTCTATCACCCATCATATTATTTCATAATATGGGAATACATTCGCCCGAGCTGCAATTATATGAAGAAAAGAATTTGCGAGTTCTTTAAGGGGATTTTCATCTGAATCTGATTCTTCATCT
>JAXQQM020069414.1:0-10915 GCA_034641835.2 Pinus albicaulis | reverse complement strand
GTAAGAAAATTGCTAACTTTTTTTTATTCGAGAGATTCTGTTATATAATTTTGTGTGACAATTTTTTGGAAATATTCTGAAAATCAATTCAAATTTCGATATTTAAAATTACTCTTTTCAACAATTTTTAGCCCAACAAAATTTATTAAAAAATAAAACTAGAAATAGCACCACATGTTGCAAAGGAACGCCTTAAGAGCATAACAATATGGAAAATAAATATATTGATCTAATTAAATATACAAATTTGAATTATTTTATTCAAAAATAAATTTTGGTTTGGAGAATTGTTTAGATAAAGAAATTGGGTTTTTATAACTTAAGGTTTGTATATATAGTATATAGAGTATATTGAGTTAAGGAAACAACAAAATATGAAGGCTATCTATAACAATATTGGCTATCATTGTGAAAGTTATTTACAAGTCAAATTCTATTTTGTTCAATTTTTAAATTTTGATTTTAAATAAAGAAATTGGTTTTTTATAACCTAAGGTTAGTATATATAGTATATAGAGTATATTGAGTTAAGGAAACAACAAAATATGAATGTAATGAAGGCTATCTATAACTATAATGGCTATCATTGTGAAAGTTATTTACAAGTCAAATTTCATTTTGTTCAATTCTATTTATAATAGAAGTTGAATTCACAATATTCCTTTTTGTCATGGATTATATTACTTTCCATTTTGTTCAATTCTATTTGTAAGTTTAAATTTTTGATTTGTGATGAGCGAAGTTTTGAAGAAAAAACTATCTATAGTACATGTTGAATTCACAATATTCCTTTTTGTCATGGATTATATTACTTTCCATTTTGTTCAATTCTATTTGCAAGTTTAAATTTTTTATTTATGATGAGCGAAGTTTTGACAATAAAACTATCTAGAATGAAGAGCGAAAATTTGGTTTCTTTTGTTCTTTTTGAAGATAGTAAAAAAGGTATGGAGAGGTGGCTTTCATCACTTCAAGAGAAGTAAAAATAAGGCTATTGATAAAATAACTCCAACACCGATATAGATTCGGTAGCATTCACTTCAAGAGAAGTAAAAATAAGGCTATTGAGAAAATAACTCCAACACCGAGATAGATTCGGTAGCATTTATAGAATTGGCAAACATGTCTTGTTCTCTAGTGTTGGCTACTTAGCATAGATTTCTTGATCTTGTGTACAAGAAATGAATTTGTATTTAGCTTATATTACATTAACAATGAAATTGCCAAAATTCATGGCAGTTTTTCCAACACATTTGTAGAGAAAATTATAACACATTATCACACTTTTCTTATCAGAGCTAAATGCTCCTATATGCAACAACTATGGCTTTCATCAAGAGCATAACAAACAATTTTATTGAGAAAACAACTCTAGGACTGAGAGAGATTTGTAAGCAACTGTTGAATTGGTGAATATGTTTTCTCTATGGTGTTGGATATTGAGCATAGATTTCTTGATATTGTATACAATAATGTAAATTTTCATGTAGCTTATACTACATTAACCATGAAAATTCTCTTTTCACTCTAAAATACCTTTGCATATCAAGATATTTGATTTCTCTTGACTCTTAATATTGATCTAGGCCATCTTAATTCCCTTTAAATAAACTACATTTGAACATGTTTTGCTCTATGGTGTTGGATATTGAGCATAGATTTCTTGATATTGTATACAAAAATGTAAATTTTCATGTAGCTTATACTACATTAACCATGAAAATTCTCTTTTCACTCTAAAAGAGCTTTGCATATCAAGATATTTGATCTCTCTTAACTCTTAATATTGATCTAGGCCATCTTAATTCCCTTTAAATAAACTACATTCCCCATGAATACCATGGGGTGTTTTTATAGTTTAATATTATTATATTTTATTATTTTTATTTTTTATTGTATTTTGACCTAGTTAGAGTGTTCATTAAATTATGTCCAATCTTTTTATTTAATTTACTTTTATTTTTATTTTTCTGTAATTTGACATAGTCAAAATGTTAAACATGACATAACAACATTTCTATCATACTTTCTTGGAGAGCATCGTGACACAAAAATGTAATATTTAAATACATAAATAGTTATTTTAATTTTTTATAGTGTTTTTTATCAATTTAATTTAAATTCATTGATTTGTGTGGAGTTTAATTTTATGATATAAATTTTATTTAAATCTAACAATTTTTTAATAACATCATTTAAACTTAAAAATCACCAAAATTTTATGTTATAAATTTTACTTGAATATAACAACTTTTTAATAACATCATTTAAACTAAAAATTTGTGGATCCTAATGGCATAAAAAATTTCAATCGTCTAACATTTGATCCAATGGCTCAAACATGGACCGCAAGTTGTTTTCAAATAAGAATGTAATGAGTTGGCAAACAATTTACGGCTAGAAAAAGAATAAAAGATAGGAGATGACAATCACAAGACTCTTGAGCACGTGTTCCGGTAGAGCGACGCAATGCAATCTTCTGTCATTTGCCAGGCAAGGGGCTTTGCAATCTTCTGTCATTTTTAACTCCCAAACGAAAATCTTGAATGTAATGAAATGCAACGTTGAACTAAATGTTGTTGGAACAATAGTTTGAAACTTGGAAGCTCACACTAAATGCTTGACCGACTTAAGATATTTCATTTAAAAACAAACAGATTTAAAATATTTCATTAAAAAAAGTTATTGGAACAATAGTTTGAAACTTGGAAGCTCACACTAAATGCTTGACCGACTTAAGATATTTCATTTAAACACAAACAGATTTAAAATATTTCATTAAAAAAATCGCAGGTAGGCAGATCGAAACCTGGGAAGACGAAAACAGAAGCTAAATTTTCACTGGCCGACTTACATGACCGGGAATCAAGCCTCCGGTTGCAGTGTTGTACTGAGAGTGAAACAATTTGGAGCATATGTTGTCCAGTTTGGTGTAGTTCTTTAAAGCATCCACAATATATTTGACCTCAATTTGATTAGCGCTCTGCTACTCGAAATAATCTGAAAGGAGAAGTTCCTTCGCGGCGTGGTATTGGCGACAGCCTCCCACATCTTGGCAATACTTGATCCCTTTTTAAATGTTGCAATCTCTATCCTCTATACACTCGAAAACTTTAAATTGGATATTCAACTGAGCATATGCGAGTAACAACTTCCTTCGCCATGGCTGGAGAGGAGATCACCACCATTGCAGTTTGCATTCCGAGAGAAACATAAGCGGCATGGTATTGGCGGCAGCCTCCCATATCTATTTTTAAATGTTGCAGGTTCTCTATCATGTAGACACTCAACAACTTTAAATTGGATATTCAACAGAATATGCGAGTACGAACTTCCTTCGCCATGGCTGGAGGGAGATCACCACCATTGCAGTTTGCATTCTGGCAGAAAAACATGAGAGAGGGTTTTTTTCATATTGAGAAATTAGTAGGGCTTAGAGTTAGTTATTAGGTAGTTAGTAGTATAAATGAATGAGGTGGTGGATCCAATGGGTTAAAACATTTCAATCATCTAACATTTAATCGAGGGTTCATACATTGACACCATTCTGGTTAGGTGAGTTGTTTCAAATAAAATATTAAGGCGTATAAAACATTAAATATTTAAGGTAGCAAATTAGGTTATGAATTGTGATTTTCATCTAAAATCTTGGATGAAGGAATCCTAAACTGTAGATGCTTATTTTATAAATACAGATAATTAAAATAGTAAATGAGTGGAGAGATATTTCAAGTCTAATCATATATAAAATTATAAACATTTCATAATATTAGATAATTAAAATAGTAAATAAGTAGACAGATATTTTCAAGTCTAATAATATATAAAATCATAAACATTATAGGTAAATAATCCAATGAAAGTTTTGAAAAGTAAATTTTTAAATTTAAATATATAATTAAAAAAAAAAAAAATTACTAACCATTTTGTTATTGAATATTTTATTATTTTTATCAAATAATAATAGTTATAATTATGGAAATAATTTTTATTAATTATTTATATAAGAGATAAAAATATATATTTATATTGTGAATACAATGAGATTTGAATTTTGGAGTTCTTTGTTTTCATAAATTTCACATTACTTAGATCATCAATTGAGTAGTCTTCCTAGATCAACTTTTGAAAATTGAGTTTACATATTTCTAACATTTAAAAAGCTTAAAAAGTTCTTAAACTTAAGTGAACTAGACACATTTTTCTTGAATTTATTTTTCAAAAATATTTTAAATCATTGCTTCTTATTTTGAAATTAAAAAAAAAAGTTTGTTTTCAATTTAATTTTTAGTTATATTTAGCATTTCATTTTTTTCTAAGCAATAATTTTATTGATCACTTTTAGCATTAGGAAAACATCCTACACTCTAGAGGATTCATGTTTGAACATAGCATTTGTATCATCATATGAGGGACATGGATTAGATGAGTGAATTGACAACATAGAGAAGCTCATTGATATCCCTCCCCCTACAAGCATCAAGAACAAGAACAATGAGGACCCCATTCATGTTCCCCACTTAGGTTGTAGCTATAGATTCTAATCCTTCTACTTTGTTTTATATTATGTTGAGATTTTTTTTTTAATTTTTTGGTATCACATGTATCTTAATGGCCAATCCAACCTCATATTCAATGTATCTAACTTTTGTTGGAATATGCAATTCCTAATTTTCTTTAGTTGTGGTTCTCTCTATGTATAGAGTCTGTTCCTATTCTATAGGTTAGTTCCTAGTTTGGTGTGAGGTTGAGATATTCTCTCAACCAAATTATTGTGCGTCTAAGATAGCTTCTCTATCTTGAGACTGTATCTCATGTATATATGTAACTCTATTTGTTCGATTAATATAATACAACTTGTATGCTCAGTTTTTAAGTTGGTATCGGAGCCCGTTTGGGCCTGGGCTTGGACCTCGGCCCCTCCTGGGCTGAAAGAAATAAAAGTGTATTGCTATTGTTTCTTTTAGTTCTTGGTTGTCCATTCGTTTGGACGAAAGTATATTGGAGCAACAATACACGGTGTTCTCTGTGCTTGTGAATCCCTGCAGCAATATTACACTAACAACGTAATATTTCTTCTACCAGGCGAACGGAGGCTGGTCATTGGGCATCGCTGGGAGGCTGTAGTGCTTCCGGAACATTGTTGTGAGGAGAAGGTCGAGGCTGCATTTTGGTGTTCTTGGAGTAAGCTGAGGCGTTGTAAAGGTTTTCATTTACCATGGCACAAGGAAGCTGTATTTTGCTGTTTTTAAGGAGCAGATGCTATCACGTTGGGATGTTGCATTCCACGCTCGGCTGGAATCAGAGCATTAAATAATCAATGTTGCTTTTTCTTAGCAGAGTCCTCTTAGACGGTCCAAGAAGCCACGTTGGATTTTTATTTTTTGCAGATTGAGAATGTACTTGGTCAAGTAAATCCTAGAGAGGAAACTTTCCCGAAAACAAAGCCATGCACCGCTTTCGAGAAAATAATGAGACTAATGGTAGAATGCAGTGATGGAGATCGATGTCCCACTGAGAGAGTTTTTGAAAGTGATTGCTGTGAAAATGGGCGTTTTCGCTGTGGCGTGAGAAGCCAACCAGATTGATTTGGAAATCCTTTCACACACACTATGTCGCAATGAAATATATATTAATGGTTCTAAAGGATAACAAAGGGTTGATCAATTTGGAAATGGTAGCAGGGGTGGTCGGCCTAGTGGTCTGAATCAGATGTCCAGAAATGGGTAGAGGGTTGGCTCTATTGCTGCATGATCTATTTTTAAAATTGAGAATATGACTGACCAGATTGTGTATTGTGTTGATTTCACTCAGCTTGATAGTGTTAAATGGTTTTTAAGATATGAAAGCGAAGCTCTTTTTTTTTGAGGTAATGAGATATTGTTTATGGCAATGGAATAGGTTTGCCTCATTGTTTTTCGACATAGATCAGCTATATACAGGTTCAGATAACGAATGCTAGGTCAATTTTGCAGCCTTCCCTATTTAACCCAATGCAATTATTTTTCTCTGGAAGTGGCAGTTCTGTCAAATGTCTGCTAGACATTGCAGAGAAGCTTTATAACACCCACCAAGACAGGAAGATTCATATATGGCACCGTTCAAATAGAAAACTGTTAGCGACATTGTCTTCACTCAGAGTTCGGCTCCAAAGCTCTCTTCAGGTAGACAATTATGTTCAGGTTAGAAGGCATCACAAGAGCCTGTGGATCGAGCATTTAGATGCTGTGTCATCTCTAAATTTACATCCCAATCATGGGCTTTTGTATTCTGCATCGTGGGATAAAACTGTGAAAGTTTGGAGATTGTCCGATTTCAAATGCATAGAATTACTCAATGCCCACGATGACACTGTGAATACTATAGTGTTGGATTCATACCATTTGGTCTTCACTAGATCTATAGACAGGACAGTGAAACTATGGAAGAGAATAATGGCAGTTCCTATAGAAGGAACAGTGAAATGAGCCAAGGGCAGTGTGGTGAGCTGCCTTGATGTGATTATGTTTCTATACAAGTTGAAGATGAAAAAATTGTTGTCTTCATGAATTATTCTACTTTCATGTTGAGACTGGTCAACTTAACATGTAAATGCATTTATGTAAATATGGTTAAAAGAATTAACTGTCGTATTGTTGTGACATTTAGTTTGGGCAACTATTGTCACGAGTGTGAGTCTTTGTTGGAATTTCCCATTCCAACAACATAAAAAATTATTTGCATGAATGATTTACTACTAGATATGATGAAGACATGACAATGAAAATGGCATCATAGATTGGAGGATGATCGAGTTTGTGTGTGCCAAGTGTGGTGGAAACATATCTGCATGTCCAATTGTGAGGGGATTATCTCGACAATGGGTCTTTTTTGTTGCAGCCTGTCAGCGAGCATGAGGAGGCATGCTTGGAAGCAGTCACTAGCCTTGATATTGTGAACAGAGGGAGTGGCATTACGCTACGATTCCAGGGGAACTGGATACTAAAATGAGAACATTTTTTGTATAAAATTGTTGAATTTTATGCATGTTGATAGTGAATTTGTGGATGACGCAGGATTGGACCATGGAGTCATGGCTATGATAAGCCTTTATAGGTCCATAACAATAACGTGCTGTTTATGTTTGATGAACAGCCATTGGCTATGGTGAGCCTTCGTAGGTACCGTGTTGAGCCTTTGATGGTGTGAGTGAACCTCCCAAGATCTCTGAGCCTCATTAGGCAATGTTGATCCTTTGTGGTGTTAGGTCTCTGTAATTTATTAGCAAGGTTGGGAGAGTCCAATCACAGAGTTAACATCATTTCAACCAACTTTGGGATTCTAGGATCTAGCCCTCCTGAATCTGGAGAGGGATCTCTCCAATATGTACAAAGATGGATATTATCTTTGAAAAGCTTAAGGTAATGATATTAGGCTAGTTATGAAGGCCAAGGGTTTTGTTTTGTTTTGTTTTGGATGGTTGAGCATGAAATGTTACTTGAGGGGAAAGTCCTAAGTGCAAAAAGTTTCAAAAGTGAGAAGTTGCAAGCAAATAGAACAATTTTGGCAGATAGATAGATATAACGTTGGTTTTTAGTCCATTGGGCTATGGAGTCATATCTGGGCTTTAATTGAACAACAACATCAAGTGTGATCCAAGGGGCAAGTCATCTATACCACAAGATTATTGAGATAAAAATGATGAAATGGAAACATTAAAATGTTGGAGGGGTGGAAACTGATAATAATTTCTCAGAGGATTTATAGTCAGTCCAAACAAGAAAAGCCTCTTAAGTAACTGTTTTAAAACCAACCAAGGACAGGGCTAACCATAGAATTCTTGGGCAAGTTCTTATTAAAGCAGCTTAATTGACAAACAATCCGGTAATCCACATAATTACCTTCAGAAAGTATGAAAACACATAAGAAAAACAGAGTGTAACTTAAGATCAGATAAAGTACTTTTAAACCTAGTCTGCTTTCAATCAACACCAAGGGAAACTTTCAGAATCTGCCTTTGGAGAAAAGAATCTAGGAATCAGGGCAAACCATATCTTCTCTAGTCTAACTTTAATAGCAAATAATGGAAATAACATTAGAGAACAATGTTTGAGCAAACAGAAGGACGAGGGAACGCCAACATTCCTAACTGTTTAAACTGTATTGAATCATTCTTAAATAAACAAATCTGAAGAAAACATTAAGATAAAGATTTCTCAGCCAGAGAAGGTTACTGCTAAACAGATGTATCCTAACCACAATTTTATGACTGTTTCTTTACGAGAGGAAAATAGATTAATATAACATACATAGAAAACGATTAATAGGGAAAGAAGCACTTCACAGAGTGATAGACCGGTATCCCGAGAAACAACATATTGATGTCAAACCCGATTTACAATCTTCAAGTCCAATGTTTCAGTTCAGCAATCATCTTCACTATTCAACCTAACTACTCTAGCACAAACAGAGCTTCAAGGGCCAGTGAACACTATGTACAAATAGAAGTCTCGAGCTCAAGTGTATTTCAAAGTTCTGCGACCAACAATTTCTCATCTTCTTCTGAGGCATTTATAGAAGAATGAGGAGGCGATCTGAGAAAATATCTCTCAGGATAATTAATATAGGTTCAAGACTTCTCGGCCCTTTGAGGGGCTCAAGAGAGAAATTTACATGTGGATCACTGTATTAACTTTTTACAATAAATATCAAAGCTCAGTGGGAGCTTTATTTTGAATTTGGGGCTCTGTGTAATGTGGGGAGTAACTTCTACAGATATTTCTGCATTGATTACCTCGTAGAAGTAACTCCCTGGCTGCTCTGAGGCGAAATCTGATCTTCTTCAATAACTACGGCCTCTGTTTGAAAGGTTTGAGGCAACAGGTGGCTTGGTGGTAGCTGAGGAATCAATTTGCCTCAGATGTAGCAGTGGAGGCTTTCTGTCTGATAAAACACTTTAGGTTTTCTTTTAAACTGTGTTTTAGATTGGGGATTAGGCTTTTGATAACTGTCTTAGCCGTAATCCCCGTAAACTGTCTTCGATCTTCATCTGCTATGCTTTGTCTTCAAACTTATACTCTTTAATTGTGTTCGAATTAAAACAGTGTCTTGTCGATGTGCAGACCCGCATTGGGCTTTACGGCATCAATACTCATAGAGTACTGACGAAACATGGAATGGAGCCCCGTGGATGGCTTCTCTTTAATGAAACGAGGGCATGAGAATCGTCATTCCCAGCCCTTGGAATTTCTTCGTGATACAATGGAAAACCATTTAGAACACCTGCATCAAACACAAAAAAATTAAGAAATCCTGCGAAAAATAGGTTTAAAACTGCTTCAGATGGCGGGGGAGGAGCGTAGCCGTCGGATAAAAATATCTAACGGTGGAGATCAGCACAAAACAGGAAAAGGAGAGCGGGGAGAAGAAATAAGGCGGGGTGGTTTTGGACCGTCCGATCCGGACATGTGGACGGTCCAGATTAAATCGGAAGGTCGCAATCGGGGTTTGCAATCGGGGGGTAAACAAAAATGGACGCGATTGAAAAACTCCGATGCGATTGCGCGATCGGGAGGGTCAAAGCGATTGAGCGATGACCGTTGATCTAAGGATCAGATCAACGGTGGGAAACGAATCGGCGGGTTTTGAAACGGCGGCAAGACTTGTGATCGGAGGGAATAAGGACCATTGGATCTTCGAAGGCGGAGAGGAGATCAACGGCGGACAACCAATCGGGGATCGTCAATCGGGAGTGAAATAAAAACTCATGCGATTTAAAAGTTTGCGATGTGATTGAGCGTAGGCCGTCGATCTGAGGACCAGATCAACGGCGGGGAATGAATCGGAGGGATCGCAATCGGAGGGGAGAAACAAAGGGCGCGATTGGAAAACGCCGATGCGATTGAGCGATGGCCTTTCGATCGGCGGTGATCGACGGTGGAGATGGAACAGGGGGAAAACCTTTCATTCATATGAAAACCAAAGTTTTTAATAAAAACAAGTAAAAATGGGTCGGGCGGAAAAAATATATAAGTAAAGGGAAAAGGCGCCCGATTGCGGGGCCAGTGGTTTTCATAGAATGTAATATGCCCGGGAGTATAAAGACAAGGGCCAATCGCAATCGGGCCATTGAGCCTGGTCTTTCCGATCAACCCATTGTGTTGTTTCCGATTGCGATTGCACGATCGGCTCTTTTCAATCAACCCATTTATATTTATCACGTGATTTTAAGTTTTTAATTTAAAACTTCGGGAAGTGGGTTTTTGGGTTTATAAAGGAAATCTGTACTTGGGAATGGAATATTACAAGCTTTAAGTGCCAAGGCAGGCTCTATGGTTATATGAGAAAATAATATGATCGGGGGTTTTATATGAAAGGCTAATCACAATCGGAGTTTTGTAATGGTTCAAAGACATGCACCCTTGGATATTTGCGATGCGATTAGCGCCGAAAAGCTTTGGCATTTGGTTTTGACACATGGGCATGTGGGGGGAAGTGGTTTAGGACTTAGCCCAAGGGGCTTAGGTCCATAGCAATAAAACTTTGTTTTTTATGAAAAATTTCAAGGTTTTAAATGGATTTGGGGGTTTCGGCACAGCTTAAGAAGAAGTTTTAAACCATGTCAGGAGGATTTTCACGAATGGAGGGAGAAACTTATGAAAAGTAGAGGAATAATATGGAGAAAAAAGGGGGAGAAAATGAAGGTTAGCTATGAGTGGGAGAAAGGGGAAAAATGATGGTTTCTTCAGCAGTTTCTTACAGAAAATCAGCAGAATTAATAGGAACAGTAATGAGGATTTGGGACAGAGGCATGAGGCCTTAAAGAGACTTCAAGAGCCAACAAATTTTTAGTGATAAAATTTGTTCCTTGGAGGCTCAAAAAATATCTTAGCCACCTTTTGGTATAACAAAATATTATAGGTGGCTAACATGTGGG
>JAXQQM020073456.1:0-95930 GCA_034641835.2 Pinus albicaulis | reverse complement strand
TCAATTTTGACACTTATGATATAGCGAAATTGAAAACTTCAAGTGAGGTAATGGTGGGGCGGAATGACTCGAAAATTGAGATAAAGGGTATTATAAAAATATAAGGGTTGTCTTATATTTTATGTAAGTTTTAATGACAAAATAGCATACGAGATAAATTGAGGATAATTATATACAGTTAGGTGTGCATCAAGATGAATTAGATTCAACCATGAAAGACAAGTTCAATCACCTATTAAACAAAAAAAAAAAAAAAAAATTGAGAGAAGGGAGATATGACATACACCTTATAAAAATATACAAATACAATATCAATAACTTGATATATAGTTTTGTTGTTGATTTTTTTAAAGAATAGAGGAGGAAAATATCAAATAGGATACCTAAAAAAATTTGAAATAAAATATTATAAAAATATATGACTAACTTTAACATTTATTTCACTTTGAAATTTTGATAAATAAATTGTTTATTATAAATCAATTTTTTTCAAAAAGAATCGTTAGATATAGACTATTTTTTATTTTTTTAAACAATATGCTTTTCAAAATCTACTCTAAGTATTACTTTCTAATTTCTTAATTAGATTATTTCTTCCTGAAAAGGATAAAAAGTTTTCTTCATTGGATAATGTATTCCTGAAAAAGATAAAAAGTTAAAAAATAATAGCATGTTAGAATATCAAAATAAAAATTTTAAAAATGATAGCGTGTTAGAATATTATTTTGATTGGATTCTAACTAGTTGCTCCAATTACCAATTTAGATTACTTATGAGAGTTAGACAATAGTTGAAACTCCTAGTCATGTTTTATAGCTGACATTAACTTTACTTTTCTAGATATCTTTACATAATCATTTACTTTCATAGATATTTTTACATAATCATTGTTATGGTCGTAAAAAATTGTAAAGTAAATTAATGATTTTATAGTTGGAATCAAAGTTACA
This sequence comes from Pinus albicaulis, assembly GCA_034641835.2. NCBI lineage: Eukaryota > Viridiplantae > Streptophyta > Pinopsida > Pinales > Pinaceae > Pinus > Pinus albicaulis. The sequence goes on along the minus strand of JAXQQM020073456.1, from coordinate 94,980 downwards.
AAACTAATGAAGTGTTGAGACAATGAGTAATATTTTTCCATTTAAAATATTGAGAATGTATGAGGTGGGTTGTTATAGCACTCATCACAAGTTCACCCCTTCCAGGTGATGTATCTGGACATGTTGATAAAGATAGAGTTAAAAAGAAAAAAAGAGAAAATGAAAGGGTACCGCCAAACTTATAATAATAATAATGTTGCATTAGATACACCTTTCATTAGCGTATAAACATTCCTACTCTAATACATTCATGACTAATAAATAATAATTATTTAAAAACATATATATGAATATATTTGAAATCAATAATGATATGAATAACGTATATTAAACTATGTAATTTTCTTAATGTAATTTATATGTAAATTTCAATAATAATAATTTTCAAAAAATAAAAAAAATCCAGTTTTTTGATCTATATAAAATTTAGTCACTTAGATTATAAAAATCAAAATCATCAACCATTATTATATTATATTAAATATCTTTATATCTTAAAAAAACATAATTATATTTATTCTTCTATTTTCCATGTTAAATAATACAAAATACCTTTATTATAGACACAGGTGATTAATATATTTAATATATTTAATATAAAGACTAAAATCAAAGTGTTACAAGACTAGTTACATCCTTAATTTTAAATAACTAACACGTGAAAAATAGTTAATATCCAATGGATGGTTAAGAAATTTTACTATTTTAACATTAAATTGATGGTTAATAAATTTTATTCGCAAAATATCTAATTTAATTAATGAATTTTACCATAGACCTCCTAAGTATATCATCGAAAATTTTATTATTTAAATTTTAACATCAAATGAATGGAGGTTAACGTGCCTTACCAAATTTGAAGTCAGTGCCATGTCACGTGGCAACGCCACTCCTAACTTGAAAATGACCATCGACCAGGTCAGCAGTGTGGGCACCAGCGGAGTCTAGGATGGCAGGTGTATTAAAACGACTATGATGTATTTTGGGAGGGAAAGAGCGAATTTAAAAAACCATAGCCGTTGTGGGAAAGAATAAATGAATGGGCGTTAAAATATTATGATGTGCTTTGGGAAATTCAATTGAGAAAAGCATAGCCGTTGAGGACATGAACAAATGGATAAGGATTGATGTTTTCCATTCATCGAGAGATGCAAGCAAGCCCATATATAGGTGCACATCTGAGTTACAGCTGATGGTTAATCTCTTGTAATCGAGAAGGAGAATGCAAAGCCTTTGTGACACCAATGCGAATGGAGTACATAGAATCCTCACTATCCTCACAATGCATGTCGAAGCAATTCAAAGGAAATTTCTGTAAATTGGAAGCATGGTGGTTCATTTTGTCCAGGTGATTGAGTTCGACATAAGAGTTATGTCATCAAGCTCCGATTCCATTAATGGTATATATACATATGGATTATCTCTATTCATGAAAATAGATATGTATTTATCTTCATCAATTTTGTATACTGCTAATCGCTTCTACATTCAAACTGAGCAGAATTCCGCTACAGCGTAGTGCATAGAGGATGGTGGGTTGTTGTTTGCTACGAGTGTATACGTAGAATGCCATAGAGAACGTACAGAGGGCGATGGGTTGGCCGAAAGCAAGAATAGAACAAAATGCTGGGCGAGCACGGCATAGAGGGCGGTGGGTTGTTGATTTTGTGCTGATACAGTGCACGTTGTTGATTTGTCCTTTTTCATTTTTTATTTCTTCATCTTTTTTCTTAGTCTGTGAATGCTTTAGCAATATCCATCTTTATTTCTCAGTTCTTGCTCGTAGTAGATTTGTGGGCTTTTTTTTTTTTTTTATTGTTTAGATTTGCTTCTCTCTGGGAGGTGGGTGGTTGGCCTTCTTACTCCCTATAGCCAATGTTATTGTACATAGCACATATTGTGTAGCTGTTTATATTTGCGTATCCCACATGCACTCTTCGTTTTGGGTATATTTTTTTGTGCGCGTGCAGGCTTAGAAAGATTGCTGAGGAGCTCCAGTGGAAACGTTTGACTACCATAATGTTAATACTCAACTCTGAAGGATAATTATTCACGGTATTTCTCATATTACACTGAGCTCTACTCTAGTTTCTAAATAATTTATGTTGTATTTTCAATCAAAAATTAGGTACGTTATTCTAGAAACCAAGTTACCAAAATAAATTAAAACCATCTTTCTTTGTTGAATTCTCCCTCTTGAAGGTTTTTTCACTGTTTTCTACTTGGATTCTTAACGAAATCCTAAGTAAGCTTCCCTCTCTCCTAACCAAATTTTAAATCACCTCTCCCAACAGTATTCCACATTCGCGACTACTTGACATGATATTCTCTCTTAAGAAGTTCAGGCTTTATTTTAATTTTTTTTTTATGAAAACCTTATATTCCATGGAGAGCCTGGAGATGATGAGCATGTCCCCGTATTGAGGCAACTTATGGGTGAAACAAGCATTCAAAATTCGAAACTGATTAATAAAAAATAAAACCAAGACCGCACCACTATCATTTTTATAAGTTGTGTTAATTGTTATTGTAGAAACAATTCACATAATCAACACCGAACGCCTTCCTAAGTAAAAGGATAAAATCTCCATGGCTTCTGGTTCGGGGACAATAACCTTGTATGCTAATTCTTTCCTTCGTTTACGTTTCCTTCAGCTTATTGAGAATTTTGTTGATCCATTTCAATCTCCAAATATCAATAGTTATTTATACATATATCGTTATATTTGAAAGGTCAGTAATTAGATATACATAAATATTTTATATTTATTGGAGGTTGGATGATAAAATTGCATTGTATTTTTTATAACCATCAAGAAAGTGACCTTAAGAAAGTGCTATTTTATTAGATGAAGAAACAACATGGTTTCAACATATTTGTTTTTGTTCGTAATTTTTAATTTGGCTTTTCACAATCACTATGCAAATGAGATTTTATGGTGAGATCTTACTCTGTTTAAAGTAAATGTTTATTCACGATCAGTTTGGCTAATTTTTATTATAAAGTATTATTATTTTTTTAGTCACAATTAAATTAAATTGTAAATAATATTTATTATTGATATATTTAAATGATATTTTGTGCATCCAATATTATCATTTACAACGGAGGTTGTACATCCAAGATTATAATATTAACCTATACACATGAGGCTTTACATCTAAAATTATCTTTTATACATGGTTATATGTGCTGAAAATGAAGCATAACATATGGTAATGACAAGTACAATTACATATATTATAATCCTAATCGTCGTCTTTATTAACAAAATTAGAACAAGTTAATTTTTAAGCAGAACTAGAGCATGGATTGATAAGAGATAGATTAGTGTGTGGAGTTATTAAACATAAAATTTAGTGCTATATTGAATCTATTTTGGCCATAGAAGGGCCCCCCAACCTTCTTTGGTGCTTGAATGAGCCTGCAAAAGAAAAAAGGTCGTGGAAATGGGTCAAAATTAGTCGAAAATGGCGTAGAATTGGGATGAAACTCCATATAAACCTATCAACGACGTTTCATTGGAATTTCCAAATCAGGAAACTCCACCCAAATGTTTCAGCTTCATTTCAGTGGCGTTTTGGTGGCGTTTCAGTGTTTCGATGACTTTCGGGTACGAAGAGTCAAGACAGCACCTCCGGGGTCGTTTCTTGCAACACAGGTTAAATGCATCTCATTATGCATGTGCTTTGTGTCTCAACTAAAAAATTAATGAATATCCAATAGAAGAAAAATTTGGATGGGTTTTCCCCTTTGTAGGGTTTTGCTGAGGTTCCGACAAAAATATTGATGTCTCTTTTGTGCATGATTTTCTTCTAATGTTTGTTTATGTTTCGTTGTAATGTTGAAGTTATTGTTCTTTCTACACAATTGCTAATAATTGAATATGTTGTGGGGTGAATGGTTAAAAATTCAATTATCAATAGAAAATAATAATATAGACCTAAAAAATAAATAGTTGAGTCACTATTTATCAATTATACACCAAGTGATTATATTACTCGTATTTAAATAAATCTGAAATCATTGTTTTGTTTCATGTTGTTTCCGTTTTCTCATTACCATTTGAAAATGAATGTACATTATTGCATCACACTTTGGAATTTTAAATTTATTCCATAAGTGTAGCTTATATGTTTCCTCAATACTCCATTAAAATAGATCACTAATGCATTCATTTCATCCATTGTGGAACAAAAATGAATTTTGATGAGATTTTTAACCAAACAAATAATTTATAGAAGTCAATGAGAACCAATGACAAGTTTCCCTATTTCCCTCGAGCATAGAAAAAGCTTGATTGGGTTAGTTTTATGGAAGAGAAGTGTGTATTTGTTTTTTATTGGAAGCATAGAAAGATTTAGGATGAATAGGAGCATCTTTTTCTTCATAGTCGGGATGGAAAGTTCCACTCATGAAATTTTCTTCAAATAAATTAAAACAAAAACCTTGATCATGAGGTTAAAATTGTTGTGAGACATGTCCATCTATGAGTCATGTCTTACATAGAAGTGTTATCCATGAGAAACATGTGGAAAATATATGGGATTAAGCTTACACATGTTTGAAAGATGGAGGCTCTCTGATTACTTATTATCTTTCCCTCCTCATATCCTATTTTTACAAGGTGAACCCATTCTGTATGTTCATGTGATGAAACTATTGGGAAAGGAATAAAACTACGTGTCTCTTGGATTCAATTTACATCAAATATTATTTCGATGAACATTAGGTCATCATAAAGAGGAAGGGCGGGTTGTGAAATATTTGGAAACTACTTATATCTAGTGTAAATTTGGATATCTACTTGGTACTTAATTTTCATCATGTCTATTGAATGCATAAAATATGCAATCAACATGAAGATGACCCCAAGAGAGTATGGGAATGAAAAATACACCTTATACAAATATACAAATACAATATTAATAACTTGATATATAGCTTTGCTGTTAATTTTTTTAAAGAATAGAGGAGGAAAATATCAAATAGAATACCTAAAAAAATTTGAAATAAAATATAATAAAAATATATGACTAACTTTATCATTTATTTCACTTTGAAAATTTGATAAATAAATTGTTTATTATAAATCAATTTTTTTCAAAAAAAATCGTTAGATATAGATTATTTTTTATTTTTTTAAACAATATGGTTTTGAAAATCTACTCTAAGTGTTTTTTTCTAATTTCTTAATTAGATCATTTCTTCCTCAAAAGGATAAAGAGTTTTCTTGACTGGATAATTTATTCCTGAAAAAGATAAAAAGTTAAAAAATGGTAGCATGTTAGAATATCAAAATAAAAAGTTAAAAAATGACAGCATGTTAGAATATCATTTTGATTGGATTCTAACTAGTTGCTCCAATTACCAATTTAAATTACTTATGAGAGTTAGCCAATAGTTGAAACTCCTAGTCATGTTTTCATGTTTTATAGCTCACATTAACTTTACTTTTCTGGATATCTTTACATAATCATTTACTTTCATAGATATTTTTACATAATCATTGTTATGGTCGTAAAAAATTGTAAAGTAAATTAATGATTTTATAGTTGGAATCAAAGTTGTGAAGCTAATGAAGTGTTGAGACAATGAGTAATATTTTTCCATTTAAAATATTGAGAATGTATGAGGCGGGTTGTTATAGCACTCATCACAAGTTCAATTCCCTTCGGGGTGATGTATCTGGACATGTTGATAAAGATAGAGTTAAAAAGAAAAAAAAGAGAAAATGAAAGGTACTGCCAAACTTATAATAATAATAATAGTTATATTAGATACAACTTTTCATTAGTGTATAAGCATCTCTACTCTAATACATTCATGACTAATAAATAATAATTGTTTAAAAAAATATATATGAATATATTTGAAATCAATAATGATATGAATAACGTATATTAAACTATGTAATTTTTTTAATGTAATTTATATGTATATTTCAATAATAATAATTTTCAAAAATTAAAAAAAATCCAGTTTTGTGATCTATATAAACTTTAGTCACTTAGATTATAAAAATCAATATTATCAACCATTATTATATTATACTAAATATCTTTATATCTTAAAAAAACATAATTATATTTATTCTTCTATATTCCATGTTAAATAATACAAAATACCTTTATTATAGACACAAGTGATTAAAATATTTAATATAAACACTAAAATCAAAGTGTTACAACAATAGTTACATCCTTAATTTTCAATAACTAAAGCGTGCAAGATAGTTAATATCCAATGGATGGTTAAGAAATTTTACTATTTTAACATTAAATTGATGGTTAATAAATTTTATTCGCAAAATATCTAATTTAATTAATGAATTTTACCACAGACCTAAGTATATCATCGCAGATTTTATAATTTAAATTTTAACATCAAATTAATGGTGGTTAACGTGCCTTACCAAATTTGAAGTCAAGTGCCACGTCACGTGGCAACGCCACTCCTAACTTGAAAATGACCATCGACCAGGTCAGCAGTGTGGGCACCAGCGGAGTCTGGGATGGCAGGTGCATTAAAACGGCTATGATGTAGTTTGGGAGGGAAAGAGCGAATTTAAAAAACCATAGCCGTTGTGGGCCAGAATAAATGAATGGAAATTAAAACGATTATGATGTGGTTTGGGAAAGTCAATTGAGAAAAGCATAGCCGTTGAGGACATGAGGAAATGGACAAGGATTGATGTTTTCCATTCATCCAGAGACGCAAGAAAGCCCATATACATGTGCACATCTGAGTTACAGCTGATGGTTAATCTCTTGGCATCGAGAAGGAGAATGCAGAGCCTTTGTGACACCAATGCGAATGTAGTACATTGAATCCTCACAATCCTCACCATGCATGTCGAAGCAATTCAAAGGAAATTTCTGTAAATTGGGAGCATGGTGGTTCATTTCGTCTAGGTCATTGAGCTCGGCATAGGAGTTATGTCATCAAGCTCCGATTCCATTAATGGTATATATACATATGGATTATCTCTATTCATGAAAATAGATATGTATTTATCTTCATCAATTTTGTATACTGCTAATTGCTTATGCATTCAAACTAAGCAGAATTCCGCTACACAACAGTGCATAGAGGATGGTGGGTTGTTGTGTTCGGTTGGGCTAAGCAGAGCACAGTAGAATGCCATAGAGAACGGCATAGAGGCGTTGGGTTGCTGAGCAGAGCACAACAGACTGCTACAGAGCACGGCATAGAGGGCAGTGGGTTGTTGATTTTGTGCTGATGCAGTGCACCTTGTTGATTTGTCACTTTTCGTTTTTTATTTCTTCTTCTTTTTTCTTAGTCTGTGAATGCTTTACCAATATCCATCGTTATTTCTCAGTTCTTGCTCGTAGTATATTTTTGGGCTTTTCTTTTATTTTCTTTTTTTATTGTTTAGATTTTCTTCTATCTGGGAGATGGGTGGTTGGGCTTCTTATTGGAGGGGGATGGGGAGAGAGGGAGGCGGAGGAGAGAGAGAGAGAAAGAGAGAGAGAGGGGGGGAGGAGGAGAAAAAGAGAGAGAGGCAGGAGGGGGGGGGAGGGAGAGAGGGGAGAAGCGCAGGAGGAGGGGACAACGAGTGAGAGCGAGGAGGAGGAGGAAGGTGAGAGGTAGAGGGAGGGGGAGAGAGAGAAGGGGAGGAGGATGAGGAGGAAGGTGAGAGGGAGAGGGAGAGGGAGGGGGGAGAGAGGGAGAGGGAGAGGTAGGGGAGGAGGTGGAGGGGGAGGGGGAGAGAGGGAGGTGGAGAGGAGGAGGGAGGGGGAGGAGGAGGGGGATGGGAGGGAGAGGGAGATGGACACCGAGAGAGAGGGAGGAGTAGTAAGGTGAGAGGGGGAGAGAGAGGGAGTGGGGAGGGAGGGAGGCGTAGGGGAGGAGGTGGAGGGGGATGGGGAGAGAGGTTCGCGAAGGAGAGAGAGAGAGAAAGAGAGAGAGAGGGGTGGAGGAGGAGAAAGAGAGAGAGAATGGGGGGGGAGGGAGAGAGGGCAGAAAGGGAGGAGAAGGGGGCAACGAGTGAGAGGGAGGAGGAGGAAGGTGAGAGGGGGAGGGAGAGGGAGGGGGCAAGGAGGGAGGCGTAGGGGAGGAGGTGGAGGGGGATGGGGAGAGAGGGAGGCGAAGGAGAGAGAGAGAGAGAGAGAGAAAGAGTCTGATACCACTTGTTGAAATCACGATTGTTGTTAGAACAAAACCCACAGGTGTTAATCTCTACTACAATCACCAGAGTTAGGATGCACGAGAGGCGGTTAGCCCATGTCGTGAAACACACGGGGAGCATTGAAACCAATGTCCAACAAAATGATTGTAAACATTTAACATTCATATTTCAGCTCAATTAAAAAAATATTCCTTATGGTACAAAGATCACTTATATCTTTGTAAGAATTCCCAACTAAAACAAAATATTCTTTTGGAATTGTACACTTCTCCCTTAGGAGGACACTAAGAATTTTAAAACTTACCACAGTAGGAAGAATTTTTTGAGATGGGCCCTAAATCTTATATTCAAAAAATTTTAGCAGAATTTTTGGTTTGCCAATCATTTATTAGAGAAAGCATATTTAAATGAAAAATTAAATTTGGTACTTTCAAAATTACAAAGTGACAATTTTTATACCATGAAGGAAAGGACCCTAACCATTTAGGGTTATTTTAATGTGTCGTTATTCGTGATCTTGCTCTTATATGATATTACTGCCTTTATTAAATAGTAATTCAGTGATCCATGTGTTAGAGGCATGTTTAATAATGATTGGGAAACTATGATAGAGACTGTGAAAATAGCCATGTCATGATAATAAACTTATTCATGACAGTAACCTTGGTGCAAGGAAAATGAGTCTCCAAACAATACAATGATGAGGTGAAAGTATATAGGAAAAAAATTTGGTGACCTTAATGACAATGTTGATCTATATTATAGTGAGACAATGACCAAATTGTATAACAATGATGATGACAACATACAATGATATGGAAATAACTCTCTAGATATCAAATTGTTCAATGTACAAATGTCATTGTGAACTAAATTTGGTGGGCCCTAAAAGACCTGATATGTTAAATGCTAAGTTGCACAAAGCGCTGAAACCTTTGGAAGTTTATGAAATGGGTAGGGTTGGAAACGTGACCGCCCAAAAATGGAAATGTTATATATATATATATATATATATATATATATATATATATATATATATATATATATATATATATATATATATATATATATATATATATATATATATATATATATATATATATATATATATATAATTTTTTTAAAAATAAGTTAAAACACATCTTGCAAGAAAAAAAGAATGAGACATGTAAAACCCAGTCTATGTTAACTCTCATAAATCGTTAAATCATTTGAAATCCAATATTATCATTTATAAAGAAGGTTGTACATCCAAGATTATAATATTAACCTATACACATGAGGCTTTACATCTAAAATTATCTTTTATACATGGTTATATGTGCTGAAAATGAAGCATAACATATCGTAATGACAAGTACAATTACATATATTATAATCCTAATCATCATCTTCATTAACAAAATTAGAACAAGTTAATTTTTAAGCAAAACTAGAGTGTGGATTGATTAGAGATAGATTAGTGTGTGGAGTTATTACACATAAAATTTAGTGCTATATTGAATCTATTTTGGCCATAGAAGGGCCCCACAACCTTCTTCGGTGCTTGAGTGAGCCCGCAAAAGAAAAAAGGTCATGGAAATGGGTCAAAATTAGTCGAAAATGGGGCAGAATTGGGATGAAACTCCATAGAAACCTATCAACGACGTTTCATTGGAATTTCCAAATCAGGAAACTCCACCCAAATGTTTCAGCTTCATTTCAGTGGCGTTTCAGTGTTTCGATGAGTTTCGGGTACGAAGAGTCAAGACACCACCTCAGGGGCCGTTTCTTGCAACACATGTTAAATGCATCTCGTTATGGATGTGCTTTGTGTCTCAACTAAAAAATTAATGAATATCCAATAGAAGAATAATTTGGATGGGTTTTCCCCTTTGTAGGGTTTTGCTGAGGTTCCGACAAAAATATTAATGTCTCTTTTGTGCATGCTTTTCTTCTAATGTTTGTTTATGTTTCGTTGTAATGTTGAAGTTATTGTTCTTTCTACACAATTGCTAATAATTGAATATGTTGTGGGGTGACTGTTTAAAAATTCAATTATCAATAGAAAATAATAATATAGACCTAAAAAATAAACAGTTGAGTCACTATTTATCAATTATACACCAAGTGATTATATTACTTGTATTTACATAAATCTGAAATCATTGTTTTGTTTGATGTTGTTTCCATTTTCTCATTGCCATTTGAAAATGAATGTACATTATTGCATCACACTTTGGCGTTTTCAATTTATTCCATAAGTGTAGCTTATATGTTTCCTCAATACTCCACTAAAATAGATCAATAATGCATTCATTTCATCCATTGTGCAACAAAAATGAATTTATTCCATAAGTGTAGCTTATATGTTTCCTCAATACTCCATTAAAATAGATCAATTATGCATTCATTTCATCCATTGTGCAACAAAAATGAATTTTGACGAGATTTTTAACCAAACAAATAATTTATAGAAGTCAATGAGAACCAATGACAAGTTTCCCTGTTTCCCTCGAGCATAGAAAAAGCTTGATTGGGTTAGTTTTATGGAAGAGAAGTGTGTATGTGTTTTTTATTGGAAGCATAGAAATATTTAGGATGAATAGGAGCATCTTTTGCTTCATAGTCGGGATGGAAAGTTCCACTCATGAAATTGTCTTCAAATAAATTAAAACACAAACCTTGATCATGAGGTTACAATTGTTGTGAGACATGTCCATCTATGAGTCATGTCTTACATACAAGTGTTATCCATGAGAAACATGTGGAACATATATGGGATTAAGCTTACACATGTTTGAAAGATGGAGGCTCTCTGATTACTTATTATCTTTCCCTCCTCATATCCTATTTTTACAAGGTTAACCCATTCTGTATGTTCATGTGATGAAACTGTCGGGAAAGGAATAAAACTACGTGTCTCTTGGATTCAATTTACATCAAATATTATTTCGATGAACATTAGGTCATCATAAAGAGGAAGGGCGGGTTGTGAAATATTTGAAAACTACTTATATCTAGTGTAAATTTGGATATCTAGTTGGTATTTAATTTTCATCATGTCTATTGAATGCATAAAATATGTAATCAACATGAAGATGACCCCAAGAGAGTATGGGAATCAAAAATACACCTTATAAAATATACAAATACAATATTAATAACTTGATATATAGTTTTGTTGTTGATTTTTTTAAAGAATAGAGGAGGAAAATATCAAATAGGATACCTAAAAAAATTTGAAATAAAATATAATAAAAATATATGACTAACTTTAACATTGATTTCACTTTGAAATTTTGATAAATAAATTGTTTATTATAAATCAATTTTTTTCAAAAAAAATCGTTAGATATAGATTATTTTTTATTTTTTTAAACAATATGCTTTTGAAAATCTACTCTAAGTGTTATTTTCTAATTTCTTAATTAGATCATTTCTTCCTGAAAAGGATAAAAGGTTTTCTTGATTGGGTAATTTATTCCTAAAAAAGATAAAAAGTTAAAAAATGATCGCATGTTAGAATATCAAAATAAAAAGTTAAGAAATGACAGCATGTTAGAATATCATTTTGATTGGATTCTAACTAGTTGCTCCAATTACCAATTTAGATTACTTATGAGAGTTGGACAATAGTTGAAACTCCTAGTCATGTTTTATAGCTCACATTAACTTTACTTTTCTGGATATCTCTACATAATCATTTACTTTCATACATATTTTTACATAATCTCTGTTATGGTCGAAAAAATTTGTAAAGTAAATTAATGATTTTATAGTTGGAATCAAAGTTGCGAAGCTAATGAAGTGTTGAGACAATGAGTAATATTTTTCCATTTAAAATATTGAGAATGTATGAGGCGGGTTGTTATAGCACTTATCACATGTTCAATTCCCTTCGGGGTGATATATCTGGACATGTTGATAAAGATAGAGTTAAAAAGAAAAAAAAGAGAAAATGAAAGGTACTGCCAAACTTATAATAATAATAATAGTTATATTAGATACAACTTTTCATTAGTGTATAAACATCTCTACTCTAATACATTCATGACTAATAAATAATAATTATTTAAAAAAGATATATGAATATATTTGAAATCAATAATGATATGAATAACGTATATTAAACTATGTAATTTTTTTAATGTCATTTATACGTATATTTCAATAATAATAATTTTCAAAAAATAAAAAAAATTCCAGTTTTTTGATCTATATAAAATTTAGACACTTGGATTATAAAAATCAATAGTATCAACCATTATTATATTATATTAAAAATCTTTATATCTTAAAAAAACATAATTATATTTATTCTTCTATATTCCATGTTAAATAATACAAAATACCTTTATTATAGACACAAGTGATTAAAATATTTAATATAAAGACTAAAATCAAAGTGTTACACCACTAGATACATCCTTAATTTTCAATAACTAACCCGTGCAAAATAGTTAATATCCAATGAATGGTTAAGAAATTTTACTATTTTAACATTAAATTGATGGTTAATAAATTTTATTCGCAAAATATCTAATTTAATTAATGAATTTTACCACAGACCTAAGTATATCATCGCAGATTTTATAATTTAAATTTTAACATCAAATGAATGGTGGTTAACGTGCCTTACCAAATTTGAAGTCAAGTGCCGCGTCACGTGGCAACACCACTCCTAACTTGAAAATGACCATCGACCCGGTCGCAGTGTGGGCACCAGCGGAGTCTGGGATGGCAGGTGCATTAAAACGGCTATGATGTAGTTTGGGAGGGAAAGAGCTATTTTAAAAAACCGTAGCCGTTGTGGGCAAGAATAAATGAATGGACATTAAAACGATTATGATGTGGTTTGGGAAAGTCAATTGAGAAAAGCATAGCCGTTGAGGACATGAAGAAATGGACAAGGATTGATGTTTTCCATTCATCCAGAGACGCAAGCAAGTCCAGAGTTACAACTGATGGTTAATCTCTTGGCATCGAGAAGGAGAATGCAGAGCCTTTGTGACACCAATGCGAATGGAGTACATAGAATCCTCACAATCCTCACCATGCATGTCGAAGCAATTCAAAGGAATTTCTGTAAATTGGGAGCATGGTGGTTCATTTCGTCCAGGTGATCGAGCTCGGCATAGGAGTTATGTCATCAAGCTCCGATTCCATTAATGGTATATATACATATGGATTATCTCTATTCATGAAAATAGATATGTATTTATCTTCATCAATTTTGTATACTGCTATTCCCTTCTGCATTCAAACTGAGCAGAATTCCGCTACACAGCAGTGCATAGAGGATGGTGGGTTGTTATGTTCGGTTGGGCTGAGTGGGTAGAATGCCATAGAGAACGGCATAGAGGCGGTGGGTTGCTGAGCAGAGCACAACAGACTGCTACAGAGCACGGCATAGAGGGCGGTGGGATGTTGATTTTGTGCTGATGCAGTCCCTTTTCGTTTTTTATTTCTTCTTTTTTTTTCTTAGTCTCTGAATGCTTTAGCAATATCGATCGTTATTTCTCAGTTCTTGCTCGTAGAATATTTGTGGGCTTTTTTTTTCTTTTTTTTTTATTGTTTAGATTTGCTTCTCTGGCAGATGGGTGGTTGGCCTTCTTACTCCCTATAGCCATGGTTATTGTGCATAGCACATATTGTGTAACTGTTTACTTTGCACATCCCACATGCACTCTTTGTTTTGGGTATATTTTTTTGTGCACGTGCAGGCTTAGAAAAGATTGCTGAGGAGCTCCAGTGGAAACGTTGGACTACCATAATGTTAATACTCAACTCTGAAGGATGCTTATTCCAGATATTGCTCATATACTTTACACTGAGCTTTACTCTAGTTTCTAAATAATTTATGTTGTATTTTCAATCAAAAATTAGGTAAGCTATTCTGGAAACCAAGTTACGAAAATAAATTAAAACCGTCTTTATTTTTTGAATTCTCCCTCTTGAATGTTTTTTCACTGTTTTCTACTTGGATTCTTAACGAAATCCTAAGTAAGCTTCCCTCTCTCCTAACCAAATTTTAAATCACCTTTCCCGACAGTATTCCACATTCGCGACATGATATTCTTTCTTAAGAAGTTCAGGCTTTATTTTAATTATTTGATGAAAACCTTATATTCCATGGAGAGTCTGGAGATGATGAGCATGTCCCCGTATTGAGGCAACTTATGGGTGAAACAAGCATTCAAAAGTCGAAACTGATTAAGAAAAAAAAAACCAAGACCGCACCACTATCATTTTTATAAGTTGTTAATTGTTATTGTAGAAACAATTCGCATAATCAACACCGAACGCCTTCCTAAGTAAAAGGATAAGCTCCATGGCTTCTGGTTCGGGGACAATAACCTTGTATGCTGATTCTTTCCTTCGTTTACGTTTTCTTCAGCTTATTGAGAATTTTGTTGATCCATTTCAATCTCCAAATATCAATAGTTATTTATACATATATCGTTATATTTCAAAGATCAGTAATTAGATATACATAAATATTTTATATTTATTGGAGGCTGGATGATAAAATTGTATTGTATTTTTTTTAACCATCAAGAAAGTGACCTTAAGAAAGTGCTATTTTATTAGACGAAGAAACAACATGGTTTCAACATATTTGTTTTTGTTTGTAATTTGACTTTTCACAATCACTATGCAGATGAGATTTTTTTTCTGGTGAGATCTTACTGTGTTTAAAGTAAATGTTTATTCACGATCAGTTTGGATAATTTTTATTATAAAGTATTGTTATTTTTTTAGTCACAATTAAATTAAGTTGTAAATAATATTTATTATTGATATATTTAAATGATATTTTGTGCATTTGTATTTATTAGATTGGGGAGAAATAATATTTTGAGGAAATTTCATTGAATTGTTTTGAATATGAAGTAGATGTATTTTTTGGTTTTTATTTTTTAGAAATATATATGAGATATATACTATATTTTCAGATTTAAAGAGAAAATTAAATTTTATTCAATAGTAGTTAGTAGACAGAAAATGATTATGAAAAATAATATATTTTGATTGAAAATTTCAATTTTAATTTGATTTTATTTTTATGTAAATTTGTTTGTACTTTCTTATATATTATATATATTAGCTTTCAATATTTTAGTGTATTTTTTCATATGAATTTGATTAAAGTAAAGCTTTTAATATTTTAGTGTATTTTAGAGCAAAGAGGTAGAGAGAAAGATGAAAGAAGATAAACGTGAAGATGGGAATGTGGGTAAATAGTGAGAATGGGAAAGTGCGGAAGAGATAGGAAGAGGAAGACAAGAGGAGAGAGTGAGTTAGTGGGTGTAAATGTGAGTGAGAGAGAGGGAGAGAAGGAGATGAGTGATAATAAGATGAAAGAAGATAAATGTGAAGAGGGAAATGTGGGTAGATAGTAATAATGGGAAAGTGGGGAAGAGATAGGAAGAGGGAGACAAGAGGAGAGAGTGAGTAAGTTGGTCTACATGTGTGAGAGATTGAGGGAGAGAAGGAGATGAGTGATAGGGTGAGAGATGTAGAAAATGATAGCTCTAGTGGGAGAGAGAGGTAAAAAGAGAGATTAGTAGAGTGAGAAAGAGATGTCAAAGACAGAGGGGAAGATGGAGAAAAAGAGGGAGTGAGGGGCAGAGAGATAGAGCTTGAGATGGAATTTTTGAAAGACATATTAAGCAAGGTAAGTAAGGATAGTAGGAGAGGAAGTGAGAGGGGCAAAGGTAGAGAGATGGTCAATGAGGAGAGAGAGAGAGAGAAAGAGAGATAGAGAGGAGGGGGGAGGAGGGGGAGAGGGAAGGGGAGGAGGAGGGGGCAGCGAGTGAGAGGGAGGAGGAGGAGGAGGAAGGTGAGAGGGAGAGGGAGGAGCAGGGGGGAGAGAGGGAGGCAGAGGAGAAAGAGCTTGAGATGAATTTTTGAAAGACATATTAAGCAAGGTAAGTAAGGATAGTAGGAGAGGAAGTGAGAGGGACAAAGGTAGAGAGATGGGAAGTGAGGATATAGAGAGAGAGAGAGAGAGAGAGAGAGAGGGGGAGAAGGAGAAAGAGAGAGAGAGAGAGAGAGGGGGGGGGGGAGGAGGAGAAAGAGAGAGAGAGAGAGAAAGGGGGGGGTAGAGGGGGAGGAGGAGAAAGAGAGAGGGGAGAAGGGGAGGAGGAGAAAGAGAGAGAGGGGGGGGGAGGTGGGAGAGAGGGAAGGGGAGGAGGAGAAAGAGAGAGGGGGGGGGGAGTGAGAGTGGGAGGGGGGGAAGGGAGAGGGAGAGGGGAGAGAGAGAAGGGGATGAGGAGGGGGCAGCGAGTGAGAGGGAGGAGGAGGTGGAGGAAGGTGAGAGGTAGGGGGAGATGGGAGAGGGGAGAGAGAGAAAGGGAGGAGGAGGAGGAGGAAGGTGTGAGGGAGAGGGAGAGGGAGCGAGGAGAGAGGGAGAGGGAGGGGGGAGAGGTAGGGGAGGAGGTGGAGGGGGAGAGGGAGAGAGGGAGGCAGAGGAGATAGAGGGAGAGAGAGAAGGAGGGAGGGGGAGGAGGAAGGGGAGAGGAGGGAGGGAGAGGGAGGGGACACCGAGTGAGAGGGAGGAGGAGGGAGGGAGGCATAGGGGAGGAGGGGGATGGGTAGAGAGGGAGGCAGAGGAGAGAGAGAGAGAGAGAGAGAGAGAGAGAGAGAGAGAGAGAGAGAGGGGGAAGGGAGAGAGGGGAGAATGGGAGGAGGAGGGGGCAGCGAGTGGGAGGGAGGAGGAGGAGGAAGGTAAGAGGTAGAGGGAGAGGGAGGGGGGAGAGAGGGGGAGGGATAGGGAGAGGGAAAGGGACGGGGAGAGGGGAGAGAGAGAAGGGGAGGAGGAGAGTGCAGCGAGTGAGAGGGAGGAGGAGGAGGAGGAAGGTGAGAGGGAGAGGGAGACGGAGAGGGAAGAGGGAGAGAGGGAGAGGGAGAGGTAGGGGAGGAGGTGGAGGGGGAGGGGAAGAGAGGGAGGTAGAGGAGAGGGAGGGAGAGAGAGGAGGATGGGGAGGGGAGGAAGAGGGAGAGGGGAGGGAGAGGGAGATGGACACTGAGTGAGATGGAGGAGGAGGGAGGGAGGCGTAGGGGAGGAGGTGGAGGGTGATGGGGAGAGAGGGAGGCGAAGTAGAGAGAGAGAAAAAGAGAGAGAGAGGGGGAGAAGGAGAAAGAGAGAGAGAGAGGGGGGGGAAGGGAGAGAGGGCAGAAGGGGAGGAGGAGGGGGCAGTGAGTGAGAGAGAGGAGGAGGAGGAAGGTGAGAGGTAGAAAGAGAGGGAGGGGGGAGAGAGGGAGGGGGAGAGGGGAGAGAGAGAAGGGGAGGAGGAGGTGGCAGTGAGTGAGAGGGAGGAGTAGGAGAAGGAAGGTGAGAGGGAGAGGGAGAGGGAGAGGGAGGGGGGAGAGAGGGAGAGGGAGAGGTAGGGTAGGAGGTGGGAGGGGAGGGGGAGAGAGGGAAGTGAAGGAGAGGGAGGGAGAGAGAGGAGGAGGGAGGAGGAGGGGAAGGGGGATGAGAGGAAGAGGAAGGGGAGGGAGAGGGAGATGGAGAGGTAGGGCAGGAGGGGGAGGGGGAGGCGGAGGAGAGGGAGGGAGAGAGAGGAGGAGGGATGGGGAGGAGGAGGGGGAGAGGAGGAAGAGGGAGGGGATGGAGAGGGAGAGGGTTGCTAGCCTTCTTTCCAGAGTGTTGATTGGGTTGCTTGCCTTCCTTCCAGTGAGCAGTGCTAGTGAGAAAAGCTAGTTGTTTGTCCAATGAGAGGCGGTTAGTCCATGTCGTGAAACACATGGGGAGCACTGAACCCAATGTTCCACAATCTCCCCCCCAAATTGAGCCAGGTGAGTTTCGAACTCGAGAATTGTCTCTCTGATACCACTTGTTGAAATCACAATTGCTGTTAGACCAAAACCTGCAGGTGTTAGTCTCTGCTACAATCACCAGAGTTAGGATCCACGAGAGGTAGTTAGCCCATGTCGCGAAACACATGGGGAGCGTTGAACCCAATGTCCAACAAAATGATTGTATACATTTAACATTCATATTTAAGCTCAATTAAAAAATGATTCCTTATGGTACAAAGATCACTTATATCTTTGTAAGAATTCCCAACTAAAAGAAAATATTCTTTTGGAATTGTACACTTCTCCCTTAGGAGGACACTCAAGAATTTTAAAAACTTACCACAGGGTGAAGAATTTTTTTTTTGAGATGGCCCTAAATCTGATATTCAAAAATTTTTAGCGGAATGTTTGGTTTGCCAAAAATTTATTAGAGAAAGCATATTTAAATGAAAATTTAAATTTGTTACTTTCAAAATTACAAATTAATCCTTCTCCAAGGGACATGTCCCTTCATAGGCTCAGGCACTATAAATTGAAGTTGGTCTTCTTCTATTTGAGATCAATAAAGTCAGTGAAGTTTGAGTGGTTCATATGGAAATAAATCGATCCATGGTCCGTACAACAATCAATCTTTTTGTGGTGTTCATGGTAAACAATTCTTCTATGTTTTCATATTAGAGGCTCACATTCTATTACAAGGCTCATATTCTATTTCAAAGGTCACATTATCTTATAGGACTCACATTCCAATACAAAGGGCACACATTCTAATTTATTGGTTGTATTCTCATTGAATCGTGTTTTAGTTACATGTAATCTGTGTAGTAGCTCGCTCCAGTTATGACATGAATTATCTGTGGAAGCACACTCTTTGTGGTTACCATATCATAGTGACATGATATTGACTCATTGGCTTTGTTTGACTATAATTTAGTATCCTTTGCATGACTATGGAGAATCACATCACTATAGTGACTGGGATAATAGGGATATGAATCATAGTCATAACTGTGGTGATTGAGACCACTGTAGCTCCTTAATATCATAATAATTAAAGTTTATAGTGGAATTGTGGTTCACAGCATAGCTAATTACAATGAACCATTTTCTAAAGGGTCGCATTCTCTGAACTATAATCCATAACACACACATTGTCATAAAAAAATATGTGTTGTGTTGTCAAACCTCCAATTTCACCCAAAAAAAAAATTTCTTTGCGAGTGCAAGCTAGTGAGCCTAGGGTTATTATGACATCTCAATCCCATCACTATGAAATTTTACATTTCATCATGTTCAATAATGCCCTCTGTCACTATTTCTCGTTATATGTTATTTTGATTATAATTAGGGAGACGGTTTATACGAACCAAATCTTTACACAGGTCTCGTATAGCCACTCTCCCTTCATTTAATGGTCAGATATCCCGTTTAAGAAATTATTAACCTCCATCGTAAAACCCATATGAACTATAAGCATATGTTATATAAGTTTTGTGGTAAGGGTTGTTGCCCATGGCAATTGCAACCTTTCGAATAGCCATAGTCACGATGGTTACGTTATATATATATATATGGTGATAGCCTTATCATAAAATTCGAAAAGTATATTATGATGAATGGACTTTCCTATGCGCTTGGTTTGATATGACTACTCATCTGAGTACCTCAGATTTTAACACGATTTAAGATATATATTGTACTGGCCTTGGTTTTAAATTTGAACATAGCGCCCATTATTATTTCGGATTGGATTTCTATGGCCTCGTCATGGTGCAAATCTGATCCATGTTAGGCGTTGTGTTGGTTAACTAAGCGTTGCATTGTTTTATGCTTGTTTGTTAGCTTACGTGGTGAGTCCACGTAGCTGGCACAACTCAACCTGCGTGGTGATCGACACCCACGTCGATGCTTGCACCGGACATACAAAATTCAATTCTCATCAGCCTCCATAAATTTTGATATGACAGTATTAACTCTCCAGGCTGCCCTCGATCCGTGGCTTAACTGTTCAGATGCTGCCAAGTGGACGACGAAGATCGTTCTTCAGTTAGGGTTCATGTGGTTAACGAAGGCTTATATAATTTTAGAGTGTGGAGTTTAGTCAGTTTCCACGCTCCTCCTTCGCAGGTCTCCTCCGTGACTGAGCCATGCTACTTCTGCCGAGGGTTTCGACTCTCCGTTGGCAAGAGAAGATATGGCGCCTCTCGTTCCTCAATGCGCAAATAGGTAATTTCCCCCATGCACATCTTAATTTTATTGCAGAAGTGAATTTTTCATACTCAGGTTACAAAGGCCATACGCTTGTCGCTGAATATATATTTTTACTTTGAATAATCAATCAGGTGAATGCGTCTGGTTTGTTTTCGATGATCCAGGTCTCTGTTCAGCGCATGGTGTAATTGGTTGATAATTTCGGAGTTAACTTCAACCCTTCTCTGGTTATATTTAAAATTCGACTGATTGATACGATACCCCCTGCGTCGCCTCTCCTCAAGCGAACGCCTCCTGTTCCATGGAGCTGTATGAGGTATGTTAATTATTCTTGCCATTCCAGCATATAATTATTGGTTTCATCGTTTTATTCTGGAGGATAACTTATATTAATCCCTCTCCGTGGAATGGTCGAGGACAGGGCTCGACACGTCTGAGGGTTTACATTCCACAGGTGATAGTTTTAATACAAAGCTTATTTCAGTTGTGCGCTCATTTATCTACGATGGCGCAATGACTAACTGGCGTTTTGGGTCGTTTTTGTTTTCTACAGGAAAAATCCAAATGACTCCTGCTGACTTATGATAGTAGCAAATGAACCTTTAAATCGTGTGAACTCTAACCCCATCTCCTTGCCCTCCAGGTCGGTATACATAAGAGGTTACTTCTCCTCTCCTGCTGCGTTATATTGTGAGCGTCGAACAACGCTTCTCTTGTGATGTTGCGCAAGGTTGCATACAGAACGAGACTCACTCTCCGAGTCAGGGTTTTCGTTTTCTTCTTGTTAGCGTTGTCATCCTTGGACAACGCTTGTCTAAATTCGTTTTGTTGAAATGGGGGTTGGGTTTTATGTTCCCCAGCCTAATAGGCTTAGGGTTTCTTTTGAAAATTTTGGACAATTATATACTTCCTATTGTCTTGGTCGATTTTAATATACTCTGCCACAGTGGTAACTATACAGGGACTGTATAAATAAAGCATATAATTTCATACCATGGTTTTTGGCTTTGTTTAAGTTGCTCGTATGAACTTATTCTGTTCTATGGAAATGCTACTGATATTCTGGTTTCCTTAATTGCAGACATCAGAATGTACAGGTTGTTATATTTGATATTTGTCTATTCCTCTGATGTGCTTTGTTCATTCTTTTCCGTGTAGAGTCTATACTTTGGTATTTATAGTATAATTACAGTTGCCTCTGCTCCTGGTTACACTGAACTGGTTTTACGCCAGACTATCTAGACATATGAACATCTTGCTGGAAATTTATGAGACAATTCTTGTTTGTCACTAGATGAATTCTATGTATGAAAGTCTATAATTTATAATTTCTCACTTTTCAAAGGCATGCAAGCATAGTTTTATTCTCCAGTTTCTTCTCATTTTCTTGCAATTAGTTACAGCTCATATTTACCTGTGAGTCTGATGGTAACTGGATTCTGAAGAGCTGGTAATGGGATTTGAACTCTTTTCACCTTCCTCATAGTCAAGAGTATGTTGGTTAAATAAATGCTACTGGGTAAAATGTTGCAATTTATTTACTTCTTACTCCTATGCTTCTCAGCTGCTTACTCAATATTTCTGTACTCTATGTATTCATTCTCAATATTATGATATTAGAATAGATCTATGAGATCATGGTCTGGTCCCTTTCCCTATTTATTTGTGTGCTAATATCTACTATTTTCCTGTACTAGAGTAAGGGCATATGGACTATCTTGTTGTCTAAGATAATTTGATTTCCTGCAAATATAATGAAGTATTTGACTGAACCTGAGGTCAGTCTGTTGATTCTTTCCTTCTGTTCTTCCATAGAAAGTATAATTTATAATTAATATCCTGCTATTTTTCTAGTGTACTATAGTTAATTTCATTTCTCTCTATGATAGCTGACATAAAACTATACTTGGAAACAGAAGCAGATTAAACACAATTCCACAGTGTTTCCTGAAAAAAACAAGGTTTCCTCAGATTTATACCCACCCTGGTTTAAACACTCTGTGGAATTCCACTTTACAGGTCTTTCTTCTACAACTATACAGGATGACCAGGTTCTGCCTGGGAACTACATCCTGTTAAATGTAGACTAATAATATGAACAAACCTAGAAATACATTTTGTTTTTATATGTAGCCAATTCATACTATAGAAAACAATAAGACAAATTTCCTCAGAGACATACCACTTGTGCAATAGACCAACCTCCCAACCTTAGAGTTCTTTTGTCTCCCAGAACTCACCCCCGAGCTGAGATCACCTCCTATAGCAGATTAACCTCTAATCTGTACAAGAGCAGCTTATTTAAGCTATTGTTCCCCACAGCATGTTTCTAATTCTGCGTCCAGAATCTCAGGATGCTTTTCTTCCTGTTTGCCTAGGCTTCCCACTTAGGGATTCTTTAAAGCTGTTTTATGCTTTTCCTCAGCTTTTCCAGCTTTTTACCTCTTCCCAACTACTCTCCTCATCATTGGGGAAATTCAGATTTTTCCTCAAAATCTAAATTTAAAACTTACTATCTTTCAAGGATTTTTGAAAGATTGTGGGGAAATATTTGCCTCATCCATCCTCACAGATTTAGCAAGTGATCTCATCATCTCATTTTTGGTCAATTTGCACCATAATAATTTATTCATTTCCTCAATCAAATGTTTAATTACATTCACAAAATAATTACCCCTTGGGGTCCACTCCCCTTAGGATGTCAAGTTCAAATATCTAACTTTAAAATGAAATCTCAGGAATTGGGGTGTTACATATTCCCCCTCTAAAAATAAACACCGTCCTCGGTGTTATTATTCAACTACTAGAGTTTATTTTGCAAATAAAAATGGATATTTTTCCATCATTTCAGTCTCTCGTTCCCATGTAGCTTCTCCAGCAGTAAAGTGCTTCCACTACACCTTTACTCTGGCTACTGTTCTGCTTCTCAATTCAATTTCTTCCTGCTCCAATATTTGAAGCGGTTCTGGCAGAAACTCCCCTTCTGGTTCCACCTGTACAACATTCCAATCAACTATGTGAGAAGCATCATGCACATATATTTTTAGCAATGAAACATGAAATACATCATGAACTCTAACATGGGGTGGTAAGGCCAGCTTGTAAGCCACTGGTCCCACCCTTTCTAATATTTCAAAGGGACCACAATATCGAGGGGACAATTTTGCACAACTCCTAGCATAAAGGGTGCTCTTTTTGGGTTTAATACGCAAATATACATGCTCCCCAACTTTAAATTCTCTATGCACTCTTTTCTTATCTGCATAACTCTTCTGGCGATCTTGTGCTGTCTTGATGTTCTTTTGTATCTGTTTGACAATTCCTTCCATTTCTTGTAAAGCATCGGGTCCCAACATCAGTTTTTCTTCTGGCTGACTCCAGCTCAAAGGGGTACGACACTTCCTTCCATACAGTGCCTCAAACGGACTCATTTTAATGGAAGATTGATAGCTGTTATTGTAGGCAAATTCAGCTAAATGTAAGAAATCTTCCCATTTTGAGGGTCTATCCATCACATACATTCTCAGCATGTCCTCCAAATAACCCCTTCCAAAAGGCTGCTGTAAACTTAGCATCCCTATCAGACACAATCACCTTAGGAAAACCATGGAGCCTTACTATCTCCTTCACGAACACATTCGCTACTTGAGCTGTTCCAAAGGTAGATTTCACTGGTATAAAGTGAGCAGCTTTGGTTAATGTGTCTACCACTACCATTACAGAATCATGCTGGTATTTGGTTTTTGGTAATCCTGTAATGAAGTCCATGGAAACGGTGTCCCACTTCCATTCTGCAATGGGCAAAGGGTTCAGAAGACCAGCAGGATGTTGATGTTCCACCTTAACTAATTGACATTCCATGCATCTACTTAAATATTCTGCTACTTCTCTCTTCATTCCTGGCCAGAACAACTTCTTTTTCAGGGCTGTTAACATTTTCTGATACCGTGGGTGTCCTGCATAAGGTTTTTTGTGATACTCATCCAGAATCTCTCTTTTTGAAGACTCTACATTAGGGATATACAATATGTTCTTATAACAAATCATCCCTTTTTGGTTTTGGGAAAAATCAGTTTTCTCCTTTTTCTGTAGTTTTACCAGAAGTGTTTCATAATTTGGGTCCTGATTTGCTGCCTTATTCACCAATTCTTCTATATCTATCTGAGCACTACTTCCAATATGATGGATATGCTGACAAACATTTCTGCTCAATGCATCAGCAATTTTATTCTCCTTTCCTCTAATATGTTTTATATCCATGTCAAACTCACTTAAAAAGGACAGCCATCTGGCTTGTCTGGCATTCAATTCAGTTTGAGAAAAGAAATATTTGAGACTAATATGATCAGTCATCAGTGTAAATCTTTTTCCAAGAATGTAGTGCCGCCACATTTTCAAATCATGAATAGCAGCTGCTAACTATAAATCATAGGCACTATAATTTTGTTCATGTATCTTCAGTTTTCTGGATTCGTAGGCAATCACAGAATTTTCCTGCAACAGAACTCCTCCCAATCATTCTCTACATGCATCCGTACATACCACAAATTCCTTATCAGGATCTGCAATCTTCAGTATAGGGGCGGTGGTAAGTTTCAGCTTTAATTGGTCAAAACTGTTTTGGCATTTTTCAGTCCATACAAACTTGAAACCTTTCCTCTGTAAGGAAGTGATGGGATGTGCTATGGCAAAAAATATCTCCACAAATCTGCGATAATAGCCAACAATCCCCATGAATGATCTAACTGCCGAAACATCCTTACTGGCCATTCCTTTATAGCCTTTATCTTTTCCGGATCAACAGCAAGGCCCTGTTCAGAAATAATATGACCCAAGTATTGGATATTGTCCTTATAGAACTCACATTTGCTAAATTTAGCGTATAGTTGATTTTCCTTTAGAGTTTGCAGCACTATCCTCAGGTGTTCTTTGTGTTCCTCTTCACTATTTGAGTAAACTAAAATATCATCTATGAACACAAGGAAAAATTTATCCAAATACTTGTTCAATACACTGTTCATTAGGCACATGAATGTGGCAGGGGCGTTTTTCAAACCAAAAGGTAGAACTACAAATTCGTAGTGGCCATACCTGGCTCTAAAGGCTGTTTTGCTGATGTCTTCCTCTTTAATTCTGAGCTGGTGGTAACCAGTTCTTAAGTCAATTTTGGAGAATACTGAAGCTCCTCTCACCTGATCAAAAAGATCATCAATTCTAGGCAAAGGATATCTATTTTTAATGGTCAACTTATTCAGTTGCCTATAATCAATGCACATCCTGAAAGTCCCATCTTTCTTTTTCACGAACAGCACTGGTGCTCCCCAAGGTGACACACTGGGTCTGATATACCCTTTGTCTAACAGTTCTTGCAATTGCATTTTCAATTCGATAAGTTCAGGAGGACTCATTCGATAAGGTGCTCGTGAAACCGGCGTTGCTCCTGGCACCAGATCGATTGAGAAGTCAATCTCTCTTTTGGGGGGAAGATGAGGAATTTCCTTTGGAAAAACTTCCTTGAATTCTTTTATTACTGGTACAGTATCCAATAATTCTTCTTCAGTTTTATGTTCTGTCTCTTCCACATGCACAGCATAAACCTGATATCCTTTTCTAGCTGTTCTTTTTAATTGCAATGCTGAAATTTGTCTGACAGAAATAGGTTTCTGTTTCCCTTTTAGAATGAAAGGTTTCCCTTCCTCATCTACACAGTGAAAAGTCTTATCCCAGCAATTCATTAAAGCCTTCTTCTTTTCCAGCCAGTCCATTCCTATCAATAGATCGTATGACCCTAAGGGTAAAATGTTCAAATTTACTTCTGTTCGGAACTCATTTAATTTGATTTCTGTTCTGGGCAGTTTATGTGTTACCTTTTTTTTTGTTCCAGTGGCCAGCTGTACCAGCCATGACTGTTGAAATTTTTCAGTTTTTAAGTTACATTTTTCTACAATATTTGGACTAATGTAACTCAAAGAAGCACCTGGATCAATCAGAACAGAAACAGGTAGGTCAGAGATCTTACCCTCCATTTCCACCATGGTTGCTTGATGCTCTGCTTGCCGATTCTCTAGGGTTGCACTGATAGTTGGTATGTTTCTGGCTATATCATTTACTATTGTCGCTTCCCGATCCCTCATGAGCATATGAACATTTCTATGGGGACAGTCCCTCAAAAGATGGGGTTCTCCACAGCCCCAACATTTCAAGGGCTCCTTCATTCTGACTGTTCCCTCCTTTTTATTGTCTCCCTCTATTGGTTTTGATGCCACTTGAGACTGTGCAGTTTGACTTTCTTTGGGTTTTCCAAATCTTTTCCGCTGATAATCTTTGCCAAAATTCTTCAAATAGGCTGGTTTCGGTTTTCTCCCTTTGAATTCATTCTTACTTAACCAACTTTTTCCCTAATCAGTTTTTCCTTTGAACTGTTGGTAACACAATCTAGCCTTCCTAACAGCTTCGTCCATTGTTTTTGGGTTGTCAAACTCAATTTTCTCTTTGTATACCATAGGAAAACAATTCAGAAACCTCTGTACTTTTGCCTTTTCTTCCCTTATGTAAGGTACATACCTTAATATATTGGTAAATTTTGTAACAAACTCATCGATAGTGAGCTGTCCCAATCTAAGCTCATGAAATTATTTTTCTTTGTCATCATAGTATCGCTCATTCAAGTAACGATTATTGAATTTAGCCTGGAAATCTTCCCAAGTAACTGTCTTTTCATCTATGGCATGCACCATCTTTGTCTCCTCCCACCACAAGGTAGCCTTACCTTGTAGCTGGTAGACAACTAATCTGGCCTTCAGATTGCTTTCATATTCATAAACCTGGAAATACTTAGTCATATTCAGCAACCAGGCTTCAACATCCTCCTCCTTTTCCCCATCATAGGAGGGAGGTTTGATTTTCCGGAATTCCCCTTGTAATTCCTTTTTCTGCTTATTCTGATGTCAAATAGCATCTTCCTCATCAGATTCATCAGTTTTCCTCTTCCCGGAACCTTCGCCTTCTTGGCTGTTCCGTGAGGTTAATTCTCTGATGAGCCTTTCCTGCTCCTCACTAGCTAATGACAATCTGTCATTCTGGCTTTTTATCTCAGCCAATTCTTGTTGCAATTTCTGCAACATAGCCATAATGGCCACATTCGGATCTGGCTCACCCTGCAGATCTACATAAATTCCACCACCTTCTTCCATTCTATCACCTCACTGTACACTACATAGCACAGGTCAGTGAACAGAAAAAAACAAAACAACAACAACAAAACTTTTGCTACTGCAATAAAATTACACAGTGAGTACACAGCAATAGTGAGCACAAAGTCACCAGCCCAGTTTTATAACTTGGGCTCTGATACCATTTGTCACACCTCCAATTTCACCCAAAAAAAAATTTTCTTTGCGAGTGCAAGCTAGTGAGCCTAGGGTTATTTTGACATCTCAATCCCATCACTATGACAGTTTACATTTCATCATGTTCAATAATACCCTCTGTCACTATTTCTCGTTATATGTTATTTTGATTATAATTAGAGAGATGGTGTATATGAACCAAATCTTTACATAGGTCTCGCCTAGCCACTCTCCCTTCGTTTAATGGTCAGATATCCCATTTAAGAAATTATTAACCTCCATCGTACCCCATATGAACTATAAGCATGAGTTATATAAGTTTCGTGGTAAGGGTTGTTGCCCATGGCAATTGCAACCTTTCAAATAGCCATAGTCACGATGGTTACGTTATATATATATGGTGATAGCCTTATCATAAAATTCGAAAAGTATATTATGATGAATGGACTTTACTATGCGCTTGGTTTGATATGACTACTCATATGAGTACCTCAGATTTTAACTCGATTTAAGATATATATTGTACTGGCCTTGGTTTTAAATCTGAGCATAGCGCGCATTATTATTTCGGATTGGATTTCTATGGCCTCGTCGTGGTGCAAATCTGATCCACGTCAGGCGCTGGGTTGATTAACTGAGCATTGCATCGTTTCATACCTGTTTGTTAGCTTACGTGGTGAGTCCACGTAGCTGGCACAACTCAACCGGCGTGGTGATCGACACCCACGTCGATGCTTGCACTGGACATACAGAATTCAATTCTCATCAGCCTCCATAAATTTCGATACGACGGTATTAACTCTCTAGGCTGCCCTCGATCCGTGGCTTACTGTTCAGATGATGCCAAGTGGACGACGTCGATCGTTCTTCAGTTAGGGTTCATGTGGTTACCGAAGGCTTAGATAAGTTTAGAGTGGGGAGCTTAGTCGGTTTCCGCGTTCCTCATTCGCAGGTCTCCTCTGTGACTGAGCCATGCTACTTCTGTCGAGGTTTTCGACTTTTCGTTGGCGAGAGAAGATATGGCGCCTCTCGTTCCTCCATGCGCAGACAGGTAATCTCCCCCATGCACATCTTAATTTTATTGCAGAAGTGAATTTTTCATACTTAGGTTACAAAGGCCATGTGCTTGACGCTGAATATATATTTTTACTTTGAATAATCAATCAGGTGAATGCGTCTGATTTGTTTTTCGATGATCCAGGTCTCCGTTCAGCGAATGGTGTAATTGGTTGATAATTTCGGAGTTAACTCCAACCCTTCTCTGGTTATATTTAAAATTCGTCTGATTGATACGATACCCCCTTCGTCGCCTCTCCTCAAGCGAACGCCTCCTGTTCCATGGAGCTGTATGAGGTATGTTAATTATTCTTTCCATTCCAGCGTATCATTATTGGTTTCATCGTTTTATTCTCGAGGATAAATTATATTAATCCCTCTCTGTGGAATGGTCGAGGACAGGGCTTGACGCGTCTGAGGGTTTACATTCCACAGGTGATAGTTTTAATACAGAGCTTATTTCATTTATGCGCTCGTATATCTATGATGGCGCAATGACTAACTAGCATTTTGGATTGTTTTTGTTCTGTACAGGTAATCCATGTAGAAATTAGCTGAATAAATCACTTATTCACTGAAGATTAACCCGATCATACATCAATTTCGAATTGCATGCATAACACATAACCCTCTTCTACAATTAATTGTCACATGCGGAAAATAACAGAAGCAATCTCACATCAAATCAATCACACATTAACTCAGAATGTATGGGGAAAGCCTATAGCTGAAAACCCCGCAGCTATTGTGTATATTATAATGGAGAAATCATGTAACAATCATAGTACAAAAACTCTTTACAAGCTCTCATGCACTACCTCCCATGCTACACACTATCAAGCTAGATCTAGCAAATCACTTGCTCCAATCCTTAGCCACTTGATAGCCAACCTTGATTGCGTATTTAATGATAGGTGATGGCCTCCTTATATAGATAAACCACCAGCCTAAACTTTTCAATACTCATAGCTTACTCCACCTATCTATGTGTTGCAAATAGCAACAGTATAGTTACAACTGATAGCTAACTCTACCCTTTCATCTATCTCTTTCACTGGTCTTCACTGAACCGATCATGCACTGTAGTGAACTGAAGTGTTCTTGAGTTGACTAATGAGTTAATATTTAGTAAATTAAATATTATTTAATTTACTCCACTCATATCTAATTGATTAGCTAGTTAACTAATCTCAACTAGTTCAACCGAAATAAATAGAACACAACTCCACTATTTGTCCCGTTAACTCCTCCAAAACTTCTGCCACTGAAGTCTAACTGAAGCCAACCATGCAAGATGCCATCAAACCCTAGGAACCACGTGATTCCTTGTGTCAGTTGCATGAGCCACCTCCATGACTCAAACCGAAGTGCGCCAAGAGAGTAAACTGCTGTTTATAGTCAAAATATTATTAAGGGAAAATAATATTTGACTTCCATATTTTTAGGAGATCAGTCTAAAAATAGCCTGGGTCCTAAAAAATAGGGTCTCATCTATTTTTACCAACATGTAGCATACTTCAAGAATCTCCAAGTAGAATTCCCAAATTATGCTCCGTATGTCTAAAAATAGACATAGTCTAAAAATAGACTTTGCGCCAGAATTTGCCTGCGAGCCCACTTAGTGAAGGCGACTTCATTTCACTAAGCTCCATCATCTTGCTGCATTATCAACACTCCCTCTCAGCAAGATATGGATTATCTGCAATCCCTATCCTGCCTCTGTGGAATTCGAACTTGCTCCCGGTGAGCGCCTTCGTCAGGATGTCGGCATCCTGATCCTCCGTGGGAACATATGAAAGCATCATGATCCTCCGCTGAACACAATCTCTGATGTGATGGTACCTGATGTCGATATGTTTGGACCTATCATGAAAAACCGGATTAGCCGAGAGCTTGATGCAGCTCTGGTTATCACAGTAGATCACTGTAGGCTCCAAATGCAACCTGAACAAACCTGCGAGGATCTTCCTCATCCAAATAGCCTCGCATGCAGCCAAACTTGCTGCCATGTACTCGGCCTCTGCTGAACCGAGTGCCACGGATCTCTCGCTTCCCCGCCGGTGATCGCTGCAGAAAACCGGCCGTCGACCCGTCGTCGAAAACTCTCTTCCGTGGCGGTTTTTCCATTCGTTGACCCCCGCCCAACCGTACCGCAGTCTGCAGCCACTCCATCCTCCTGTCTGTACCATAGACCATATCCCGATGTGCCTCTGATATAGCGCAATACATGCTTGCCCGCCTTCCAAAAGAGCTTGGTAGGCTTAACCATAGCTTGCGAAAGCCGGTTAACTGCATAGCATATATCGGGTCGAGTATTGACCAGATACATCAACGACCCCACCAACTGTCGATAGACAGTGGCATCCACTACCTCCTCCGAAGTAGCATCTCCCTTCCTCCATCCACCAGGAAGAGGGGTATCAACAGGCTTGCAGCCTTGCATGTTGAACCTCTCTAGAATCTCCCGGGCATACTTGCCCTGAGAAACAAACAGTCCTCCACTGCGCTGCCAAATCTCCAATCCCAGGAAATAATGAAGGATGCCTAGGTCCTTCATCTCAAACTCTCGTGCAAGATCCTCCTTGCATGAAAGTATCAACTGCTCATCGCCCGTCAAAATCAGATCATCTACATATAGTACGATGATCAACAGCTTCCCCTCCACCACAATCTGGTACAGGTTAGGATCCGCCTCACTCTTGGAGAATCCAAGCCCGGTGAAGTAGCTGTTTGTCCGAGTGTACCAAGCACGAGGTGCTTGCTTCAGCCCGTACAGTGCTCTCTTGAGTCGGCACACATGCGACTCACTGCTGAAGATCTCAAAACCTTCAGGCTGCTCTATGTACACTTCTTCCTCACTAACTCCATTGAGGAACGCAGTCTTCACATCCATCTGATGAATGTGCCACCCCATCTGCGCTGAGAGAGCAAGGATCGTCCGTATGGAAGAGTACCTTGCGACAGGTGCAAAAGTTTCCTCATAGTCAATCCCCTCGATCTGTGAGAAGCCACGGGCGACAAATCTCGCCTTGTACTTCTCCACACTCCCGTCAGCTGCCTGCTTCACCTTGTAGATCCATCGCGAACCCACCACTGATTTCCCAACCGGTCTTGGGACAATCTCCCATGCACTGTTCCTGATGATCGAATCATATTCTTCGATCATGGCATCAACCCACGCGGGTTCCTCCACAGCTTCCTCAAAAGAGGATGGCTCTGTCACAACACATTGACTCATAAGAGCCATGTATCCAGTGTACCGATCCGGTGACTGTCTCTGTCTGCGCTGTGCTGTAGGTGGTCCCACAACCTTCTCTGCATCCCGAGCCAGTCGCTCAGCTTCTGTAGTGCGCATGCGCCCTCTGATGGTTGGCGCTGCCTGGGTGGTTTCTTCCACCTCCTGAACCTCCTCTTGTGGCTGATCCACATCCGGAAGCTCCTCCTTAGGAACTAACAGCTCCTCATCTGCATGCAAGTGTAGCTCCCTCTCAAGCGGACACTGCATGGCTTTCTCCTCCTGAAATTTTATATCCCGTCGCACAACAGTCTTGCGACTGTCTGGCACATACACTCGATAGTTATGAGGTGTATCAGTGTACCCCACAAATATTCCAACCTCAGCAGTTGGATCCAGCTTCCTTCTCGCATCCTTCGTCACATGCATGTAGACAGGAGAACCAAAAATACGCAAATGGGAAATATCAGGCCTCTTGCCAGAATAAGCCTCCTCTGGTGTACTCATGCCAAGAACCTTGTGAGGACAACGGTTCTGCACATACACTGTTGTATTGCATGCCTCAGCCCACAAGTGAAGGGGTAGGCCCTGATCATGCAACATTGCCCGTGCAGCACCCACGATTGTTCTGTTCTTCCGCTCAGCCACCCCGTTCTACTGTGGGTTATGGGGTGCGATGAGCTCTCTCCGAATCCCTTCTGCGCTGCAGAACTCCTTGAATTCAGCCGAGATGAATTCACCACCGTTATCACTCCCTAGAGCAATCACCTTCTTCCCCGACTCCTTCTCGACCAGTGCTTTAAACTCACAGAACTTCGCGAATGTATCGCTCTTCTTCTGCATGAAAAAGATCCAGCACTTTCGAGAGAAATCATCAACAAAGATCACATAATACCTGTGCTTTGCTGTCGAAGCAACTGAGAAAGGACCACACACGTTTGTGTGAACTCTCTCAAGGATCGTCGTGGCCGACTATCCTTCTCGTGAAAGGTGGCTTTCACATACTTCTCTAAAGTACACCCCTTGCACTGATCTGACTGCGCAAGGGTGCCCTTAGGAAGTCCAGTAGAAATCTGCTGCAGAATCTTCAAAGCTCCATGGTGAAGATGGCCCAATCTCCTGTGCCATAGTTCGCCCTCATCATCCCGGCTCACCACATCTCCAGCCTTGCATGCCATAGCTGCGCAGTCATCTACCTGCAACTGATAAAGGTTCCGAGTTCGAACCCCTATCTTCCGGGTCTCTCCAGTAGTCTTACTGCGCAGGAAGGCTTTTCCTTCGCTGAAGACCACATCATAACCCTTATCCTCCAACATCGCTACTGAAATGAGGTTCTTCTTCAATCCAGGTACATGCATGACATCCTTTAAGACAAAGGGTTTACCAGACTCCCTCTGAAAGGATACGGTACCGATACCAGTCGCACTGTATCTACCGTCATCGCCCATCTCGATGCATACCCACTTGTCCCCGTATCCGAGAACAACTTCCCGATCTCCCAATATATGAAATGACGCACCGCTGTCCAAGAACCGTACGATCCCAAACATACTGAAACTAAGCATGCAATCAAGAAACTTTTGACACCACCCCCACGATGTTCTCCTGTACTCTTTATCCTCTCACATCGATGAACTTTCGTGAGGTATTCGGCGATGTTGTCGCCTTTCTCCATCTTGATGTTCCCCGAGCTTATCTTTGAGCACCGGGGCCTTCCTTTGGTTGCTCTTCTTCTGAATAGATCCGTCAAAGCTTTCCGCTATTAAATATGGAGTAGCCTTTCCATGCAGGCTGGATACAATATGATCCTTGACGCCCTCCAACAGGATCCTTCGACATTTCGCGATCTTCTTTTGCCATGCATCGACCAGAGCTGCATCAGTGGGCTTTGGGACATCCGCATCCACGAACTCCTTCAGACCATTATCTTCTAACACTGCTTCCATTCGATCTTTCCGTGCAATATAGTTCGAACTGCCTTCAAGAGCATATTCGAGTCGCAATCCATTGAAAGAAGACATCTTTCAACACCGGCACCAAGAAGAACAACCTTCTGCAAAATTTGAATTCCAAACTCCAAGCTCTATCGCTTCCGATCTATCAGCAAATTATTTCAAATCGCAGATTGACCGCAAAGGTATTCAACGTATCTTTCACCTTACAAAGAAGGATGAATATTCCTGAGGCCACTCGTTCCGTATGCGTACTCGTCCGAGGAAATAAGTTTGCAATCACCGTAATAGATCTCTCTGATCAATCTCGCTCGATACCATGTGACCATGTAGAAATTACCTGAATAAATCACTTATTCAATGGAGATTAATCTGATCACACATCAATTTCGAATTGCATGCATAACACATAATCTCTTCTATAATTAATTGTCACATGCGGAAATAATAGAAGCGATAGCACATCAAATCATCACACACATTAACACAATATGTATGGGGAAAGAAAGATAAACCTCATACCGTTAAATTATTGTGTATATTATACTAAGAAATCATGTAACAATCATATACAAACCTCAAAGCCTCTCATGCACTACCTCCATACATAATAATTATCAAGCTAGATCTAGCAAATCACTTGCTCCAATCCTTAGCTACTTGATAGCCAACCTTGATTGCTTATTTTTTAATGCTAGGTGATGGCCTCCTTATATAGATAAACCACCGTGCCCCAACTTTTAACACTATAGCTATCTACCTATCTATGTGTTGGGTAAATAAGAATAAAGATAGTTAAATCGATAGCTAACTCCACCCTTTCATCTATCTCTTTCACCGGTCTCCACTGAACTGATCATGCACTGTAGTGAACTGATGTGTTCTTGAGTTGAATAATGAGTTACTAATTAATGAATTAAATAATATTTAATTCACTCCACTCATAACTAATTGATTAGCTAGTTAAACTAATCTCAACTAGTTCAACTAAAATATACAGAACACAACTCCACTAGCTGTCTCATTAACTCCACCAAACTTCTGCCACTGAAGTCTAACTGAAGTAAACCATGCAAGATGCCTTCAAACCCTAGGAACCACGTGATCTTTAAAGCCGCTGTATGAGCCACCCAAGGACTTCAAATCATGCCAAAAGAGTAAATCACATAGTCAAATATCAAATAGTTAAGTGGTAAATAATATTTGACTTTATGCTTTTATGAGATCACCAAAATAGCCTCTGGGTCCTAAAATTAGGGTCTCATCTATTTTTACCAACATGGGTGCATACTTCAAGAATCTCCAAGTAGAATTCTGGGACCATGCCCGTATGTCTAAAAAGATGATAGTCTAAAAACAGACCTTTTGCGCCAGAACTTCCACCGCGGCCCACTTAGTGAAGGCGACTTCGCCTCACTAAGCTCCATCATCTTGCTGCATTCTCAACAATCCAAAATGACCCTCGCCGACGACAGTAGCGAATGAATCATTAAATCGTGTGAACTCTAACCCCGGTCTCCTTGCCCTCCAGGTCGATATACATATGAGGTTACTTCTCCTCTCCTGCTGCGTTATATTGTGAGCATCGAACAACGCTTCTCTTGTGATGTTGCGCAAGGTCGCATACAGAACGAGACTCACTCTCCGAGTCAGGGTTTTCGTTTTCTTCTTGTTAGCGTTGTCATCCTTGGACGGCGCTTTTCTAAATTTGTTCTGTTGAAATGGGGGTTGGGTTTTATGTTCCCCAGCCTAATATGCTCAGGGTTTCTTTTGAAAATTTTGGACAATTATATACTTCCTATTGTCTTGGTCGATTTTAATATACTCTGTCATAGTGGTAACTATACAGGGACTCTATAAATAATGCATATAATTTCATACCATGGCATTTGGCTTTGTTTAAGTTGCTCGTCTGAACTTATTTTGTTTTCTGGAAATGCTACTGATATTCCAGTTTTCTTAATTGTAGACATCAGAATGTACATGTTGTTATATTTGATATTTGTCTATTCCTCTGATGTGCTTTGTTCACTCTTTTCCATGTAGAGTATATACTTTGGTATTTATAGTATAATTACTGTTGCCTCTGCTCCTGGTTACACTGAACTGGTTTTATGCCAGACTGTCTAGACATATGAACAGCTTGCTGGACATTTATGAGACCATTCTTGTTTATCACTAGATGAATTCTATGTATGAAAGTCTATAATTTATAATTTCTCACTTTTCAAAGGCATGCAAGCATAGTTCTATTCTCCAGTTTCTTCTCATTTTCTTGCAATTAGTTACAGCTCGTATCTACCTGTGATTCTGATGGTAACTGGATTTTGAAGAGCTGGTAATGGGATTTGAACTCTTTTCACCTTCCTCATAGTCAAGAGTATGTTGGTTAAATAAATGCTACTGGGTAAAATATTGCAATTTATTTACTTCTTACTCCTATGCTTCTCAGCTGCTTACTCAATATTTCTGTACTCTATGTATTCATTCTCAATATTATGATATTAGAATAGATCTATGAGATCATGGTCTGGTCCCTTTCCCTATTTATTTGTGTGCTAATATCTACTATTTTCCTGTACTAGAGTAAGGGCTTATGGACTATCTTGTTGTCTAAGATAATTTGATTTCCTGCAAATATAATGAAGTATTTGACTGAACCTGAGGTCAGTCTGTTGAGTCTTTCCTTCTGTTCTTCCATATACAGTATAATTTATAATTAATATCCTGCTATTGTTCTAGTGTACTATAGTTAATTTCATTTCTCTCTATGATAGCTGACATAAAATTATACTTGGAAACAGAAGCAGATTAAACACAATTCCACAGTGTTTCCTGAAAAAAACAAGGTTTCCTCAGATTTAGACTCACCCTGGTTTAAACACTCTGTGAAATTCCAATTTACAGGTCTTTCTTCTACAACTATACAGGATGACCAGGTTTTGCCTGGGAACTACATCCTGTTAAATGTAGACTAATAATATGAACAAACCTAGAAATAAATTTTGTTTTTATATGTAGCCAATTCTTACTATAGAAAACAATAAGACAAATTTCCTCAGAGGCATACCACTTGTGCAATAGACCAACCTCCCAACCTTAGAGTTCTTTTGTCTCCCAGAACTCACCCCCGAGCTGAGATCACCTCTTATAGCAAATTAACCTCTAATCTGTACAAGAGCAGCTTATTTAAGCTATTGTTCCCCAAAGCCTGTTTCTAATTCTACGTCCAGAATTTCAGGATGCTTTTCTTCCTGTTTGCCTAGGCTTCCCACTTAGGGATTCTTGAAAGCTGTTTTATGCTTTTCCTCAGCTTTTCCATCTTTTTACCTCTTCCCAACTACTTTCCTCATCATTGGGGAAATTTAGATTTTTCCTCAAAAATCTAAATTTAAACTTACTATCTTCCAAGGATTTTTGAAAGATTGTGGGGAAATATTTGCCTCATCCATCCTCACAGATTTAGCAAGTGATCTCATCATCTCATTTTTGGTCAATTTTCACCACAATAATTTATTCATTTCCTCAATCAAATGTTTAATTACATTCACAAAATAATTATCCCTTGGGGTCCACTCCCCTTAGGATGTCAAGTTCAAATATCTAACTTTAAAATGAAATCTCAGGAATTGGGGTGTTACAATGAGGCGGAAAAAATTGAAAACCCTGCAATACATATTAATCGTGGAATGAGATTTTCGATAGTAAAATGAAAAAAAAACATATAAAATAAAAATTAATTGAGAATAAGTTAGAAAAGAAACAAAATTTTATTCACCCATTAAATAGAGAAGGATACTTACGCAAAAACAAATTTGGGTAAGAACCCATTAATACTTCTACAAGCCAAGCCTTTTCAATCGAATTGCTGGGATGAACGACG
This sequence comes from Pinus albicaulis, assembly GCA_034641835.2. Classification (NCBI taxonomy): domain Eukaryota; kingdom Viridiplantae; phylum Streptophyta; class Pinopsida; order Pinales; family Pinaceae; genus Pinus; species Pinus albicaulis. Next base: position 57,355 of record JAXQQM020073456.1, on the reverse strand, counting down.
CATTCATCCCAATAACAATTACAAATTGAATTAGTAAATTGAATGACAAGGGACACGATTGTCCGCAAAATTCTTTGTTGAGTTCAATATATATATATATATATACTCATAGAAGAAAGTGGGATTTCAAAAATAAAAAAAACAAAGTTTACATTGTAGGTATTCACTGATACAAGCTTTAATACAAAACGTATACATCATTAAACTAGAAACCAGAGAGGAAAAAAATATACGCCTCTGAACATAAGAGAAATGAATAAAGATATAAAGGTCATGAGGAATATAATACACATACACTGAAATGTATACATGTGGTTCACGACAGAATATATATATATATATATATGTGTGTGTGTGTGTGTGTGTGTGTGTGTGACTAACTCCTGGAAACTATCAATAAGAAGATACTTTAAGTAGTGCCTTAAGGATTCTCGTGCTAATACTCAAATATCTACCTAAGGTGAAAAAGAATATCTGGAATGAAAATCAACCAAATAGAAAACAAGACCATTATAATTGTTACAACAAATGACCAGTCACCAAATCATAAATTGTTAAATGCGATTAAGTAGAGATGGGGTAATTAAAATGCATATTACCTGGAATAATAAGGATGAAGAGGTTAAGTCCAAAGGCATGGCACGCCATAAAGAACCAAGACGGTATAGTCCGCTTGAAACATACTGTATGAAAGAGACCAGATAAACTACTCAAGTAGAAAATGCCCAGAGAATGGAATAGTGTTAAAATGAAAGAATTTATAAGGATTGCCTTCACCAAACCCTCATCAACATCTAAGAGTACAAGTGGCAAACATCCAAAAAATCTCCCATAAAACGAGAAGCAATCAATAGATATGAAAAAACCATAATCACATTAATCTTTTGTGTACCATTGCAGAGAAGAACATAAATTAGAATGCCGAACCTTGGTTTGATAAACGATGCAAATATTTAGTTGTGGGGCTCCAGAAATAGAGTATGGAGAACGCATTTAAGATAAGAGTACTATCCACAGTAATGAGAAGGACATAGTAATAATTGGCGTCGACACATTTCCAAAGAAATATAATTTGAATCAAACGATACATATATACATAAACTCTTAAGTTAATAAAATGTATGGAGTTTTGATTATTATTTTTTTTCTAAGTAAAACTTATCTATTAACAAGGGGATAATATTACAATGAGACCGGAGTCAGAGACTATTGCCTTAGAGGCATGATTTTCAGGAAGAAGCAGAGATAGAGACTGCCATAACCCACGCAGGGGTGCAGAGTGAGATTTTTCCATTATATGCTTTGAACCAGAAGGAACAAAAAGGTGCCCAAAAAGCTCCATAACTAACAGTACTGAAAAAGACCCAATAGGTTGGGCTACAGAAACAGAAAAAATGACCAAACAACAAACCCACTAATCATCGAGAGTCTCCTCCACAATCCGGCACCAGCCTGAGGCGCGGGTGTCACGAGCGAGCGCCTCTTCAGAAGCCGAGGGTCCAGGTTCAGCAGGGAGCATGTCTTCATCTGGAACAGAGCTTGCAGGGAACGATGGAGGCTGCAACAGATCTCTGTCGCTTCCCAAATTGATATTGAGAACTGGGTAGTATTCGTATCAGGAACAGCAGGCTGCGAGCTGGACTCCCCATGCAGGATTTCATCAAGAAAAACCACCGAGAAAATAGCTGTAATCCGAGGGCGGGTGAGGGAACTGTTGAAGATAAAACATGCAGAGCCCGTAGTGGGAACATAGGAGGCAGGAGGATGAGGTGTATGGGAACCCTAGAACTGGCGGAAATCTTGAGTGCGCCCCCTTCCACTACGTGTCCGGGGGTAATGACCCGAGCCCCCGCCATAGGAGGGGGAATCCAAAGAGGGGCTGGAATTCTCACGAGAGGGGCGACCCCTGGAGCTCCCTCTTCGGCTCTGCATACGGTGGCGCAGCTGCGGCATTGTAAGAAAAAGCAGAGACCAAAGCGCAAAAAGGAGAGCGGAGAAAGGTAGCAGAGGATGGCCCGAGATCTGAAGGAAACGCAGCACCAGCATAGCACTCTGTGGAGGGCGAACCTCACTCTGCACTGAGCACAGTATCCACTGACAGAACCTCTCCCATCGATGCATAAAACAACCAACGATGTCGATGCAAATCTGAATGTAAGCCGAGACCAGGTGATATTTAACCCAATGCATTTGGTACCAGTCCCCCGAGAGATCAGCACTAACTTGCACCAAATTCATCCTTCTCACACATAGAAAATCTGTCTCCATAACTGTACCCTTGATGTGAATCGAGCTAGAGCATGCGGAGGAAGGATTTGTCTCAGTGGAAGTCGATCAAATGCTAATGTTTTCTGAGCCCATGGATTTGGTAGGAGTGGAGAATAAATGTTGCATGCCATTGCGCAGATGGCATTTTAACTCAGCGTACTAGGTGGGTAGGTGTCGGCAGGTCTTGCCGCTCCTCTGTCCCATCTCATTAACGATCCATTGGAGCACCCACATCCAGGGGACCAACATCCCTTTGGATAAGTGAATTGAATTCCTGTTTGTGAGCATGATTCTGAATAATATCCAAGCTTCCAGAGAGAAGAACATGTCCCTCATCCATGCCTATATTAGCAAGGAGGTCAGCAACCTTGTTGCCTTCACATTTTACATGTTGGAAGATGATGGCACAATTGGTATGAAACCAATGTTCAATTGCTTCCAATCAGGCTTCCAGTCTCCAACTGTTGGCAATTTTATGCGCCCGGGTCCCGTTGAGGAGTTGGTTGGCCATGCCAATGAGGATTTGGGAGTCCCCTTCAACTTCCAAAGGATGGAAGCCATAGTGCTGTGAAAGGATGAGACCTTGCCAAAGACCCTCCAGTTCGGTAGAATTGTTCGTATCCCATCCAATGTTGCCATAAAATAAAAGCAGTGATTCTCCCTCAGAATTTCTGAATATACCTCCGAAACCAGCAGAGCTGGGGTTGCGCTTGGAGGCGCCATCAAAATTGAGTTTGAAGGAATTCTGAGGGGGAGGACTCCAAGAAATCTTGTTGGCAGAATGGCATTGGGAAGGTCTATTGTTTATCATTCGTTGAGGAAGGTGTAAGTTCCAATTCTTCCATATGGATTTTTCCTTAGCCAGAGAAGGATAGTCTTCCGGAGTCCAAGTATGTAGATCCAGAGTTTCTTTGAGATTAAGACAAAGGTTGCACCAGATGATGTCCACCAGGGTGCTTTGATATTTGAATATGCGCCTGTTCCTTTCTTTCCAGATTCTCCAAAGGAGAAGACCTGGGATTAGTCTCCATAATTGGTTGAGAATTTCTCTTTGATATGGGTGCTGATGCTAGATTCGAATGGAGTTAATGATATCTTTGGACCCTCTGCAGTTTTTTTGACAGCGGAAACTAGCTTTCTCCCACAATTGGATGGCAAGAGGGAAGGTATTCATGAGGTTTTGAAGTGTTTCCTCTTGAGAGCAGCAGTTGGGACACCTGGATGGTCCATGAAAATTTTGTTTCCGAAGGTTGTCCCAAGTAAGAATTTTCCAATGCCCCAGAAGCCATAGGAAAAAAGAGACTTTGGGCCAGTTTCCCGGCGCCCAAATTTTTCTCCAGATAGGATCCAAAGGCCGCTGGTTATTGCATAAAATTTTGTAAGCCTCTTTGGTGGAGAATGACCCTTTTGGGGTGTACCCCCATCTTAAGATATCCTTGCCTTCGGAAATTCTTATAAGCCTTTTCTGGAGCTCACGTTCCAAGGCCTCCTTGGCATGGTTGTCTGCATTTCTGATCAATCTGTCTATCTGTTTCCATTGCCTGTACCCTTGAGCTGGCTCCTGCGCCCATTGGTGCTGTACTGTTTCCTGTTGTTGCTCTTCTCGCTCTTGGCTAGAAGGCTGATTGTATATACTGTTGAGTTTAGAAAGTTGTTTCCAGGCGTCCGTCTAGAATCTAGCAGAGCTTCCATTCCATATTTACCAGAAACTATGTTTTTGGATGAGATGATAGTGTTGTTTGGCTGCATTCAATATTAGTGATCCTTTTTCCACAGGAGTGAATCTGATGAGTTCTTCCACGGGTCTGTGGTTAGCGTACTTGTCTATCCAGAGTGATGCTCATGGTTTGTTGGGAGAAGAGATCCAATGCCACCATATTTTGGAACCCATGGTTTCGTTGTTGTGTCGAGGGTCTCTTAACCCAGTGCCACCATGATCCTTGGGCTGGCAAACTGTCGACCAATTAGCTAGTGCCCATTTGTGATGAGTGCCTGTTGTTCCCCACAGAAAATTGCGTTGAAGAGCTCTTATTTTTTTCAAGACCCATTTAGGCATAGCCAAGATGGAGAAAATATAGAGAGGCATCGCTTAAAGCACTACTTGAATAAGCACAGATCTGTTGGCTATGTTCAAAGTTCTGTGTGTCCAAAGGTTGAGACGGGTTTCCAACTTCTCCAAGAGCAAACACCAAGACGTGTGCTTAATAGCAGAGTCAATTAGAGGAGCCCCTAGGTATTTAGAAGGAAGAGATTCAATGGAGAAACCAAGGATGCGAGCGATGGCTTGCTGAGTGACAGGCGGGGTGTGAAAGAAGAAGATTTGCGACTTGGCAGTATTTATACTCAAACCTGAGGCTTCCGAGAAGTCAGAAAAAATGGAATTAAAGACAGAGGCTTCTTGAATAGAGGGATATCCAAACATCATGTTATCGTCTACAAAATGCTGATGAGTGATAGCAGGGGAGTTGTGGATGGAGAGGCCCTTGAGAATCCGGGAAGAGAGAGCTTGTTTAATATGGCGACCCAACCCCTCCGCCATGAGGAGAAAGAGGAAAGGGGATAGAGGATCTCCTTTTCGTATACCTCTGGAGGGACTGAATGGTAGAGAAGGGAGACCATTAATAAGAATCGAGAAGAAAGAAGAGGAAATTAAGCTTGAAATCCACCGGATCCACATAGGGGAGAAACCAAAGGCTAAAAGCATTTTATCTAAATAGACCCAACTTAACTTGTCAAAAGCCTTGGAGAGGTCGATATTGAGGAGCATACCTTCCTGCTTGGAGTGCTTGAGAGAGTGAATGACTTCGTGAGTGAGGATGATGCCATCCAGTATCTGCCTTCCTTCTACATAACCAGATTGTTCCTGACAAATAAGAAGGGGCAGGAGCGGCTTCAACCTGTTTGCAATGACCTTGGATATCACTTTGTAGATAACATTGCAGAGAGCTATGGGTCGAAACTTGTCTGGAGTTTTGATGTTCGCTTCCTTAGGGATTAGAGCAATGAAAGTATATTTCAGAGCTGGCAGTAGCCAATGTAGAGTGCGGGATTCCTCTACCACCTGCCAAACCTCCTTTTTGATGAGATCCCAAAAGGAGTGGAAGAAAGTCGTCGTAAAGCCGTCTGGGCCAGGGGATTTTCCCTCCTTTAGCTAATGCATAGCCTGATCCACCTCTTGTAGCAGGACAGGTCTGAGAAGGAGTTGATTGTGTTCTTCCGTAATGAGCTTTGGAACGTTTTGAGTGATCTTGTAGATTGCTGGCCTCCTATCCATAGGGGGTTCTTGATGGACCTCTTTGAAATGATTGATGAACTCCTGCTCTATCTATGCATGACTTTCCAATCACTCCCCTTCGTGATTCTGAATGAAAGAGATAGTGTTGTGCATTCTTCTCTGAACTATAGTTCTGTGGAAGAATTTAGTGTTCCTTTCACCTTCCTTCAGCCATCTGATACGGGACTTTTGCTTCCATATAATTTCTTCTTGAGCCCTGCGCTCCTCAAGCTGACTGTGAATAAGCTTTTCCTTTTCCAATGTCTCTTCAGTGTGGCCCTCAGCAATGATTTGTTGCTGGAGTTCTTTCATTTCCTTGTCGAGAGCTTGTTGAGCCTGAAATATGTTTCCGAAGGTCTCTTGGTTCCATCTTTTGATTTGGGCTTTCAGAAATTTGAGTTTCTGCTGAAACCGAAACATTTTCGATCCCTCTGGGGAAGGGGAGTTATTCTAGGTGGATCTGATGAGGTCTTTGAAAGTGGGGTGGGAAAGCCAAAACCCTTTGAAGCGAAAAGGACATCTGGAAGAATTTCAAGGTCTGAGCCATTGGAGTGAGATCAGCCAGTGATGAGATTCAGATAAGGGAAGGATGGAAGCCGAAAGATCTCCTCCAAGATGAATCGCGTTGTCCGAAATGAGGAACCTGTCTAATTTGGAAGCGATTTGCTACCTTCCTGCCCTGCGATTGCTCCAAGTATGCATTCCATTGCAGAACGACAGATCGATTAGTAATTTGTTAAGGATGAAGTCATTGAAGTGGCGATTCTCCTGATCCAGTCTGGCTCTACCTCCCCGCTTTTCCTCCAGTTTGGTAATCATATTGAAATCTACTCCAGCTATCCATAAAGGATGGAGTCTGTTAAGATTGAGCATTTATATTGTGTCAAGTAAAGCAATTTTGTTGCCCGCCTCTTGAGGGAAGTAGACATTGGTTAGATGTCCATGTATATTAGTACCAATAATGTGGAAAGTGGCTTGAATGATGTGGTGGGAGGCATGAATATCAGAGAGTGTGATGGCCTGTGTGTTCCAAGAAATAGCGAGACCTCCCGAGGCACCCGACGCATCCACGGCTACTGACTGACTACCTGGCCAAGCTTTAGAGAGGATCTGACCAAAATTATAGCTGTTACATTTAGTTTCCTTCAGAAAGAAGATCTGGGGTTAGTCCTGCTTTATCATATTTTTTATCATACGGACTTTGTTGGGGCCATTGAGCCCTCTTAAATTCCATGAAGTGAGCTTCATGATCCACTGGGGGTGGTTGGCTTGTAATACTTGGTCAGCTTAGCATATCTTCCTGAGTCCACCAGGATTTTGCCTATTGTAATGGTTCTTTGAAGATCAGTTTTCCTTCACCTCTTTTTTGAATCTTTGGGGAAGTAGTTTCCATCCGATTGACTACCCGATTGTATGCTGAGTTGTTGTTGCTGGTAGGCCCTGGAAATGACTACTTCGAGGGCATTGAGTTGGTGCTCTGGAATCTTATCATAGTCTTTTCTTTTGCATGCTTGTTCCAGCTCAAAAATGTCAAGTCCTCTCAATTCAATGCTTTCTGGCTCTACCTCCATATGTTGAGAGAGAATGCTTTCTGCGGGCATAAAAGAGGAAAGCAGAGACTGGCTTGGGATGCAGTCAACATCCATGCCATTTGGCTTCCAATCCGGGTCCTTTGGAGGCTCCGAGGGGGTGGCAGAGTTGTTCTTCAGGGAAGGGGAGAGGGGGGCGGGGGGGGGACCCGAAGGGGGGGACCCGAAGGTGGAGGGGGCGGGTTGGGAGAGCTCTTCTGAGAGATGGTCAAGGAATATTGGGTAGGGTCAGCCGCGTCAGTAGCTATAATCTCAAAGTTGTTGCTTGTGGAGGGGGCTGAGGCTCCAGTTTGCATGGGTTTTTTCCCGGTAGAAGTATTTTTATTGGCTCTTCTTCAATTAATAACTTTGGTGAAGCGTTCTTGGTCTGAGGGATCAGAGGGGCTAGAAGGATGAGGACAAGAGTTCAGAGGGCAATCCCGGAATAGATGTCCTAGAGCGTGACATTTGCGATAGCGAATAGGGACATGCTCAAAATCTAAGGGCTGAATCCATTCAAATTCATCATGGTAAAGACTTATCTAGTCCGGAAGGAGCTTGTCCAAACGCATGAAGACACAGATGCGAGTATAAGAGGTGTATCTGCGTAGCTTTGTTTCTTCTGCTATTTTGACGAATTCACCCAGGCCCTCGGCTATATCTCTCAGCGAATCTTCATCCCAATATTCTAGAGGGAGCCAATACATCCGGATCCAAACTGGGGCCCAGCTGAGGTCCTCCTTGTCGGGGTTAAATCTTTCAACCCAATCCCTTAAATACAAGCCTGCTGAGTTGAAGAAGTAAGGGCCTTCATCCATTACTCTGTTCCTGTCTTCTAAGCATATGAATGTCGCAGTGAAGAACCCTTTTGGACCTAACTATAGGGTAACATGCCCCTTGGGTTTCCATTTTGCCACGATCCATCATTTTAGGGCTTTCTCGGTTGGCCAGAATCCAATAAAATTTCCAATGAGGGCATGGTCTTTCATGTACTGGATTCGTCCATTAATCCTGTGGCTAGGAAGCTCAACCTTGGGCCGTTCCGCGGCTATAGGTTTGCATGTCGCAGATGTGACCTTGGGGATGTCCGTTTGACCATTCTCGGCCTCCTGATTATCGCTGCTCGTGTCAGGCTGAGCATTTGAGGCGTTTGTTGTTTCTTGTAGAGGAGTATCCAAAGTGACCTCGTGACCTTGTTCAGGATTAGCAGGTCTTGTCAGTTTCTGCGTCGTGTGAACATTATCCACTGAAGGGGAAGGCTTGGCGGCCCCCCCCTGTGCGTTATCCATGGTTGGGGTAACAGCTTCTGCCGTCTTAGTGATAGCAGAGGGGCTGCGAGTAGAAGCAATGGCAGAGAGAACGCAGTCGGTGCCATTGCAGAGTTCGAAGAAAAACCCTAGGTTGTAGAGCGTTTGTCTTCCTCCCTCTCATTCTGGGGGGGATCAAGATATTAGGAAGAAGAAAATAACTATGGAGTTTTTATTATTAATTGGCAGTCCAATATAAATTTATGCATATCGTTGGCTATAATATAAAACAAATACCATATACTTGCAAAAGAGAAATGGCCATATACTATATCCTCCTTTAGAAAAATAGACTTTAATAATTGTTAAACCATAGAATGGGTTATGTTAATTAAAATAATAAAACGAAAGGTCTATGTAATGAATATGAAGGGATGTGTGAATGACAATTTATATTTGTAGAGTATGTACAGTCAACTTAAATAAAATAAAAAAAATGAAAGTTGGAAGTTCAATATTTCGAATTATTATTAAAGGTTATCTTTTACAATTATAAGATACACATATTTAAGTAAAATACAGATGTGTAATGGCTTGTTAAATAGGCCAAATTATTAGAAAAGGGAAATAAATAAATAAAATAGAATGTCAAAGTTATTTCGTCAAAAAACGATGAAAAAGAACGAAATTTTTTTGAGGTATGTTACATATATGGGGCAATGCTAATGCAAGATTCATCTCGCAAAGATGAATTAGTTTTGACGCGCTCTTCTTCAAAAATTCAAGATTCATCTCTCAAATATGAATTAGTTTTGAGACACTCTTCTTCAAAAATTCAAGATTCAACTCTTAAAGATGAATTAGTGTTGAGACGCTCTCCTTCAAAATTTATTGATGGACATTGTAACATATCTTGGATATGTCTATGATTTGTACTTATAAATGGGTCTTTTTTAATCACCATGTGTTTTTTTCCATTATATACCAAGTGTGCTCCCACCACACCATGTAAAGCACAACTTTGTGAACTTCACATTTGCAACAAGTGGTGAACTTCACATTTTTATAAAATTAAAATGCGGGGACTTCAACAAATTTTTGTTTAAATGGAGTTTCACACTTCTTTTTTAATGACCATGTGTTTTTTTCAATTTTATACCGAGTGTGCTCCCACCATGTAAATCACAATTCGGTGAACTTAACATTTTTATAAATTTTTTTGCTTAAATTTAGTTTCACACATCAATTAGTGCTTTGAAAGTTGTGGTTTACATAATTTGTGTACACTAAATTACATTAATTTTCTGAAATTTATTTTAAATAGTGATTTAAAAAAAATAATTGTAAATTTCCACTATAGATAATCTTAAATATTCGTACATGTACATCTGTATACACATGGAATTAATTTTTTATCAATTTTGTGAGTTAAATTAGTTGTTAGTAAGTTTCATTTTTTATTTTTTAGGAGCCAAGAGGAGAAGGGTGTCAACTCCATCAATGGAGCATGCCCATGGTTCATGCAATCATGATATGGTTCACACAATTTAAACAATGAATATGTACATGTATTTATATGTATGAATGTATTTTTTAATTGATTATGAATTCACATTTGTTTATGAAGCTTCTCTGTTGTCTGGTGAGGTTGGTGGTGGTTCAGATTCCCTTAGAGGGCCAACCATAAGTGCTGGCTGGTTGCATGAAGGTGGTGATATGTATTCCACTAGAGGTTAATCAACAGATAGTCATGTTGGTTCCCAACCAATCGGTGGTCATGTTGGTTCTCAGCAGGGTCGTTCTAGATCTCAACAGTCTCAGGGTGGGCAAGATGCTAGCCAAATACATCGAGGTGGCCATCAATTTGAATATTTTTTTCATTCAATTTTTAAAAATTTGTTTGCATGTGTTTTTTTAATATACAAAATTTTATATATTGATGTAGAGGCTGAAAATGTTGCTCCAAATGTTGCTCAAAATAGACGTAGGGCAGAACGATTCATTCAAGAATAAGGTTGTCCACCAACAAATACTTATCTAGTGGACATTTTCGATACACCTTGGGAAAAAAACATGCAGCAATGCACCTTAGAAAGGTGTTAACATTTTCATGAAAAATTGCAGGGAGATCTTGTGGCTTTGGCTCTACTTGCTGAGAGTCAACAAAGCTTAGAAATTGTTACACACTCTTTAGGTGAACTAGTAGATGTGTACCAAAAGCTTGGCCCAACCACTGATACCTTTGTAGAAGTCATGAGAAAAAGAAAGGAAACAATGATGGGTCCTGATAAATGGGAGGTCGTTAAACAAAGAGTTGCAACAGATATGGCCAAGACTATGTTTAATTTCAAAGAAGGGTCGAAAAGAAAGATGTTGAAGGTGAAATATTTCAAGAACCCTAATATAACTCACTTTTTGTATGATAAACACATTGCGGCCTATGGAAGACTGGCATGGAACGACGAGGTTCCACTTTATTTTGCAAAATTATTTTATGCATAATTATTTTTGCAAATGAAACCCAATTACAATGACCTTCCCTCTGAATTTTTTGGTCCTGGGAAAGGTCGCTTGTGTGACCATAGGGGCGCTAGGTGTGATGTTGTTTTGCCTCGCCTTGAGCCACCATTGGTTAGTCGACCTTTTCATGTCGAAACTTTGTGGTCAGAGATAGAATCCGCTTCTCAAATTAGTCGAGAAGCAAGGGATGCCATCATTGACAATGTTCATAGTGGACTGGGTGGAGTCAATGTTTGTCTGATTTGAAAAAGAGCATGTGAGAATGCACGTGCTAATTTTGTGCATTATACAGATGAAGAGATTGAAAACATGAGTGTTGAAGATCTCAAAACATATGCAAATAATTGTCGCAATGGTTGGCAGGACCTAATTGTGCACGAGGAAGAGGGCATGGGAACAATATGTGTTATTGGTTAGGGTTTAACACATGTACAGTTTGTAATAGATAAATATATACATATATTTGTTTTTATAAATTAATCTAAAAAAAATGTATCATTATATGTTAACACAATTTGCAGTTGTCACGCTTGATGAATGAAGGAAATGTTAGTATCACGATCGGAGCCTCTGGTTCAAACAATCAAGATGGTTCTCACCATCAAGATATGTTGGAAAATTTTAGTGTTTTTTAAGTGAACATGATCATGTACAATATTTTTTTATCTATTATTATATATATCGAAACATGATGAGATATTTTTAAAATAAATAATTGTGCACACATGTACATGTACATATATATAATAAAATGTTTTAACAGATTCCGATAATGTCCGATGTTTTTGAGATGGGGGTACCTTATTCTTCTTTGGCAGATGTACCTTTTACTTCCTTAGGAGATGTGCCAAATCCACAATCACATGTATGGACAATTTTTCACTTTTAAAATTTATGTTTTTAAGTTATATATTCCACCTCAAAAATTTCCATTAAAAAAATGAGATATATCTATATCTTGAGTTATTTTAAATTTTTTGGATTTTAGGATTTTGGATATTTTCTTTCTAAACCACTCTTAGGAGATGTGCCAAATCCACTAGCACAAGTATTCAATTTTTCACTTAAATATATATATGTTTTTAAGTTATAAGTTATAAATTGAAGTTTAAAAGTTTTATTATAAATTGAGATCTAGAGATTTTGAGTTATTTTAAATTTTTTGAATTTTTGGTTTTTGGAGATTTTCTTTTGGGGCCTCTCTTAGGAGATGTGCCAAGTCCACCACTAGAAGTATTCATTTCTTCACTTAAATATATGTTTTTAATTTATAATTTATAAATTGAAGTTTAAAAGTTTATTATAAATTGAGATCTTGATCTTGAGTTATTTTATACTTTTAAATTTTTTGAATTTTAGGTTTCAATAGAGGATTTATTTTCTCCACGGACTCTAGCGATCAAGATAGGCACATCCACACCATTTCAACCTTTTGAACAAGTTGTCTAACTTTTTTTTAAATATTATTGAAAATAATTTTATATATATGCATTTTCATTTGAAAATTTCTAATATATATATATATATATATATATATATATATATATATATATATATATATATTGTACAATTCTATCGTTGGAGATGATCTCATAAAAGTTGTACATTTAAATAAAATGGAGATGGAACCTCATGAGGTATTGCATGATTTTTTTTACATTTAGTTTTTTACATGAAGTTATGTATTCTCACTCAATTTTAAAACATCAAATTTTAATGTTTGTACACATTGTGTATAGGTTCCCCATACTTCGCAGGATAGCTCGACGATTGAGACTTTGCTGGGAAAGACACTAAATCCATATGTATTTAATGGATGATGCACATGCACACATGCAACATTATATTTTAAATAGATTTAGTCTTAAATTTAATTTTTTATATATAGTATTATATAGATACAGTCATATATAACTTGATACTTGATACTTGTGAGATCTACAAATTTTGGACATATTTTATGTGAACTACATTTGGCATGTGAAGTAATGTTACAATGTTATATATAATGTTTTTTTTTTAAACTCATGTTTTCATACTTGTGATCTATAATGTTTTGTTTTTAAAACTCAAGTTTTGGATGATTGAACTACATTTCGCATGTGAAGTAATGTTGTGATCTATATTAATGTTTTTCTTTTGAAAAACTCAAGTTCTGGATAGTTGAACTACAATCGGCATGTGAAGTAATGTTGTGTTATAATTTGTTTTGTTTTTAAAAATTTAATTTTGGATGGTTGAACTACATTTGGCATGTGAAGTAATGTTGTGATCTATATTAATTGTAACACCCCTAGTTTTATTTTCTGTCAAAGTTAGACATTTGAACTTTAATCCAAAGGGGAGTGGAGCCCAATGGATAAGTATTTTGTCGATGTAATTAAATATTTAATTTTGGAAAAAATAAATAAAATAATTCTGTGCAGATTGACCAAAATGAGAATTATGAGATCACTTGCTAAATCCATGAGGATGGGTTGAGGAAAATATTTTCCCCAAAAATCTTTCAAAAATCCTTGAAATAATTTATTTCCAAATTAGATTTTGAGGAAAATCTAGTTTCCCCAATGATGTGGAGAGTAGTTGGGAAGAGGTAAAAAGTTGGGAAAAGCAGAAAGAAGCTTTAAAAGTCCCTAAATAGGGAAGCCTAGGAAAACATGAAGAAAGGCATCCTGATATTCTGGACGCAGAATTAGAAACAGGCTTTGGGGAGAAAAATATTAAATAAGCTATTCCTGAACAGATTACAGGTTGATCTGTTCTAGGAATTGATCTTAGCTCGGGGGTGAGTTCTTGAGGACAGAAGAACTCTAAGGTTAGGAGGTTGGTCAATTACAAGCAGAGGTATGCACACTGTTGTGACGAGTAATTAGTTTTATTATTATAGAACAGTAGAGGAAATCCATATGGTAAGTATGTTGAGTCAGGGTGATGTGCAATGAAATTTCCTACTTTTAACAGAGTTAAGTAGAAAAAAAATAATTCTCCCAACTTCTCTATGGTAGTAGGAAAGAATGCTAGGGAATACTGTCAACCAGAATCTCTAAAACACTGGATGGCTTAAATCTAGAGAAAGTGTAAATGCTCCCCTAGAATAATTATAGTAACTTTAATCTGCTTCTGAATTAAATAGTTATGAAGTAAATAAACAAAAGAAAAAAAAAAGGGGAAGAAACATGTATTAGCTACTGTAGATATCTTGGGAAATATGTACCTGACATGGGTACTACATTGAATGTAGGCTATTCTATTATTCAGTTGCAGAAAGTATAATTAATCAAAATTTTATAAAATCAATTAATGATCATTGAGACAGAAAAAGTTTATTATGAATCTATGACTACTTTTGGTAAGACTAATTAGTTGACAGATTGAAATGTCATATTTGCAGTAGTGTTATAGGAATTGCAGAAAACTAGACTACTAGTCAAACTTTAGAGCTATGAAGTAAATAAGAACATAGCCAAAGAAATTATTAATAGGAAAAGTTATTTACCCCCTTATAACAGGATAGGTGTAAATCCTATACAAAAGAGAATATCAGTATGTCTTTGTGGGACTTAATTAAAAGAAGTATGAAAGCTAAAACTCCTGCACATTGGAAATTTCAATTTAGAAATGCATGTACATGTAGAAACCTGGTGAAGGCTGAAAAATAATTCCAGAATGATTTATTTCATTAGCATGTTAGTATGCCACGGTCGGTTTCCCATAGATATATAGAGAAGCTGACTAATTTAATTCTAGAAAGAAGACATTAATAGTACAGAGAATACGAAGAAAAGTATTGTGAATCAGGAATCATCTGAACTAAACCACAATGGAACTGGTAAGTTGCTGTATTCAAAACAATTAAGACTCACGAATATCGTCATATATTTCCCAGAGTATCAGCACCAGTAATATTCATTTGATAGTCAAATCATCATCATATTAATGTGGGCAGAATATATATATATATATATATATATATATATATATATATATATATATATATATATATTAACAAATACCCAAATAAAAGTCCAGAACATTTATACACGGCGGGATGATAAGGATAAATAAATATGAGCCAGAAAACTCTGTTGCAGAAAATTCCCTAAAATATCGATGTCTAAACCTCTAGAATCCATTGTTAATATCTCAAAAAAGTCAGCGGAGTAAAAAGGATAGCCCATCCTTATGAAATTCTGTGCACCAAGCTAAGTAATAAATTGAGGCAAAAATCATTTCCGACAAGAAATAGACGCGGACCTATGTCCATGAAAAGAAAGTCGTTATAATGGGCTGATAGCAGGTTTAAGAACGATTTTTCTCAACAATTTATTCATGGGTTAAATAACGTACCTGCAAAAGTATTTCGGAAAAATAAATTAAAAGGTATAGATACAATTGGACAAAGATGCCATAAGAAATTATGATAACTAACCATGGTTCGACTTACCCAAAAACCATAGGAAGAAACATACCCATCCTACAAATTGTTTGCGAGCAACTGAGATGAATTAGATATAATAATACATATCATAGAACTCTAACCATACCACTATTCAATGCTTCTGCATAGTATTACCTCCGAATTGGGACGTTACGTTGCGCAGGAGACCTATGCGTAGGTAACAAAAACCATCTGCAGATATGAAAAGATGGCGATTATATGCTTGAATGCGGTACATGGAACAAAACATGAATCGAGACCGGAGGTCAGTGATAAATGAATCTCATAAAACCGAAAGAGTAAGAGCAACTGAGATCCGTGCTTAGCACACGTCAACATAGGTGATAAGGATACCAGAATGATCAAAACAAATTTACAGTGAAGGCTAAATCGAAAACTATTCGCCATCTCTTTTAGAACCCCATACAAATCGACCTCAGCATCGCCTTGCAGGCACAAGCCAAGACAACGAATGCCAAATACATTTTAACTCAAGGAAAATTAAGAAGCGTCATAAAATTTCGATTCAAGGTTAATACGACGCCTATAAACGCAAGCACTAAATCAAAGTAGGAAACACGCCGAGATATAATAAAGAGATTATCAAACCACTAAATATTTAACCAATATAAAGGGTGTAAAGAAATGTTAGGACCAATATATCAACGCAACCACAAGTCAAAAAGGAGGAGTATACTGTATCACGACACAAGTTCTGAGGAGAACTTAATGCGGAGCTAAAATCAAAAGAGGTAGCACGAAATTACCTGAATGGTTGAACTCTCAGCACTAGGAGGACGACATCGCTCGTGTAAGAGCACGCTGGATGGAAAAAACCAAATGCAGAAACGAAATCGAAAGGCCTTGGCATTCACTGATAAAATTTTTACAAAGGGACAAATGAAAGTGCAGAGTGACAAATCAAACTTTATAAATGCGCCAAACCCTAATTCATCACGGATCCCCACCGTCCACGTGGAGGGCGATGCCCAAACCCAGACAAGGACAGAGAAACAAACACCTCGAAAAAAATCAAGACCATTGTAGTACGAGTGATAAGATTTACAAACTGATTCCATAGTGCACGTTTCCATAAACCACATTACGGGAAGACATGAAAAACAACGCATAAATTAATTCTCATAAATGAAAGACGCCAGAAGTACAAAGGAAATATTCCAAGGAGTGAATGAAGGACCATATACCCAAATGCAACATTAAACCAGAGAATAAATACATGAAGAAAAGTACTGGTGCAGTGGCATTGCTTCGATATGCACTCGAAACCTCATGGGTATCAACGAAACCATGATCCGATGTAGTAGTTACAATCATACAAACGACAATTGAATCTTGTTGATATATATATATATAAATTCCCTTGTGAAAATTAACGAAAAACTAATACAACCAATGGATTTATATGCGCATACAATATGTACTTCAACCATGAGCTAAGAGCAAGACAATGATAAAAGAACCCACATTATCTCATATCATACGTGAGGGTATCGATATATTAACAAAAGTTGTCATGGTAAGGGCTTGGTGTTGAAATTGAAACCCATGCCTTTAAAAAAAAATAAAGGTTAATAAAACCATAAATTTCAAACCAAAAGGAGGTATCCAATAAATGAGAGAAATGTCATACCATGATGAAACAAATACACAATAGTAATACAAGAGAAGTTCATAAAAATATACACAGTTGGAAATTTATTTTTGGTGTGAAATTGGGGGACATGAAAAATGGAATCAGAGCTCATGTTACATAAAACTGGGCTGTTGTTGTTATGCTCACTGTTGTTGTGTTCTTACTATATAAAATTTTCTCGTTGAAAAAAAAAATAAAATTATTTCTAATCTGTGTTGTTTAGTGTACAGTGGTGCTAAAACAAACAATTCCAATGGCTGGAAGTGAGGAAATTTATGTTGATCTACATGACGATGATAATACACCAAATCCCAACGCTCCAGTGATGGATATGTTACACAGTTTGCAACGAGAGATGGCTGAGATAAGAAGCCAGAATGACAGATTTTCACTAGCCAGTGAGGAGCAGGAAAAGCTCATCAGAGAACTAACTTCGTGGAACAACCAAGAAGGTGAAGGTTCTGGAAAGAGGAAGAATTATTAATCTGTGGAAGATGATGGTATTAGGCATCAGTATAAGCAGAAAAAGGAATTACAGGGAGAATTTCTAAAGATCAAACCTGCCTCCTATGATGGGGAGAAGGAGGAAGATGTTGAATCCTGGTTGTTGAACATGATCAAATATTTCCAAGTCTATGAATATGAAAGAAATCTGGAGGCAAAATTAGATGTCTACCAGCTACAAGGTAAGGCTACCTTGTGGTGGGAAGAGACGAAAATGGTCCATGCCATTGATGAAAAGACAGTTACTTGGGAAGACTTCCAGGTTAAGTTTAAAAACTGTTATTTAAATGAGCATTATTATGATGATAAAGCCAAGGAATTCCATGAACTCAAACTAGGACAACTCACTATTGATGAGTTTGTCACCAAGTTTACAAATCTGTTGAGATATGTCCCTTACATTCGTGAAGAGAAGGAAAAGGTGCAAATATTTCTGAACTGTTTGCCTACTGTGTACAAGGAGAAAATAGAGTTTGATAATCCAAAAACCATGGATGAAGTGGTGAGAAAAGCTAGATTATGTTACCAGCAGTTCAAAGGAAAAAATGAACATGGAAAAAGATGGGAAAATAAGAGTGAGTTCAAGGGGAAGAAACATACACCAGCTGATTTGAAGAACTTTGGCAGGGATCATCAACAAAAGAAATTTAAAAAACCCAAAGAAAGTCAAACTGCTCAGTCCCAAGTGGGTTCAAAACAAATAGAGGGAGAAAATAAGAAGGAAGGAGCAGTTAAGATGCGAGAACCACTAAAATGCTGGGGATGTGGAGAACCTCATCTCTTGAGGGATTTTCCCCACCGAAATATTCAGATGATTGTAAGAGAGCGAGAAGCTACAATAGTAAATGATATGGCCAGAAATATACCCTCCATCAGTGCAGCTTTGGAGAACCGACAAGCAGAACACCAAGCTACCATGGTTGAAATGGAAGGTAATATTGTTGACCAATCTGTTACTGTTTTAATAGATCCAGGTGCTTCTTTGAGCTACATGAGTCCACAAGTGGTAGAAAAATGCAATCTCAAAACTAAAAAATTTCAGCAGTCTTGGTTGGTCCAGCTAGCCACTGGAACCAAGAGGAAGGTAACACATAAATTACCCCAAACAGCAATTAAATTGAATGATTTTTAGACAGAAATGAATTTAAAAATTCTTCCCTTAGGCTCATATGATTTTCTGATAGGAATGGACTAGCTGGAAAAGAGAAAGGCTATGATGAACTTTTGGGATAAAACTCTACATTGCATAGATGAAGGGGGGAAACCTTTTATTTTCAAAGGAAAACCAAAACCCATCTATGTAAGACAAATATTAGCACTGCAACTAAAAAGAATAGCTTGGAAAGGATATCAAGTATATGCAGTACATGTTGAGGAAATAGAACAGCAACCTAAAGAAAACCTACTAGATAAATTGACAGTGGTGAGAGAGTTTAAGGAAGTTTTTCCAGAGGAGATTCCTCATCTTCCACCAAAAAGGGAGATTGACTTCTCAATCAATTTGGTACCGGGAGAAACACCTGTTTCCCGAGCCCCTTATGGAATGAGCTCCCCTGAACTCATGGAGCTGAAAATGAAATTGCAAGAATTGCTGGATAAAGGCTATATCAGACCCAGTGTGTCTCCTTGGGAAGCACCAGTGTTGTTCGTGAAGAGAAAGGATGGAACCTTTAGAATGTGCATTGATTATCGTCAGCTGAATAAGTTGACAATTAAAAATAGATACCCCTTGCCTCAAATTGATGATCTTTTTGATCAGGTAAGAGGAGCTTGAGTATTTTCTAGGATTGATCTGAGGACTGGTTATCACTAGCTCATAATTAAGGAGGAAGACATTAGCAAAACAACTTTTCGAACCAGGTATGGTCACTACGAATCTGTAGTCCTACCTTTCGGTTTGAAAAATTCTCCTGCCACCTTTATGTGCTTAATGAACAGTGTGTTAAACAAGTACTTGGACAAATTTGTGCTAGTGTTCATAGATTATATTTTAGTTTACTCAAAAAGTGAGGAGGAGCACAAAGAGCACTTGAGGATAGTGTTGCAAACTTTGAAGGAAAACCAGTTATATGCCAAATTTAGTAAATGTGAGTTCTATAAGGATAAGATTCACTACTTGGGTCATATTATTTTTGAACAAGGGTTGGCTGTTGAACCTAAAAATATAAAGGCTATTAGAGAATGGTTGGTGCCAACTGATGTTTCAGCAGTGAGATCATTCATGGGGATTGCAGGTTATTATTGCAGATTTTCTGCGATTTTCTACCATAGCATATCCCATAACCTCCCTACAAAGAAAGGGTGTCAAATTTGAGTGGACTGAAAAATGCCAAAACAGTTTTGAACAATTAAAATTAAAACTCACTATAGTCCCTATACTGAAAATTGTAAATCCTAACAAAGAATTTGTTGTATGTACAGATGCCTGTAGAGAGGGGTTGGGAGGAGTCCTTTTGTAGGAAAATTCAGTTATTGCATATGAGTCTAGAAAACTTAAGACACATGAACAGAACTATAGTGCATATGATTTAGAGTTGGTTGCAGTAATTCATGTCTTGAAGATGTGGTGACACTATCTCCTCGGAAAAAAAATTACATTGATGACTGATCATATTAGTCTTAAATATTTCTTTTTCCAAACTGATTTGAATGCTAGAAAGGCTAGATGGCTGTCTTTTCTGAGTGAATTTGATATGGAAATAAAACATATCAAAGGGAAAGAAAACAAAATTGATGATGCCCTGAGCAGAAATGCTTGCCAACACATAAACATCATTGGAAGTAGTGTAAATTTGGAGTTAGAAGAGATAGTAAAACAAGTAGCAGAACATGATCCAAATTATGATAACCTACACGTGAAAATACTAAAGAAGGAGTTGGCTAAATACACTCAAAACCAGAAAGGATTTATCCGCTACAAAAACATATTATATGTTCCCAATGTAGAGTCTTTGAAAAGAGAGATCCTAGATGAATATCACAAACAACCATATGCAGGGCATCCTGGATATCAGAAAATGCTAACAGATTTGAAAAAGAAGTTGTTTTGGCCAGGAATGAAAAGAGATGTAGCAGAATATTTAGCTAGATGCATGGAGTGTCAACTAGGTAAAGTTGAACATCAGCATCCTGCTGGTCTCCTAAATCCTTTGTCGATTGCAGAATGGAAATGGGATACCGTTTCTATGGATTTCATAACAGGATTACCTAGAACCAAGTACCAACATGACTCAATTATGGTAGTAGTAGACATTTTAACAAACGCTGCACACTTTATACCTATAAAGTCTACTTTTGGGACAACCCAAGTAGCAGATGTGTTCCTAAAGGAGATAGTAAGGTTACATGCGGTCCCAAAGATGATTTTTTCAGACAGAGATGCTAAGTTCATAGCAGCCTTTTGGAAAGGTCTATTTGGAGGTATGGGTACTAAGTTGAATTTTAGTACTGCCTATCACCCTCAGATCGATGGTCAAACAGAGAGAACAAATCATATTTTAGAAGATATTCTTAGAATGTATGTGATGGATAGGCCGTCAAAATGGGAATACTAATTGCATTTAGCTGAATTTGCCTATAATAACAGCTATCAATCCTCCATCAAGATGAGTCCATTTGAAGCACTCTATGGAAGGAAATGTCGTACTCCTTTGAGCTGGAGCCAACCTGAGGAAAAGCTGATGTTGGGACCAGATGCTTTACAAGAGATGGAAAGAATTGTTAAACAAATACAAAGAAACATAAAGATAGCACAAGATCACCAGAAAAACTATCCTAATAAGAAGAGGGTACATCGAGAATTTAAGGTGGGGGAACATGTGTATCTACATATTAAACCCAAAAAGAGCACACTTTATGCTGGAAGTTGTGCAAAACTGGCGCCTAGATATTGTGGACCTTTTGAAGTGTTAGAGAGGGTGGGACCAGTGGCTTATAAGTTAGCCTTACCACCCCATGTTAAAGTGCATGATGTGTTTCATGTTTCATTACTAAAAATATATATAAATGATGATTCTCACATTTTTTATTAGAATGTGATACAAGTGGAACCAGAAGGGGAGTTCCTTCCAGAGCCGCTTCAAATATTGGAGCGGGAAGAAATTGATTTGAGGAAGCGAATGATAGCAAGAGTAAAGGTGCAGTGGAAGCACTTTACTGCTGAATAAGCTACCTGGAAAAGAGAAGCTAAAATGATGGAAAAATATCCATTTTTGTTTGGAAAATGAACTCTAGTAGCTAGTTATCAACACCGAGGACGGTGTTTGTTTTTAGAAGGGGAATATGTAACACCCCTAGTTTTATGTTCTGTCAAAGTTAGACATTTGAACTTTAATCCAAAGGGGAGTGGAGCCCAATGGATAAGTATTTTTTGGATGTAATTAAATATTTAATTTTGAAAAAAATAAATAAAATAATTCTATGCAGATTGACCAAAATGAGAATTATGAGATCACTTGCTAAATCCATGAGGATGGGTTGAGGCAAATACTTTCCCCAAAAATCTTTCAAAAATCCTTGAAAGAATTTATTTCCAAATTAGATTTTGAGGAAAATCTAGTTTCCCCAATGATGTGGAGAGTAGTTGGGAAGAGGTAAAAAGCTGGGAAAAGCAGAAAGCAGCTTTAAAAGACCCTAAATAGGGAAGCCTAGGAAAACAAGAAGAAAAGCATCCTGATATTCTGGACGCAGAATTAGAAACAGGATTTGGGGAGAAAAAGCTTAAATAAGCTATTCCTGAACAGATTAGAGGTTGATCTGTTCTAGGATTTGATCTCAGCTTGGGGGTGAGTTCTTGAGGACAGAAGAACTCTAAGGTTGGGAGGTTGGTCAATTGCAAGCAGAGGTATGCACACTGTTGTGACAAGTAATTAGTTTTATTATTATAGAACAATAGTGGAAATCCCTATGGTAAGTATGTTGATTCAGGGTGATGTGCAATGAAATTTCCTACTTTTAACAGAGTTAAGTAGAAAAAAAATAATTCTCCCAACTTCTGTATGGCTGTAGGAAAGAATGCTAGGGAATACTGTCAACCAGAATCTCTAAACCACTAGATGGCTTAAATATGGAGAAAGTGTAAATGCTCGCCTAGAATAATTATAGTAACTTTAATCTTCCTTTGAATTAAATAGTTATGCAGTAAAAAAAAAAAAAAGAAAAAAAAAAGGAAGAAACATGTATTAGCTACTGTAGATATCTTGGGAAAGATGTAGCTGACATGGGTACTACAT
Source organism: Pinus albicaulis (assembly GCA_034641835.2). Classification (NCBI taxonomy): domain Eukaryota; kingdom Viridiplantae; phylum Streptophyta; class Pinopsida; order Pinales; family Pinaceae; genus Pinus; species Pinus albicaulis. Next base: position 34,651 of record JAXQQM020073456.1, on the reverse strand, counting down.
TGCATGTAGGCTATTCTATTATTCAGTTGAAAAAATTATAATTAATCAAAATTTCATAAAATCAATTAATGATCATTGAGACAGAAAAAGTTTATTATGAATCTATTACTGCTTTTGGTAAGACTAATTAGTTGAAATATTGAAATGTCAAATTTGCAGTAGTGTTATAGGAATTGTAGAAAACTAGACTACTAGTCAAACTCTAGAGCTATGAAGTAAATTAGAACATAGCCAAATAAATTATTAATAGGAAAATTTATTTACCCCCTTATAATAGGATAGATGTAAATCCTGTACAAAAGAGAATATCAGTATGTCTCTGTGGGACTTGATTAAAATAAGTATGAAAGCTACAACTCCTGCTCATTGGAAATTTCAATTTAGAAATGCATGTACATGTAGAAACTTGGTGAAGGCTGAAAAATAATTTCAGAATGATTTATTTCATTAGCATGTTAGTATGCCACGGTCGGTTTCCTATAGAAATATAGATAAGCTGACTAATTTAATTCTAGAAAGAAGACATGAATAGTATAGAGAATACGAAGAAAAGTTTTGTGAATCAGGAATCATCCGAATTAAACCACAATGGAATTGGTAAGTTGTTGTATTCAAAAAAATTAAGACTCGCGAATATCGTCATATATTTCCCAGAGAATAAGCACCAGTAATATTCATTTGATAGTCAAATCATCATCATATGTATGTCGGCAAAAAGAAAAAAATAAAACAATTTTAACCAATACCCAAATAAAAGTCCAGAACATTTATACATGGCGGGACGATAAGGATAAATAAATATGAGTCAGAAAACTCTGTTGCAGAAAAGTCCCTAAAATCTCGGTGTCTAAACCTCTAGAATCCAGTGTTAATATCTCAGAAAATTCGGCGGAGTAAAAAGGATAGCCCATCCTTATGAAATTTTGTGAACCAAGCTAAGTAAGAAATTGAGGCAAAAATAATTTCCGATAGGAAATAGACGCCGACTTGTGTCCACGAAAAGAAAATCGTTATAATGGGCCGATAGCAGGGATAAGAATGATTTTTCTCAACAAGTTATTCATGGGTTAAATAACGTACCTGCAAAATTATTTCAGAAAAATAAATTAAAAGGTATGAATACAATTAGACAAAGATGCCATAAGAAATTATGATAACTAACTAGGGTTCGACTTACCCAACAACCATAGGAAGAAACGGACCCATCCTACAAATTGTCTGCGAGCAACTGAGACGAATTAGACATAAGAATACATATCGTAGAACTCTAACCATACTACTATTCAATGCTACTGCATAGTATTACCTCTGAAGTGGGACATTACGTTGCACAGGAGAGCTATGCGTAGGTAACACAAACCATCTGCAGATATGACAAGATGATGATTATATGCTTGAACATTGTACATGAACAAAATATGAATCGAGACTGGAGGTCAGTGATAAATTAATCTCATAAACCCGAAATAGTAAGAGCGACTGAGATGCATGCTTAGCACACGTCGACGTAGGTGATAAGGACACCAGAATGATCGAAACAAATTTACAGTGAAGGCTAAATCTAAAAATATTTTCCATCTCTTTTAGAACCCCATACGAATCGACCTCGGCATCGCCTTGTAGGCACAAGCCGAGACAACGAAGGTCAAATACATGTTAACTCAAGAAAACTCAACAAATGTCATAAAATTTCGATTCAAGGTTAATACGACGCCTGTAAACGCAAGCACTAAATCAAAGTAGGAAACACGCCAAGATACAGTAAAGATATTATCAAACCACCAAATATTTAATAAATAGCAAGGGTGTAAAGAAATGTTAGGACCAATGTATCAGCACAACCACAAGTCAAAAAGGAGGAGTATATTGTATCACGACACAAGTTATGAGGAGAAATTAACGCGGAGCTAAAATCAAAAGAGGTAGCACGAAATTACCTGAATGGTTGGACTCTCAGCACTAGGAGGCCGACATCATTCGTGTAAGAGCATGCCGGATGGAAAAAACCAAATGCAGAAGCGAAATCGAGAGGCCTCGGCGTTCACTGATAAATTTTTTACAAAGGGACAAATGAAAGTGCAGAGTGACAAATCAAAATTTATAAATGCGCCAAACCCTAATTCATCACGGATCCCCACCGTCCACGTGGAGGGAAAGGCCCAAACCCGGGAAAGGCCAGAGAAACAAACACCTCGAAAAAAATCAAGAGCATTGTAGTACGAGCGATAAGATTTACAAACCGATTCCACAGTACACATTTCCATCAACCACATTACGGAAAGACATGAAAAACAACACATAAATTAATTCTCATAAATGAAAGACACCAGAATTACAAAGGAAATATTCCGAGGAGTGAACGAAGGACCATCTGCCTAAATGCAACATTAAACCAGAGAATAAATACAAGCAGAAAATTACTGGTGCAGTGGCGTTGCTTCGATATGCACTCGAAACCTCATGGGTATCAACGAAACCATGATCCGATGTAGTAGTTACAATCATACAAACGAAAATTAAATCTGGTTGATAGATATATATATAAATTCCCTTGTGAAAATTAATGAAAACCTAATACAACCAATGGATTTATATGCGCATACAATATGTACTTCAACCATGAGCTAAGAGCAATTCAACGATAAAAGAACCCACATTATCTCATATCATACGTGAGGGTATCGATATATTAACAAAAGTTGTCATGGTAAGGGCTTGGTGTTGAAATAGAAACCCATGCCTTTAAAAAAAATAAAGGTTAATAAAACCATAAATTTCAAACCAAAAGGAGGTATCCAATAAATGAGAGAAATTCCATACCATGATGAAACAAATACACAATATTAATACAAGGGAAGTTCATAAAAATATACACAGTTGGAATTTTTTTTTTGGTGTGAAATTGGGGAACATGACATTAATGTTTTTCTTTTGAACTACATTTGGCATGTGAAGTAATTTTGTGATCTATAATGTTTCGTGAAATTGAAACTTAAGTTTTGGATGGTTGATCTACATTTGGCAGGTAATATAAAGTTAAATATTTTTATTGTATAGTTGATCTACAATTGGCATATCATGTGAAGTAATGTTGTGATATAATCAAAAAGTTTTTAAAACTCAAGTTTTTTATGGTTGAACTACATTTTGCATGTGATTATGATATTATGTTTTGTTTTTAAAATTCAAGTTGTCGTTTTCCAAAAAAAAATAAAAATCACATCAATATATGTACATGTAGAAATGATTTTACACACGTTTTTTAATATATATATTAAAACAATTGAAGTACAATACATATTGATGTGTGTGTGTGTGTGTGTGTGTGTGTGTGTGTGTGTCTATATATAGATATATATATATATATATATATATATATATATATACATATATATATAAACAATCATAAGATTCTAGGTCTTCTTAGATGTGTTGAAAACAATCATAAAATTTTAAAAATGCAATTTATAATGTATATATATCCAATATGTGCAACATTTTTCATCAATGCAAGTATAATTTAGCTACTTTTAGTTAATTGCATTCTAGAACATATATATTCAATACGTGAAACATTTTTCATCAATGCACATGGGAAAACTACTTGAACAATTAATTAAATGCTAGAAAATATATATATCGAGTACGTGCACCATTTTTCGTCAATGCACATAGAAAAGCTACTTTCAGTTAATTTCCTAGAATGTATTTGACCATTGGAAAGACAAAATATTTACTATTTTCTATCAGGAATAGAGATGTGGGTCAAATCCGACCAAAAGTCGGAGAAGTGCTCTGAGTCTCTTGTCTAAAAGGAATCTTCGTACAAAACTATACCATGGATGATTTATTGACATTGTGGATACTTTTTACCAGAAAATCCCATGAGAAAAACTGGCCACATTCAGTCCGTGTATATATCGAGTACGTGCACGATTTTTCATCAATGCACATAGAAACAATATTTTCAATTAATTGCATTCTAGAACATATATATTGAGTACATGAAACATTTTTCATCAATGCACATAATAAAACTACTTGAACAGTTAATTTCATTCTAGAACATATATATATCCAATACGTGCAACAAAATACTTTCAGTTAATTTCATTCTAGAACATATCTATCCAGTACTTGCAACATTTTTCATTAATGCACATAGAAAAGCTACTTTCAGTTTTAATTTCATTCTACAACATATATATCTAGTACTTGCAACTTTTTTCATCAATTCACATAGAAAATTTGTACTTTCAGTGACTTGCATTCTAGAATATATATATATATATATATATAAAATACATGCAACATTTTTCATCAATTCATGTATAGAAAATCTACTTTCAGTTGATACTAGTGTGCATGTACCAAAACAATGTACATGTGCAAACACTTGCACAGATAACATAACAAGGAAGCTCAATTTTTAGTTGAGTTCTTGAAGTTCTAAAACACGAATCCAAAGAGAAGAAATTGTTGGAAAGTTCCATAAAGAAAATTCCAATGGAATGCCATCATGAATGATCTGTTCATGATCGGATTTTGACATTTTCCATTTCTTAATTTTCATTTTTTTCTTTCATTGGACCTCTATCAACTTTATGCGTGCTGCACACACCAAGTGACGATATTGACAACTTATGACATCAGGTTCATAGTCTTCAAAGTAAACAAAATCCCCATTTTGATTAGTTTGTATGAAAGCATAACCTTTCATTATAATAGATCCTCTTTCATATGGGAACCCGTGATCATTATAGTTTTCTAATAATTTCATTTTTCATTCAGTGCAATGCATCAAATAATACTTCTCATTTTCATCATTGTCAGTAGGTGCAATTACAGCAAAAACATCGGCTGCACAATAAAACAAGCTTAAAAAACTTATTTATTTAAATTTATTTCTAAATATTTATCATTTGAAATAAATTCAAATGTTACGTTCTATAACAAGATTAGAAACTCCATCAGCATCGGATGATATTGTATTCTCCTCTAATTTCATTTCTTCAAACATTGCAACAGACGTTTTTCCCTTCGTATTTAGCTCTGTATGTTTCCAATATTTTACATACATTTTGTTTTCACAAACGTCATTGGATTATGTGTTGTCTATGAAAACATGGAAAAAACAAGAATATTTTCTTTTATCCAATGTAAACACATTTTTTGATAACTTTGTCTTAATTGAATGCAAATTTTGAGTCCCTTTTATTGTTTCAACATCATTTCGAATTGATCTATCTACATCTTTGATTTCAATATGCCAAAAGAACCTATATATGGAAAATTCAAAGAAGAATGTAAATATGATATAAAAATACCATCAAAGACAATCATTGCGATAAATGTACACTATTTAAAGTTAGATATCCAATAAAAATTAAATTGAATGTACCTTCACACTTCCCTTGATCGGTTAGTCTCATGGCTTAAAGCAGCGATGCACCATTGAAAAACTTCTTTAGCGTCCACAAGTCGGCTTGCAGAGGGGTTCATTTGATATCTTCGAAGTGCTCATTTTATGCATGCCCCTACACTGTCATGTTTTCCTTTTCCATAGCCAGTCTCAAAGAAATTCCAACAATGTTTAATGCAGGTTTTCTTATGAAGACAACACAACCAAAAAAATGATCATGAATATTTGAATTGACCTGTGCATCCATCTAGCCATATCCAATGTTAATTCAATTTCATTCCATGACTTTTCAAGGAGTCATAAATCTTTCAAAAACAGTGTTGTACAAAATATGTAACATGTGTACAATCGTCACTGATATAAAAGTGATATTGTGTAATAACATGTCGATTTTCATTGATGCTTTCCATATGGTCAACGTTTTTCCAGCATGTCTATATAGAATATGGACAAGCATGGAGACTTGGTGAGAATGATAGTATTCACTCTGAATTTCTTTTTTTGGAACACATGTGTAGTTTTCTTCAAAATCAATTACTAACGAAATGGTCCCTGGTGGAAAAATTTCATGATATTTTTTGAATTGAAAGTATTTCCATCGAGTTGTGTGGGAATTCTTGGTCTATTTATAAATTTTTCCCTCAAAATTTCTCAAAAAATCTATCACAAAAATTTCTTCTTCGTGTAATTCAATTCTTTTAGCACTATTTGCACCTTGAATCGATGTATGGATATATTCATATCTCTTCCATTTCACTTTCATGTTGAAAAATGCTTGATCATTTATATCAATATGATATTTGTTTTAAATTTAGTCAATTTTCCAGAATCATCGCATTTTTTACCACTAACACATTTATTTTCGTAAAATAATTCATCGCTTTGTATTTCACACAGAATTTGAGATATGAAATCATGGATAGTGGAAGGAGGATGTGAATATTTCCAAAATTTTCTACCAAAATTAAGGAATGTGTCATAATATAACTCAAATTCCACATGATAATGACAAAAAAAAGTGTCGCGTATGGTGATAGGTTTTACATACCATGGTTTTTGTTGAAGAAAAGCACTGATTGAGACATGAATTTCACGATTCTATTCTTTGAAATTTTTGAACAAATCTATCTGAGTGGTTTCCAAGAAAAATTTTTCATTTTGTTCGTACTTATTTCATGCTATTCTTCTTCGCATCACATCCTTTGCATTTGGCGAAACACGTGAATTTTTCTTCCAATATTCATATTTTTTTTTCTAACATTTTCTCCAAGTATATCTTTGTATGGTTTCCTACAAATATCTCTCCAACAAGCGAGTTCATCATTTACATCTATTTGAAACCGAAATATCTGATGTTTGTGCAAAGTTTTTCATGAGGTTCCTAATGCTCGTGCCATAGATTTTACTAAGTGATTCTCTTTAGTACTTGATGAAACCACTGCCATAAGTATTTCTCTATGTACAATAGAAACATTTTTCTGTCTAGATATTCTAATTGAATTTATAGCACTATTTATATTTTGTATGACATTTTCCTTCATTTTTTAATTTTTTTGATTTTCAAATACCCAATAAAGTCATAGCTTCTTTTAATTTCCTTAATGATAGGAGGCCTTTCAACATTTGGGCTTGAACTGTCATATTTTACTTTATTAAGTATGTATCAAAAATGTGTTTAACACGATTTCGTATAACATGGTCAGCTCTTTTATCTCAATATGTGTGAGTGTCAACATTTTCTATCATCTCGTCATCGACATTTATTTCATCTGTACATATTCAAATGAATATTACATAATAATTTTACATATTTAGTAAATAGCTACATTAATAAATATGTATAATTCAATAATACGTGCATGTGTTCAATATATATATATATATATGTGCACATACCTTGTCATTCAATTTCTTCACTTGAATTTCTTTCAACATTTTCACCATCTTCAATCATTGGTTCAATATCTCTTTCACTTTCGCTTTCAAGGTTTTTTTATCTCATCATCAATGTTTTGAGGAATATCTCTATTTTTTTACATCGAAAAATATTTTTCAAATTAGTTCATCAAATAAAATTTAAGCTTCACATTTTACACTAGGAAAATTTTAAATATCAAATTCATAATATTTACATTTACATACCTACTTCAACTTCTAGTTGAGGTTGATTTTCCCCTTCAATATTTGAGAGTGCTTCTCTCTTTATTTTGTGAGATTCTCTCATCTCTTCTCTATACTCCTCAGGGTCTCTTTTTCGATCATATTTTCTCGCACAATTCCTTTTATTTCCCATGATAATAGAGTTTGAAGTTCAAATAATTTCCTTCAAAAATTTATACCAAAACTCAATTAAAAGAAACATCACAAAATCTTTAATTTAAAAAAAACTCATTTTAAAATTTTTGCAAAAATTACATACTTCAATCCAAAACACTTACTTTAAAAAATCCGAGAAAAAAATGTGTTATAAAAATTAAATGAAGCTCAAAATATTTCCTTCCAAGTCCTGCAAAAAAAATTCATTTAAAAAATTAGACAAAATCTCATTTTAAAAAATCATTATAAAAGATTTACTTCAACCCAAAACACGTACTCTATAAAAATGACACTTCAAAAAATGCCTCCAAAAAATGTCCATTGAAAATTAATTCTGACTTCTTAAAAATGTCACTTTAAAAAATACTTCAAAAAGGCCTCTAAAAAAATATCACTTTAAAAAATACCTCTAAAAAATTTCCTTTGAATATTAAGCCTAAAAAGTGTCCTGTGAAAATTAAGTCCAAAACCTATAAAAACAATGAAAATTAAGCTCAAATCCTCTAAAAAAAAAATACCTTAAAAAAAAATGAAGCCCCAAAAACATCCAAAAAATGTATCACATAACTCCAAGAAATGTGTTTTGAATGTACCTCCAAGAAAACTTCTTAAACACAAAACAATCCATTGCAAAAATGTCCTTTGAACGTACCTCCAAGAAAATTCCTTAAACCCAAAACAATCCTTTGCAAAAATGTCCTTTGAATGTACCTCCAAGAAAAGTCCTTAAACCCAAAACAATTCTTTGCAAAATCAGACCAAGACCATTGCAAAATCCGACGAAATGTGAAAAATTAATATAATATAAATAATTTTAACTCCACTTTTAAACATTAGAATGTTAATAAAGTCTATGCTTTTAACCACAAATGTGGAATGATACCTAGAAAAAGGAGTGTATTTTTCTGTTGGTGAATATTCTATTCAAATAATTGTCTCTCATTATTCCTATGGTGATGTTAGAACTTAAAACATCTAGGTTTTCTACAAGGAAAAGTTTCCTCACGATTGAGGATGCATAACTTTTGGATCTATTAGTTTTCATTTCAGGGACATAGTATGATTTTTTTTGAAAAAAAACGGGCGTAGATCTTTGTTCATCTATATGTCCATCAAGAAAGTAAATAAAATATGTAACCCAAAATGTTACTATAACATTGGAATGATTCATAAAAATATTCGTTAAAACTGTCAAACTTCATGGTTCTGGGTACCCGAAAGGTTCTTGATGGTGATCCACCATTAAAAAAATAACTTAAATACTCCCAAAAAAAAAAAAAATTGAAGAAAATTTCACCATATTTTGTTGAGAAATTTTCCATCCAAAAAATCCATAATAATTTAGATTAGAGAACATGAGGAAATGTATTTCATGTTGTTTTTCAAGCTAGACATATATCTGATTTCACTATAGCATAACAACATCAATCCAATGTACGAAAATAAAATCCTACATCCTAGAGATGATAACACCCATATATACAAAATAAATAAGGAAATATAGATAAAAAAATGTGATAATAATGATTGTAACAAAGTGATATGTTTATATTCACCTAGATTTCTATAACATAAGTCACTTTACTTCCATTTTTAAACATTAAAATGTTAATGGAACCTTCACATTTTACCTCAAATGTGGAAAGATACCTAGACATAAAAATAATTGTTTTTGTTGGTGAATATTCTAATCGAATAATTTTCTCTCATTCATTTAATGTGATAATAATGACTGTAATGATATGGATGTATGTTCACCTAGATTTATATAAAATAAATAATTTTACTTCCACTTTTAAACATTAAAATGTAAATAGTGTTTATGCTTTTTACATCAAAAGTGGAAAGATGCCTAGAGAGAGGAGTGCATTTTTTTGTTGGTGAATATTCTGATCAAATAATTGTCTCTCACTCTTCGTGTGGTGATATTAGAACTTAAAAAATGTAGGTTTTCTACAAGGAAAACTTTCCTCATGATTAAAGATGCAAAACTTTTGAATCTATTAGTTTTCATTCCAGGGCTTGCAACATAGTCTGAACTTGTTTGAAGAGAAACAGGCCGATATCATTGTTCATCTATATGTCGATCAAAAAGTAAATAAAATGTGTAACACAAAATATTACTATATGATTTGAATGCTTCATAGAGGAAAATACGTGGCACATAATTACATTCCTTTTGGTTACTTGTACATGTAGAGCCGAAAACACTAGTGACAAGTAAAATCCTTGATATGTTCTTCCCAATTTGTATTATTTCTAAAAATATGAATTCATCTAATGTTTATATGTCGAATGGAAGAAAAAGAAAAAGTTGGTTTCATTTGCATCAAATATATGGATGAAGATAAAAGTGCTTCAATTAACCACTAAATTATAGTAACTGAGAGAGTGTAGATGTTCTACAGCTGATATGAGAAGATTGTCATATGGGTTTTGTAAAGCCTAGGTTTGTGAATCCAAAATATTGTTTGCAACTAATTTTGGAAATTTTTTCATACCATACACCTTTATTTAACACACAAGCTTCTTTATATTCAACCTCAAATTACAAGATTAATGCATATGCATCCATGATCATGTACAAATGGTATTCCTTCCTTGCTAGTTTGTAGACTTCCAATTTAGTGAACCATCACAATTTTAGAATAAAATATGGGTTTTGCATTTGAAAATAACTATAAATATGGTATGATGTCAAACTAAATATATTGATGTCACAAGTTATCCACGAATATTTGTCAATTTTTAGAGTTAGTAGAGTTTATCGGTGACGTTGGAATAGATGGCATAAATGCTGAAATAAGACATGTAATTTGTTGTCCAAACCAACATTTACAAATATTTTTTTTAAATTAAAATAAACTATGCATTGTTTATTTCTAAATTTTAAAATTAGGTTTTGTATAACTGAAATCTCAACTAATACTAATAATAGTAATAATGAGTCTCAAAAAATATTTTTCTTTTATTCCATTTTCAAAGGTGTACATATTTTCAAATTGTTTCAATGCCAAATTAACATTCCACCCTCAACTTATCCATTTTTTAGTCATAAATTTCTAGTTAGTCTTATGATTTACATTAAATTTAAAATATTTGTATGATTTCATTTCCTCCAAAGGTTTTTTATCATTTAGAAAAATAACATAAATAATATTTTTTTTTAATTTTTTAATTTTAACATTTATTTTACCAATGATAAGATTCATATCGTACCTCAATAAGAATCCTTAGAATTTTTTAACTTGCTTGTCACGGGCACTGGTACACTTGAGATAATATTAATATATTGTGACAAAACAGGAGAAGACACATGATTATTCTAGTTAAATGTGTGTCAACAAAAAATTATCCTTCCACATAATAATGTAGATATCTCTCTATCACCCCACCAAACATACACACTATCTCTTCATATATATATATATATATATATATATATATATATATATATATCTATGTTGTGTGTGTATGTGTGTGTGTGCGCGCGTGTGTGTGTGTGTGTGTGTGTGTGTGTGTGTGCGTGTGTGTGTGTGTGTGTGTGTGTGTGTGTGTGTGTGTGTGTCTTTCCTCCTACACTCCTCTCTTCCTTGTAACTCCTTCTCTATCTCCACCTTTATCTCTCTATGTATTTTTCTTTGCTCCCTCCTTCTCACCCTGTAACTCAATATCTCTCTTTGTAACACCCCTAGTTTATGTTTTTGAAATTCAAAACTAGACATTTGAACTTTAATCCTCAGGGGAGTGGACCCAAAAGGACAAGTATTTTGTGGATGTAATTAAATATTTAATTTGAGAAAATGAATAAAATGACTTTGTGCAGATTGACCAAAATGAGAATTATGAGATCACTTGCTAAATCCATGAGGATGGATAAAGGCAAATACTTTCCCCACAATCTTCCAAAAATCCTTGAAAGAATTTCTAAATTAGATTTTGAGGAAAATATAGTTTCCCCAATGATGTGGAGAGTAGTTGGGAAGAGGTAAAAAGCTGGGAAAAGCATAAAGCAGCTTTAAAAATTCCCTAAAATGGGAAGCCTAGGAAAATAGGAAGAAAAGCATCCTGATATTCTGGACGCCGAATTAGAAACAGGATTTGGGGAACAACAACTTAAATAAGCTGCTCCTAAAAAGATTACAGGTTGACCTGTTCTTGGAGGGATCTCAGCTCGGGGGTGAGTTTAGGAGATAGACGAATTCTAAGGTTGGGAGGACTGGTCAATTTCCAAAGTGGTATGCTTACAAAAATTTAGAATAGTTGAATATTTAATTGTGATGGAACCAATTAGAGTTATTATATTTCTTTTCTGAAATTTGAAGATTGTTCCATACATTTATAGAGTAAGAAAGGAATTAACCTTCTCAATTCTGCATAGTTGTAGGAACTAGAAAAATGAGGAGAAATCCTCCAGGATCTCTAAACTAATATTTAAGTTTAAATCTGGGGATTTATAGTACCTCATAATTCACAATTTTGTAACTTTAATCTGCTTTTATGGGAAATGGGATACAGTTAGTCCACACTGTAAGGAAAATTCAAGACCTACCGACAGTGAGGAGGTAAATTTATAGAGTAAAGAAGTATTCATTTAATTAATTATTAAGTTAAGAGGAGAGATTTACAAAAATTTCAACAGCTGTGCATTTCAACATTTAAAATAATTACTATCTCCTTGAATAAGGATTGTAGGAAAGAGTAGGAAATGTTAGTATTGCATATCTGATTTAAATAGCAAGGAAATGAAACAAACCATGACCAACATCTACAGAAATAACTAGGAAGATTAAAGATATGGGAGTAGCCCACAAGAAAGACACAACGGAGACCCAGTGGAATTACATAATATGAAAAGTTAGAAGTGTATGGAAAACTATAAAAAAAATAATACCTGTACCTTATGCATGTCTAATTAGATATATATATATTGAAGAATGGGTACACAAACCTCATCCAGATATATATAGGTATGTATCATTAAAGAAATTTAGACTAAATATGGATATATCGAGACTATTTTAGTGTGACAAATAAATAGCAACAGAACTTGAATGTGTATCGCTACAGGAAACAAATTAGATTGGCATATTAAGCTGTCCCAAGGGCAATACAATTTCTCAGAAATCCTAAAATTCTCGTGTAGGAGTCATACAAAATATATAACATAGAGCCATGACTCACTACACAATTGAAAAAAAATCTGGCTATAAAGAGACGCATATATATTGCAACCATTATTATGATACACATTCTAAAGGATGGATAACTCAATAACTAACCCTCAAAAAAGCATTCAGGCGAGGTAGCATGAAAAAAATTTCCATAAGATAATAATCTGGGGTTACTTCGAAATTATTAGAAAAAAATAAAATAAAATATCAGTGACGAAGAACAAATACTCTTTGTATACAACCAACAAACCTCTGAGCCCTCTCAGACCAAAGTCGTTTAGCAATGCCTATGTTCTCATTGCAAAATTTTACAACAAATCAAAGAGTATTAACATACGACTGAAAGTCACTAATATCTTGACTCTGACAGAGTTGAGCACTTCAATATACACTGCTTAAAACCCTAAGAAAAGTAATGACTCTGAATGAGCGAGGTGGAAAAATGCAATGAGAGGATAGCTCCCATCCGCCATGAGTATACCAACCTGAAACGCCAATAGCCATGATAATTAGTGCCAAATGACATGACTTATCTCAGGGGGTGCCAAGAATGAAAAGTCGCATGGATTCTACCATACCTGTAGACATACAAATAGGAAAACGAACAATTTGCTTAGGAAAACTAATAGATGGTATTCTATTAAGGATGAAAGAAAAATTACACCAAGAAATAAATCAGTACCTAACTAAGGAGATTCGTACTCATTCCAACAGAGACTGCCATCAAAATAGAGGGAGAACGTAAATAAATCGAACACCAGAAGGAAATAGGGGAATAGAAAACCATTTCCACTGAGAGAATAAGCAAATCGATGCCTACCTAGCCAGACATAAGACGCGTGAAATCAAACCACCGTCGTTCCAAGGCCAAAGGCCAGTCACCTACTAAGAACCGCCTGCATGTTGGCATCACGCATCGTTACTCAGCCATCAATGAGATCCAGAGGGTTTTGATAAAAAAAAAAAAACATATATATATATATATATATATATATATATATATATATATATATATATATATATATATATATATATATATATATATATATATATATATATATATATATATATATACAGGAGGAATAAATCACTAAAGGTATATGGGTAAGAAATTCCAACTCCAGTTCCCTGTGTGAGAAAGCAGACGTAGAGTACGAAAGAGCATAAACAAAACTCAGATGAACTAATGTCACTCGCATGTATTACCATGCTCAGACTCAAAAATAGAGGTAGAATTTTTTTGTTTATATACAAAGCTTGCAAGAATTTACCTACATGGTGAGGCGTTGGCGGAGTAATACAAGTTTGGAACGTATGAAGTCTTGCGTCTCCAGCACGCAGAGGCTCGACACCACGAATAGTGAGAAAATGAAACAAATGAGGGCCGAAAGAATAGTTTCCAAACTTTAGTGTACAAGTTATACCAAAATCCCGATTCGAAACCCTAATGGGGTAATGAAATCTCAGTCGTCCAACTGGCAACAGATCCATAGTGACTCCATGGATCGAGAGGACAGATGGTGCAATTAAGACAGTAGTTCGATATTAAATTTACCAGCTATTCATTGAAACCACGATATCTACGCTCATGTCGCATTGATTTCCTAGGTTCCAGAGAAATCTGGCGTGGCTACGATCAATGCCAAGGTGGATTCACAATACACAAAATTGAAGGGAACAAAAATAGGTTCCAATCCATAAAACACAATAGAAAACCTTATATGTGATGACCTGGAGATTAATAGCACGTATCGAGTTTAACAACAAGATCAACCGACCTTACCAGGACACTGTACTTCGAGATTTAAGCTTACACATCTATAAATTCATACATCTCGATGTGCACGATATATGAAATATGCATGTGATGACGTTGACTCACAGTGGAAATCGTGGCTCCAAATGCAGTAAGTATCCATACGTTCAATAGGTGTTTGGGTATGAGGTCATCGAAATAAATCAAGTCAACCATCATAGACATTGTACCTAATATAATGGAGTTATAAGACTAGAGTATAGTGACCATCATGATCGATGGGAAGAAATTATTCGAACCCCTAAATAAGCTTAGTAGTTAGTTTAATACTAACAAATACAATGCCAGCCATACAAATGTGAGATAAAAGACGACAAGGATAACTTGTTATGGTAAGTGAGCTAGTAATTAAAATCCACTAAGCTTATAACACAAGATCCTTTTTATTAATTGGATTAGTTAATTTGATTTAATATGAGGGTCTAAGTATATATAATAAATCATATTGGGCAGGAAAGTGATTTAACCAGGTAACAATAGAAATTATCATATTATATACCTTGTACAATTATTATTGAGACGTAGAATGTCAGAAAAAAAAGAAAAATGATTGGGGAGGTGTGACAAATGGTATCGGAGCCCAAGTTATAAAACTGGGCTGTTTTCATTACGCTCACTGTTGCTGTTTTTTCACTGTATAAATTGATTCTGGTGGAATTTATATATATTTATATATATATATATATATTTTTATTTTTATTTTTATTTTTTTTATTTTTTTTTATTTTTTTTTTTTTTATTTTTTTTTTTTCTGACCTGTGTTGTGTAGTGTACAGTGGTGCTAGAATGGCAGAAGGTGAAGAAATTTATGTTGATCTGTGTGATGAGGATAATACACCAGATCCCAATGCGCCCATGATGGCTATGTTGCGTAGGTTGCAACAAGAATTGGCTGAGATAAAAAGCCAGAATGACAGATTGTCATTAGCCAGTGAGGAGCAGGAAAAGCTCATCAAAGAATTAACTTCGCGGAACAGCCAAGAAGGTGAGGGTTCTGGAAAGAGGAAGACTGATGAATCTGATGATGATGATGCTGTTAGGCATCAGTATAAACAGAAAAAGGAATTACAGGGGGAATTCCGAAAGATTAAACCTCCCTCCTATGATGGGGAGAAGGAGGAAGATGTTGAAGCCTGGTTGCTGAATATGATTAAGTATTTCCAGGTCTATGAATATGAAAGAAATATGAAGGCCAGATTAGCTGTTTACCAGCTACAAGGTAAGGCTACCTTGTGGTGGGAGGAGACAAAAATGGTTCATGCCATTGATGAAAAGACAGTTACCTGGGAAGATTTCCAGGTTAAGTTCAAAAACCGATATCTAAATGAACGCTACTATGACGATAAACCCAACGAATTTCATGAACTTAGAATGGGACAACTCACTATTGATGAGTTTGTTACTAAGTTTACAAATTTATTGAGATATGTACCTTACATAAGGGAAGAAAAGGCAAAGGTACAAAGGTTTATGAACTATTTTCCTACTGTGTACAAAGATAAAATTGAGTTTGAAAACCCAAAAAAAATGGACGAAGCTGTTAGAAAAGCTAGATTGTGCTACCAATAGTTCAAAGGAAAAACTAAACATGGGAAAAGCTGGGTAAATAAGAGTGAATTCAAAGGGAAGAAACAGAAACCAGCCTATTTGAAGAATTTTGGCAGGGATCATCAGCGAAATTTTTTTAATAAACCCAAAGAAAGTCAAACTTCTCAGTCCCAAGTGGCCTCAAAACAAATTGAGCGAGACAATAAGAAAGAGGGCACAGTGAAAATGAGAGAACCCTTGAAATTTTGGGGATGTGGAGAACCCCATCTGTTGAGGGATTGTCCCCATCGAAACATTCAGATGATTATGAGAGATCGAGAAGTCACCACAGTAAATGACATAGCCAGAAATGTACCAACCATCACTGCAGCCTTGGAAAATCGACAAGCAGAACATCAAGCTACCATGGTTGAAATGGAGGGTAAGATTTCTGACCAATCTGTTATAGTTTTGATTGATCCGAGTGCTTCTTTGAGTTACATTAGTCCAAAAATTGTAGAAAAATGTAATCTTAAAACTGAAAAATTTCAGCAATCGTGGTTGGTTCAGCTGGCCATTGGAACCAAGAGGAAGGTAACACATAAATTGCCCCAAACAGAAATTAAATTAAATGATTATAGAACAGAAGTAAATTTGAACATTCTGCCCTTAGGTTCATATGACTTGCTGATAGGAATGGACAGGCTGGAAAAGAAGAAGGCTATGATGAACTATTGGGAAAAGACCCTATATGGTGTGGATGAGGAAGGGAAACCTTTTATTCTCAAGGGAAAATAAAAAACTATCTCTGTAAGACAAATATCAGCACTGCAATTAAAACGAACAGCTAGAAAAGGATAGCAAGTTTATGCAGTACATGTGGAAGAAACAGAACAGAAAACTGAAGAAAGATTGCTGGATGTTGTACCAGTAGTAGAAGAATTTAAGGAAGTTTTTCCAGATGAAATTCTTCATGTTACCCCCAAAAGAGAGATTGACTTTTCCATCGATCTAGTGCCGGGAGAAACACCTGTTTCCCGCGCCCCTTATCTAATGAGCCCCCTCGAACTCATGGAACTGAAAATGCAATTACAAGAATTGCTGGACAAGGGCTATATCCAACCAAGTGTGTCTCCTTGGGGAGCATCGGTCATATTTGTGAAAAAGAAGGATGGAACCTTTAGGATGTGTATTGATTATCGTCAACTGAATAAGTTGACCATTAAAAACAGATATCCCTTGCCCAGAATTGATGATATTTTTGACCAAGTGAGAGGAGCTTCGGTAGTTTTGAAGATTGACTTAAGGACGGGTTATCACTAGCTCATAATCAAAGAAGAAGACATCAGCAAAACAACCTTTCAAACCAGGTATGGTCACTACGAATTTGTAGTCCTACCTTTTGGTTTGACAAATGCCCCTGCCACATTTATGTGCCTAATGAACAGTGTGTTAAATAAGTACTTGGATAAATTTTTCCTTGTGTTCATAGATGATATTTTATTCTACTCAAAAAGTGAGTAAGAACATAAATAACACTTGAGGATAGTGTTGCAAACTCTGAAGGAAAACCAGTTATATGCAAATTTCAGCAAATGTGAATTCTATAAAGATAAGATCCAATACTTGGGTCATATTATTTCTGAACAAGGGCTGGATGTTGACCTTGAAAAGATAAAATCTATTAAAGAATGGAATGTACCAACCGATGTTTCACCAATGAGATCATTCATGGGGATTGCAGGCTATTATCGCAGATTTGTGGAAATATTTTCTGCTATAGCACATCCCATAACATCATTACAAAGGAAAGGTGTCAAATTTGAGTGGACTGAAAAATGTCAAAACAGTTTTGACCAATTAAAAATAAAACTTACTACAACCCCTATACTGAAGATTGTAGATCCTGATAAAGTATTTTTGGTATGTACAGATGCATGTAGAGAGGGGTTGGGAGGATTCCTTTTGCAGGACAATGCGGTTATTGCATACGAATCTAGGAAACTGAAGATACATGAACATAACTATAATGCCTATGATTTAGAGTTAGCTGCTGTCATTCATGCCTTGAAGATGTGGCGACACTATCTCCTTGGAAAAATATTTACGTTGATGACTGATCATATTAGTCTCAAATATTTCTTTTCCCAAACTGATTTGAATGTGAGACAAGCCAGATGGCTGTCTTTTCTAAGTGAATTCGACATGGACATAAAACATATCAAGGGGAAAGAAAATAAAATTTCTGATGCATTGAGCATAAATGCTTGTCAAAATATAAATAGCATTGGAAGTAGTACCCAGGGTGATGTAGAAGATTTAGTGAAAAGGGCAGTAGACCAAGATCCAGATTATGAAACACTATTGGTGAAACTATTAAAGAACGAGAAGACTGGTTACACCCAAAATCAAAAGGGGTTGATCTGCTACAAAAATAGATTGTATATCCCCAATGTAGAAACTGTAAAAAGGGATATTTTAGATGAGTATCACAAACAACCATATGCAGGGCATCCTGGATATCAGAAAATGTTAACAACTTTGAAACAAAAGTTGTTTTTTCCAGGAATGAAAAGAGATGTAACAGAATATTTAGCTAGATGCATGGAGTGTCAACTAGTTAAAGTTGAACATCAGCATCCTGCTGGTCTTCTAAACCCCTTGCCGATTGCAGAATGGAAATGGGACACAGTTTCTATAGATTTTATAACAGGGCTGCCCAAAACGAAATACCAACACGATTCAGTGATGGTAGTAGTAGACACTTTAACAAAAGTTGCACATTTCATACCAGTGAGATCTACTTTTGGGACTTCCTAGGTAGCGAATGTATTCCTGAAAGAAATAGTAAGACTACATGGGGTCCCAAAGGTGATTGTTTCAGATCGAGATGTTAAGTTCATAGCAGCATTTTGGAAGGGGCTATTGGGAGGTATGGGCACTAAATTGAATTTTAGTACCGTCTATCACCCTCAGACCGATGGGCAGATAGAGAGGACTAATCAGATTTTGGAGGATATCTTGAGAATGTATGTGATGGATAGGCCATCAAAATGGGAAGACTACTTACATTTAGTTGAATTTGCATATAATAACAGCTACCAATCCTCCATCAAGATGAGTCCATTTCAGGCACCATATGGAAGAAAATGTCGTACTCCTTTGAGCTGGAGCCAGCCAGAAGATAAACTAATGTTGGGACCAGATGCCTTACAAGAGATGGAAATAATTGTTAAACAGATACAAGGGAACATCAAAATAGCACAAGATCGTTAGAAAAATTATGCTGATAAGAAGAGAGTACACCGAGAATTTAAAGTGGGAGAGCATGTTTACTTATGTATTAAACCCAAAAAGAGCACACTTTATGCTGGAAGCTATGAGAAAATGGCTCCTAGATATTGTGGGCCTTTTGAAGTATTAGAAAGGGTGGGACCAGTGGCTTATAATCTGGCCTTACCACCTCATGTTAGAGTTCATGATGTGTTTCATTTTTCATTATTAAAAATATATATACATGATGCTTCTCACATAGTGGATTGGAATGTGGTACAGGTGGAACCAGAAGGGGAGTTTCTGCCAGAACCGCTTCAAATATTGGAGAGGGAAGAAATTGAATTGAGGAACCGAACGGTAGTAAGAGTAAAGGTGTAGTGGAAGAACTTTACTCCTGAAGAAGCTACCTGGGAAAGACAAGCTGAAATGATGGAAAGATATCCATTTTTGTTTGAAAAATGAACTCTAGTAGTTAAATAACAACACCGAGGACGGTGTTTTCTTTCAGAGGGGGAATATGTAACACCCCTAGTTTATGTTTTTGAAATTCAAAACTAGACATTTGAACTTTAATCCTCAGGGGAGTGGACCCCAAAGAACAAGTATTTTGTGGATGTAATTAAATATTTAATTTGAGAAAATGAATAAAATGAATTTTTGCAGATTGACCAAAATGAGAATTATGAGATCACTTGCTAAATCCATGAGGATGGATAAAGGAAAATACTTTCCCCACAATCTTTCAAAAATCCTTGAAAGAATTTCTAAATTAGATTTTGAGGAAAATCTAGTTTCCCCAATGATGTGGAGAGTAGTTGGGAAGAGGTAAAAAGTTGGGAAAAGCATAAAGCATCTTTAAAAATTCCCTAAAATGGGAAGCCTAGGCAAACAGGAAGAAAAGCATCTTGATATTCTGGACACAGAATTAGAAACGGGATTTGGGGAACAACAGCTTAAATAAGCTTCTCCTAAACAGATTAGAGGTTGAGCTATTCTTGGAGGGATCTGAGCTCGGGGGTGAATTCAGGAGATAGACTAATTCTAAGGTTGGGAGGACTGGTCAATTTCCAAAATGGTATGCTTACAGAAATTTAGAATAGTTGAATATTTAATTGTGATGGAACCAATTACAGTTATTATATTGCTTTTCTGAATTTTGAAGATTGGTCCATACATTTACAGAGTAAGAAAGGAATTAACCTTCTCAATTTTGCATAGTTGTAGGAACTAGAAAAATGAGGAGAAATCCTTCAGGATCTCTAAACTAATATTTAAGTTTAAATATGGGGATTTATAGTACCTCATAATTCAAAATTTTGTAACTTTAATCTGCTTTTATGGGAAATGGGATACAGTTAGTCCACAATGTAAGAAAAATTCTAGACCTATTGACAGTGAGGAGGTAAATGTATAGAGTACAGAAGTATTCATTTAATTAATTATTAAGTGAAGAGCAGAGATTTACAAAAATTTCAACAGTTGTGCATTTCAACATTTAAAATAATTACTATCTCCTTGAATAAGGATTGCAGGAAAGAGTAGGAAATGTTAGTATTGCATATCTGATTTAAATAGCAAGGAAATGAAACAAACCATGACCAGCATCTATAGAAATAACTAGGAAGATGAAAGATATGGGAGTAGCCCACAAGAAAGACACAATGGATACCCAGTGGAATTACATAATATGAAAAGTTAGAAGTGTATGGAAAACTATAAACAAAATAGTACATGTACCTTATGCATGTCTAATTAGATATATATATTAAAGAATGGGTACACAAACCTCATCCAGATATATATAGGTATGTATCAGTAAAGAAATTCAGACTAAATATGGATATATTGAGACTATTTTAGTGTGACAAATAAATAGAAACAGAACTTGAATGTGTATCGCTACAGGAAACAAATTAGATTGGCATATTAAGCTGTCCCAAGGGCAATACAATTTCTCAGAAATCCTGAAAGTCTCCTGTAGGAGTCATACAAAATATATAACATAGAGCCATGAATCACTACACAATTGAAAAAAAATCTGGCTATAAAGAGATGCATATATATTGCATCCATTATTATGATACACATTCTAAAGGATGGATAACTCAGTAACTAACCCTCAAAAAAGCATTCAGGCGAGGTAGCATGAAAAAAATTTCCATAAGATAATAATCTGGGGTTACTTCGAAATTATTAGAAAAAAATAAAATAAAATATCAGTGACGAAGAACAAATACTCTTTGTATACAACCAACAAACCTCTGAGCCCTCTCGGACCAGAGTCGTTTAGCAATGCCTATGTTCTCATTGCAAAATTTTACAACAAATCAAAGAGTATTAACATACAACTGAGAGTCACTAATATCTTGACTCTGACAGAGTCGAGCACTTCAATATACACTGTTTAAAACACTAAGAAAAGTAATGACTCTGAATGAGCGAGGCGGAAAAATGCAACGAGAGGAGAGCTCCCTTCCGCCATGAGTATACCAACCTGAAACGCCAATAGCCGCAATAATTAGTGCCAAATGACATAACTTATCTCAGGGGGCGCCAAGAATGAAAAGTCGCATGGCGTCTACCATACCTGTAGACATACAAACAGGACAACGGATAATTCGTTTAGGGAAACTAATAGATGGTATTCTATTAAGGATGAAAGAAAAATTACATCAAGAAATAAATCAGTACCTGACTAAGGAGATTCGTACTCATTCCAACTGAGTCTGCCCTCAAAATAGAGGGAGAACGTAAATAAATCGAACACCAGAAGGAAATAGGGGAATAGAAAACCATTTCCACTAAGAGAATAAGAAAATCAATGCCTACCTAGCTGGACATAAGACGCGTGAAATCAAACCACCGTCGTTCCAAGGCCAAAGGCCAATCACCTACTAAGAACCGCCTGTGTGTTGGCATCACACATCATTACTCAGGCATCAATGAGATCAAGAGGGTAGCCAAAAAAAAAAAAAACATATATATATACAGGAGGAATAAATCACTAAAGGTATATGGGTAAGAAATTCCAACTCCAGTTCCCTGTGTGAGCAAGCAGATGCAGAGTACAAAAGTGCATAAACAAAACTCAGATGAACTAATGTCACTCGCATGTGTTACCATGCTCAGACTCAAAAATAGAGGCATAATTTTTTTTTTTATATACAAAACTTGCAAGAATTTACCTGCATGGTGAGGCGTTGGTGGAGTAATACATGTCTGGAACGTATGAAGTCTTGCGTCTCCAGCACGCAGAGGCTCGACACCACGAATAGCGAGAAAATCAAACAAATGAGGGCTGAAATAATAGTTTCCAAACTTTAGTGTACAAGTTATACCAAAATCCCGATTCGAAACCCTAATGGGGTAATGAAATCTCAGTCGTCCAACCGGCAACAGAACCATAGTGAATCCACGGATCGATAGGACGGATGGTGCAATTAAGACAGTAGTTCAATACTAAATTTACCAGATATTCATTGAAACCACGATATCTATGCTCATTTCACATTGATTCCCTAGGTTCCAGAGAAATCTGGCGTGGCTACGATCAATGCCAAGGTGGATTCACAATACACAAAATTGAAGGGAAAAAAAATAGGTTCCAATCCATAAAACACAATATAAAACCTTATATGTGATGACCTGGAGATTAATAGCACGTATCGAGTTTAACACCAAGATCAACCAACCTTACCAAGACATTGTACTTCGAGATTTAAGCTTACACATCTATAATTTCATACATCTCGATGTGCACGATATATGAAATATGCATGTGATGACGTTAAATCACAGTGGAAATCGTGGCTCCAAATGCAGTAAGTATCCATACGTTCAATAGGTGTTTGGGTATGAGGTCATCGAAATAAATCAAGTCAACCATCATAGACGTTGGAACTAATATAATGGAGTTATAAGACTAGAGTATAGTGACCATCATGATCGATGGGAAGAAATTATTCGAACCCCTAAATAAGCTTAGTAGTTAGTTTAATACTAAAAAATACAATTCCAGCCATACAAATGTGAGATAAAAGATGACAAGGATAACTTGTTATGGTAAGTGAGTTAGTAAGTAAAATCCACTAAGCTTATAACACAAGATCCTTTTTATTAATTGGATCAGTTAATTTGATTTAATATGAGGGTATAAGTATATACAATAAATCATATTGGGTAGGAAAGTGATTTAACCAGGTAACAATATAAATTATCATATTATATACCTTGTACAATTATTATTGAGATGTAGAATGTCAGAAAAAAAAAAAAAAAAATTGGGGAGGTGTGACACTCTCCCTCCCTCTCTCCTCTATCTTAAGTATTGTCTCTCCTCCTTTCTCTCTCTCCATTTATCTCCCACCTTAATCTATCCTTTCCACTAGTCTCTCTCCCTCAACCCTCCAACTTTTTCACTATATCCATCCCACTCTCCTTCTCTATATCCCTGACTTTCTCCCCTCCATATTTTGTCTCCCTCTCTCTTTCTCTCTTCCTCTTCTCTCCCTATGTCTCCCTTTTCCTTTTATCTCTCTTCCATCCTATCATCTCTCCTATCTCTCTCTCTCTCTCTCTCTCTCTCTCTCTCTCTCTCCATACTTTTATCATCACTCCTTCTCTCTCTGCATATCTATGTATCTATGATTTGATTTCCCTCTCTCTCTCTCTCTCTCTCTCTCTCTCTCTCTCTCTTTGTGCATATGGTCGAGAATTGTCACTATGTGTGATAAAAAATATATGTAATATATAGTATAATAGTAATTATAATGGAGATTATTATTATTATAATATACTAAAATAATATTAATCAATAATATTTATTATTTTACCAATAATGATATATATATATATTATAAGGCCTAATCTAATTTTTTCATTTATATTAACATATTTCTTTCAAAATCGAGTTCATCATTGAACCTAAAAATTTAATCATTTTCACATAAATGGTTTTCACTCGTTTATTTCAATCCTTGGATGACATTTCTCCATGCTCGAATTCATAACTTTGCAGGGAGTTCACTAAAATTTTATTTCGATTAAAAAATATGAGACTACTCATGTAATATTTTAATTAAGAAACTTTTCAATCCTTCTCACCTTTCCATCCTACTCCCATCTTGTAGATGATAAGAAATGCAAGAGATCTATCAGATTTCACTGCAACTTGAAAACATAATGTTGGGAAAAAATATTGAGAGGGGGGGGTGAATCAGTATTTAAGGCTGAACAATTTTTCTTTCCTTTCTCTTAAAAAAAAATATGTTACAGTGCTGCATTCAACATGTATGTCCATATATCTTATTATGTATTTACTTAGAGAATTGCATGAGATAAGCATTAAGCATGAACAGAAATCAGAACAAACCATTAACCATGAATAACACATATGGACACCAGGATTTAAGGTGGAAACCCAAATCGGGAGAAAACCACCGCTGCTGTAATCTCACTCTTCAATAGTTTATTATAGAGAAAACCTTTTACAATACATGCTGGTGCAGACTCATACCAGCACGCAGGCACCCACCTGCAGAAGGCTACCAAATTCCTTGTTTACCAGCCTTTCCTGGAAGGGAGCTTCAACCCCCAGAACGTAACACCAGTTTCTACTGGCAGAAAACTTCTACTTCCAAAATGAAGGCTTCAACCCTCAGACTCACCGGCTTCATATGATTTCTTCAGCAGTCACGCGCTAGCTCTTCATTGTTTCTTCGTCCATCGTTCAAGACCAGAGGTTCATTCAGATTTTTCAGTTAAGAACAGAGTTCCCCCATCCAGACATTCCTTCAAGAGCTTCATTCATTCATCACCCTTATGCATGCACATGTCAGTCGATCTGATCATCATATTTACAGGTGCACCCTTGATTCAGATATATCAGGGGTTTATTCATACAGATATCCCCAAAGGAGATTCGTTTTCTTATCAATCCTTTCACACTCACACATTCTTCATAATTCCCATTCCTTTATATAGTTTTTGTCCTTATTAAAAACCATGGGTCAAAACTAATGGTATTCCTAGACAGAATTACCCTTACGTACCTCTATGATTTATTTTAATTTATTTATCAATTTAAAGAAATTGATAAATAAATATATTTATAAAGTTTTAACCCTTCGGAAATTATAAAACATCCAATGCTTTCAAACAAATTAACCTTTGACCCCCAGGGCCCACAATTATAGTCAGAAGACCAATCAAATTCCGCTGCGTATGTCATCATTACGTCACTACGGGGGTTCTTGTGGTGCGGAAGAAAATTTTTCCCTGGTGCCTCCGTACTTAATCTCTGCCGTCGATTTCCGGTCAACTATTGATTGCTTGTTCAACTACGGGGGTACCCCTTCTGAATTTTTAAATCTTTATACTGCCCCCGTAATATTATTTTTAATTAAAAATTCAATGAATTTCTAATCCGGGCTTTATATATATAAATCCAATGCTTTCGAATAGTTTAATATTAATAAAAATTTGACCCCTGGCCCACATATGCGCCCCTCCGTACCAAACTAAACTTCGTGCAGGTCCATTGCTCGATCACCGTTGGATCGCGAGCCTCCAAGATCGACGGATTTCGCTTGGGCAATTTACACGGGCAATAACGCGCGATGGCACGTCGTACTGTGTTAATCTTCGCACACCTTTTTTAACCTTTGCACATCTTCCACAAATAATGACCATCTAATGACTCCGTTTCAGATCGACGATGCACAAGCAATTTCGCTGGCTGTCCTGGGTCGATTGTTAACGTGCGAAGGACTATCATTATCGTGCACTTGGCGGTTTTGCAGAGACGCGTGTCAACATCTGTATGGAATCGCTGCCAATCCACGAAATACCACGTATTGACGAAAGGTGGTGCGGAATAACCCACGGTTTCGCTCCAACCCGCCGTCACTGTTCCTCTCTATCACGATTCCATATAAGCACATGGTTGCGTCAAAATTATTGTTTAAACGATTTTAAACCCCGCTTCAGTGTTTTCTTTATATAAAATATTTATTCATGCTCCAGGTTCTATTACATAGACAACATCGAGACTCGTAGACCTTCCATACCTACACAGAGGTAGAGGCGTATAATTCCAGTGTCGATCATATTGGTTCCTCGAACAACTTACATAACCAGAGCACCATTAATCCCTCCATTATGCAGATTTACTTACTTCACTGAGTCGTGACCTTAGCAACCTGATATCGTATAAAACTTCACGAATCTCCTCCTTCCACAGAATCGAGATGGTCTGAGCATGACTCTCATGCTTTTCACAATTCAAGCTGTTTATACGAGCATAATCCCAACTGTCAATAACAGATGATTTCACCAATGTCCATAGAGACTCAAATATTCTGCTGAATATATAAGTCATGGAGAGTTTAGAACCAATCCCTCATCACCATATACGAATGAATAAGAGTTTCACTCATTCTTACTCTGCTTCAATTCCCTGCTTATCTCTGTAAGTGCATTCTTCCTTTGTTCTTTGCTGTTGATCGTTGTTTTCTGCAACTTTGTTGTTCTTCTTTGTTGCCCATGCCTTTGCCAATTCCTTTGCCATCAATGAAAATATTCCAACAATCTCCCCCTTTGGCATTGATGGAAATACTCTTCCTTTGATGCGTTTCCTCCCCCTTTGACATCAATGGCAAAGATTTTGATCAAGAACGGTTGAACCAACAGTCCCATGCTCCCCCTGTGATCATGTTGCATCTTAAAACATAATATGATCAAAAATTCATCCTTTTCACACGACCAATGCTCCCCCTGAGCCTGTGCATTCAGAGATTCCCAACAGCTCATCACAACCAGTTTAGTCATCAATAATTAAGTTGACCGAATCCTCTGCATGGCAGAGACTACTCCCAGTTTCTTTCTGAGATATTCGAATGCTTCCCTGGGTAGAGGTTTGGTAAATATGTCAGCAACTTGTTCTTTGGAGGAAATATATTCTAATTTCACCTTTTTCTCAAGCACTTGTTCTCGTAAGAAGTGATACTTGATGGGAATGTGCTTGGTCTTGGAATGCATAACAGGATTCTTTGAGATACTGATGGCACCTGTATTATCACACGTAATGGAGATAGGAGGTGAAAATTTGATTTGAAAGTCTTGTAGGGTTTGCATCATCCAGAGAATTTGAGTGCAACATGATGCTGCAGCCACATATTCTGCTTCTGCTGTAGATAAGGCAATGGAGCTCTGCTTCTTCCTAAACCAAGATACTAACCGGGGTCCCATAAAGAATGCACCACCACTAGTGCTTTTCCGATCATCAACACTTCTAGCCCATTCTGCATCAGTGTATGCATGAAGAGTAAGATCAGCCTTCTTTGGATACCATAGTCCAAAGTCTTGAGTTCCTTGTAGATATTTGAATATTCTTTTCACAGCCTGAAGATGAGACTCTTTTGAATTAGCTTGGAATCGTCCAACAATCCCAACTGCATGCATGATGTCTGGTCTTGTCCCAGTGAGATAAAGAAGACTTCCTATCATAGATCTATATTCTGGTTGATTCACGGTGGGGGAATCATCATTAGAGCTGAGATTACATCCGGTTATCATTGGTGTACTTACAGGTTTACAATCTTCCATGCCATACTTCTTTAGGATTTGCTTGAGGTATTTAGCTTGTGATAAGAATATGCCATCTGTTGCTTGTTGCACTTGCAAGCCAAGAAAGAATGTTAGTTCCCCAAGTAATGACATTTCAAATTCTTGTTGCATATCAGAAGCAAATTTTTGACTCATAGACTCTCCATTACTTCCAAAAATGATATCATCAACATATACAACCACAATCAATAATTTGTCATTTTCAGTTTTTGTGTATAAGTTGCTATCAGCAGACCCCTTTGAAAATCCTTGTTGATGAAGATATTTGTCAAGGCGATAGTACCAAGCCCTTGGAGCTTGTTTGAGACCATATATAGCCTTTTTAAGTCTACAATCAAGTTTTTCATCATTTCCCAAAATGAATCCTTCTGGTTGTTCTATATAGACTTCTTCTTCTAGATCACCATTGAGAAAAGCAGATTTAACATCCATTTGATAAACTTTGATTTGTTGGAAGCTTGAAAATGCAAGAAACATTCTTATGGCTTCAAGTCTGGCTACAGGAGCAAAGGTTTCTTCAAATTCTATACCTTCTTGTTGAGCATACCCTTTGCACACAAGTCTAGATTTATTTCTTATAACATCCCCATTCTCATTTAATTTGTTTTTGAATATCCATTTAGTTCCAATGACATTTTTGTCATGAGGCCATGGTACTAACTCCCAAGTGTGATTCTTTTCAATTTGATCAAGCTCTTCATTCATGGCTTGAATCCAACCTTCATCTTTGCTAGCTTGACTAACACTATGAGGTTCAACCATGGACAGAAATGCCAGATTGCTAGAAGATCCCACAAGAGTCCTTCTTGTTTGTACACCTGATTCCTTTTCTCCCAAAATTTGAGATTTTGGATGATTCTTTTGAACATATCTAGATGGAGCCTTTTAGACAGCTCTTCTTCAGGTTATTCACTGGGTGTACTGTTTGTATCATTACTGTTTGATGTAGAAGGATATGTGTCCTCATCATCTTCATATGTTGTTTTATTTTCTTCTTTTGGGGCTGCAGTAGACTCATCAATAACAACATCAATACATTAAAAAATCTTTCGAAGTATTTTATTGTAACATTTATATGCCTTACTCCTAGAGGAGTAACCAAGAAGTATTCCCTCATCAGCTCTGGGTTCAAACTTGCCATGTTTTTCATCATTATTTTTGATAAAGCATTTGCTCCCAAAAATTCTAAAATGCTTTATAGTGGGAGGATTACCATACCAGAGTTCATATGGAGTTTTATCACTATTTACACGAACATGTGCTTTGTTGAGAATGTTTGCTACTGTATGTGCTGCTTCTCCCCAAAACATGTCAGGTGTTCCGGAATCATCAAGCATAGCTCTGGCCATTTGTTGAATTGTTATGTTCATTCTTTCTGCAACACCATTTTGTTGTGGAGTGCCAGCTACAGAGAACTGTCTTTTTATGCCATTTTGTTCACAGAATTCAAGAAATTCTTTGGATGTATATTCTCCTCCTCGATCAGATCTGAGACACTTGATTTTTAATTCTAATTCATTCTCAACTAGTTCTTTGAAGATCTGAAATTTCTCAAATGCTTCATCTTTGTGTTTAAGCAGTCCAATCCAACACATTCTAGAGAAATCATCAATGAATAAGATATAGTATTCTTCACCACGGGGTGAATTTTTCCTCATAGGTCCACATATGTCAGTATGAATGAGTTCAAGAGGCTTAGTTGATGATCCTTCCTTGGCATTAAATTGTACCCTGGTTTGCTTACCGAATTGGCAAGATTTTCATATGATATTTTCAGGTAGAGTAATATTGAGAAGATCATGAACAGCTTTAAGTCTACTTGATTTGTTGATTTGAGAGAAGCTCAGATTCCCCAACCTTCTATGCCATAGCCAATTTTCTGAAGATTTACTCAAATAACATTGTTCTTTGGGGTTATTCAATATATATAGGTTGTTTGGAGTTCTTTTTCCTTTTATAATTGCTTTACCTGTATCAAGATCACGTACCACACATTATTTTGAACTAAAGACAACTTCAGTTCCTTGATCACACATTTGACTTACACTTAACAAGTTATGCTTCAATCCATCCACATACATGACTTCATTAGCTTTCACCTTATCCTTTAGGAAAACAGACCCTTTACCTTTAATTACCGCAGGAGTATCATTTCCAAATGTAACATTCTTCTCCTTTTCTAGAGCACTATATGCAAGAAGTTTGTCTTTATCACCTGTCATGTGTCTTGAGCATCCACTATCAATGTACCATTGGTTCTCTTCATCTTCTGCAAATAACGCTATGCCACAATTTTCAACCTGTAACTCCTTCTTTTTCCATACTTTGGATTTTGAAGGAACATGTTCTTTTGGCTGAACTTTTCTCCTGCATTCAGATTCTTCATGGCCAAAGTTATTGCAATAAGTGCATTCAACTTCATTTTGAAGAGGAGAAAAGTTGTTATAAGTATTCTTCTTTGCTTCAATATTAGTCCTTTTCTTTCTTTCTTCTCTTGTCATAATAGTTTTATATGCTACACATTGAATAGCTTTATGACCAAAATTGTGACATGAGAAACATTGTCCATTGAAGAATAAATTTCTACGATCATAAGATCTTCTATATGAATTTATCTGTTGATTGGTGTTTCTTTGAAAGAAATTCCTGTTTGAATTGAAATGATCATGCTTTACCTCTAAAGATTCTTTGTTCCCTTGCTGAGTGGCAGCATGTTGTAAACCAGTTGTAACTGCTTTTAGATAATTTGGTGCTGATGCCTGAGAAGATTCTCCAATATATCCAAGACCTGTCTTTATGAGAGGAGAACGTTGTCCCTTGATAATATCATCTAAGGTTTCAGACCCTTTAGCAAATCTAAGATTCAGAGTCTTTACTTTCCCAAGTTCTTTTCTTAGATCTACTACTTCACATTCTAATTTCTCATTGTGTTTATCTTTAACTTCAAGCTGATTTTTCAGAGTTTCTATGATTATTTTGCTCTCTTATAAGCGAATTTTGAGTTTATTGTTTTCATTAAGAAAATCACTGTCTTCTAGAGCATCCACAAAAGTATCCTCTTCTTCTCTAGATCCTTTTTCAAATGCCATCAGAAGTCTCAGATCTTGTTCACATTCTTCCTCACTATCAGATGGCCCATCACTATCTTCATGAGTATAGTAACTCTTTTTAGAGCTAAAATGATTCTTATTCCTTCTTGCTACTTCCTTCCCCTTTTTATGTGTTTCTTTATAAGGACACTTGGCAGCATAATGACCAACTCTTCCACAATAAAAACATTTGAAAGGAAGCTTACCTCTGAATCGTCCTGTGCCAAGTTGAAGTTTCTTTACGAAGTTTATCTCATCTTCTTCTGAGATATATCCTGATCCTTCTGTTATTTGTACTTTCTTTCCTTTTGTATAAGTTCTAAAGATTGCTTCTTTGACTTCAGATGGTCCTCCTCTTATCATTTCATATGCAGTTAGTATGCCATGAATTTGTACCACAGTAAGATTTTGAAGATCCTGCTTTTCTTCAAGAGCTGAAACTTTTGACTCAAATTTTGCTGTTAGAGATCTTAAAATTTTCTCAACCAAAGTGGATTTAGTAATTGTTTCTCCTAGATTTCTCATGCGATTTACAATATCATCAAGACGTAGAAAGAAATTTGCAATGCTTTCTTCATTAAGCATTTTAAGATTCTCATATTGGATTCTGAGAGTTTGAAGTTTAACACTTTTTACCTTTGCATCACCTTCATAGCTTAGAATGATTTTGTCCCATATTGCCTTTGTTGTATTCAGCTGCATGACTTTGACAAATTCTGATTCAGTTAGACTTCCTAATAGAGCATTGAGTGCCTTTGCATTTGTTTCATAATTCTTTCTTTCCGTTGGATCTGTTGGTGCTGAGGCTGGATATTGATATCCACCTTCAACAATAGCCCATACATCTGCTCCCAGAGACTGAAGATAGGATCTCATCCTTGTTTTCCAAAAGATTAAGTTGTTTCCGTTGAAGAGTGGAGGCCTGATAGATGCTGTTCCATCTTGATTGCTCATCTTGAATAATCTTCTTTCTAGCGGCTAAGATTTATCAGAAGGACCTGCTCTGATACCAATTGTTGGGAAAAAATACTGAGAGGGGGGGGGGGGTGAATCAGTATCTAAGGCTGAACAAATTTTCTTTCCTTTCCCTTAAAAAAAAATATGTTACAGTACTGCATTCAACATGTATGTCCAGATATCTTATTATGTCTTTACTTAAAGAATTGCATCAGATAAGCATTAAGAATGAACAGAAATCAGAACAAACCATTAACCATGAATAACACATATGGACACCAGGATTTAAGCTAGAAACCCAAATCGGGAGAAAACCACCGCTGTTGTAATCTCACTCTTCATTATTTTATTATAGAGAAAACCTTTTACAATACATGCTGGTGCAGACTCATACCAGCACGCAGGCACCCACCTGCAGAAGGCTACAACCTTCTCTCATTTACCAGCCTTTCCTGGAAGGGAGCTTCAACCCCCTGAACGTAACACCAGTTTCTACTGGCAGAAAACTTCTACTTCCAAAATGAAGGCTTCAACCCTCAGACTCACCAGATTCATATGATTTATTCAGCAGTCATGCGCTAGCTCTTCATTTTTTCTTCGTCCGTTGTTCAAGACCAGAGGTTCATTCAGATTTTTCAGTTATTCCAGACATTCCTTCAAGAGCTTCATTCATTCATCACCCTTATGCATGCACATGTTAGTCGATCTGATCATCATATTTACAGGTGCACCCTTGATTCAAATATATCAGGGGTTTATTCATACAGATATCTCCAAAGGAGATTCGTTTTCTTATCAATCCTTTCACACTCACACATTCTTCATAATTCTCATTCCTTTATATAGTTTTCATCCTTATTAAAAACCATGGGTCAAAACTAATGGTATTCCTGGACGGTATTACCCTTACGTACCTCTATGATTTCTTTTAATTTATTTATCAATTTAAATAAATTGATAAATAAATATATTTATAAATTTTTAACCCTTCGAACATTATAAAACATCCAATGCTTTCAAACAAATTAACCTTTAACCCCCAGGTCCCACAATTATAGTCACAAGACCAATCAAATTTCGCTGCATATGTCATCATTACGTCACTACGGGGGTTCTTGTGGTACGGAAGAAAATTTTTGGCTGGTGCCCCCGTACTTAATCTCCACCGTCAATTTCCGGTCAACTATTGATTTCTTGTTCAACTACGGGGGTACCCCTTCTGAATTTTTAAATCTTTCTACTTCCCCCGTAATATTATTTTTAATTAAAAATTCAATGAATTTTTAATCCGGGCTTTATATATATAAATCCAATGCTTTCAAATAGCTTAATATTAATATAACTTTGACCCCTGGCCCACATATGCGCCCCTCCGTACCAAAATAAACTTCGTGCAGGTCCATTGCCCGATCACCGTTGGATCGCGAGCCTCCAAGATCGACGGATTTCGCTTGGGAAATTTGCAAGGGAAATAACGCGCGATGGCACGTCGTACTGTGTTAATCTTCGCACACCTTTTTTAACATTCGCGCATCTTCCACAAGTAATGACCGTTCGATGACTCCCTTTCAGATCGACGACGCACAAGAAATTTCGCTGGCCGTCCTGGGATGATTGTTAACGTGCGAAGGACTATCATTATCGTGCGCTTGGCGGTTTTGCAGAGACGCGTGTCAACATCTGTATGGAATCGCTGCCAATCCACGAAATACCACGTATCGACGAAAGTTGGTGCAGAATAACCCACGGTTTCGCTCCAACCCGCCGTCACTATTCCTCTCAGTCACGGTTCCGTCTAAGCACATGGTTCCGTCAAACTTATTGTTTAAACGATTAAAAACCCCGCTTCAGTGTTTTCTTTATATAAATGATTTATTCATGCTCCAAGTTCTATTACATAGACAATGCCGAGACTCGTAGACCTTCCATACCTACACAGAGGTAGAGGCGTATAATTCCACTGTCGATCGTATTGGTTCCTCGAACAACTTACAGAACCAGAGCACCATTAATCCCTCCATTATGCAGATTTACTTACTTCACTGAGTTGTGACCTTAGCAACCTGATATCGTATACAAATTCATGAATCTCCTCCTTCCACAGAAGCGAGATGGTCTGAGCATCACTCTCATTCTTTTCACAATTCAAGCTATTTATATGGGCACAATCCCAACTGTCAATAACACATGATTTCACCAATGTCCACAGAGACTCAAATATTCTGCTGAATATATAATTCATGGAGAGTTTAGAACCAATCCCTCATCACCATATACGAATGAATAAGAGTTTCACTCATTCTTACTCTGCTTCAATTCCCTGCTTATCTCTGTAAGTGCATTCTTCCTTTGTTCTTTGCTGCTGATCGTTGTTTTCTGCAACTTTGCTGTTCTTCTTTATTGCCCATGCCTTTTCCATTTCCTTTGCCATCAATGAAAATATTCAAAC